>KZ851856.1:400247-992476 GCA_003344505.1 Aspergillus phoenicis ATCC 13157 | reverse complement strand
CAGCTCTACACATGATTCATGATAATATCTAGAAAAAAAAAAAAAAAAAAAAAAAACCCTAAGAATCCTTGAGACCCTATGTAGTTTAAAAACACCTCAAGAGGCCCTAAATGCCCTAAAAATCATAGATATAATGGCTGATTTGGTTTAGTAAAGCTGACACGCGAAGCGCAACTAGATACGGCCCAAGTCCCTGAAAGCATCGTGGCCTAACCATCCCGACCAGGGAGCACCACTTCATTGGGAAGGGTATAGTTCACTTACCTCCTTCCAGTTGCATATCTTATGAGCCTTTTATTACATCCATTGTCATTGTTCATCAGGAAAGGGAACTAATACCTACATCCTGCCAACCGGCTCGCGTCACCCCCCCCCTTCAGATGGGTACTGTTTCCTTATCTGGCGCTTGCTGAGGGTTCCGGGCTGACCATCATACACAGGGAATTCTATGGCGGTGGAAACTTGTCGCAGCATCCAAAGGGGAATAAGGAAATGGTGCAGTTACTACTGGATCTGGGCGCGGATGTCATCGCCGAGGGAGGACTTCCGGACCGCACTGCCCTTCAAGCCGCGACGATAAAAGGCCATGAACAGAGAAAACGAACTGCTTGACAGAGGTGCCAATGTAAAATATCCAAGGGATATATGGTACTACTCTTCAGCTCGCTTTATTCAGAGGTGATGTACCAATTATACAACTGTTAATTGCGTTCTGATTTGTGTATCCAAACGTTGAAACACTAGCTACGACCCACGTTTACCACATTCCTCCATCACGAGATATACGAGTTCGTAGTCATTTCCCACTTAACTATGTCTTGTTTGAAGAGAGATGGTTTGGATATGTTTTAGCTGTTTCATTCTGATACTTCTTATCTTGCAAAGATGTATGACAGCCGACAATGAGATCATTCTTACTCGGACTTTCGATACACTCCATAATTCTCGACCTATTTATCAATCCACTGAGCGCCCAGGTAATATGAGCAAGAGCTGGAAACCCCGTTGCCCAACGTGCTGGCGACTTCCGTGACATGGAACCGATGCAATACTGGGGGTACGTGCCTTTCCGCCTGAGACGAGTTATAAAGCCTTCAGCTAATATGTAATCCAAGCCGCAATCACTGCTGCAGCATGGAAAGGGATAAGGAATGTCCGAAGATGTGAATATGAGAAAAGTTACAGTAACTACGGCTACTGTGGCTCGGAGGAAGGTCAGTTGTGAGCTCCAAGTGGAGATATAAATATATACAGAGACAATGGATAGCCGATTGTTTTCAGACTAGTCGGATTCGACACGAAATAAAATTCCATATATGAAACCCTTTTTTCTGCCTGATAAGTCTTATTTCACAGCAAACATTTTCAATACTACTTTTCACCTGATTTGTTTTGGCTGTATTAGAATCTCCCAGGCGCTTGGGCATTGAGAGGCTTAGCGCCTTGCCATCGTTGTCAGCCTTGTCGTACCGCATTACCCCTCCTCTTCCTCCTGTCCCACCTTCTGGTTAACAGATTGTGCTTCCACAAGCAGGGCAAAAGATTCTCACGCTTAACGTGCTATTCTACACTACGTCCAAAATGTCGTCCCGAAGATTATCATCCTGTGACTACAAAGTAGCGTGGATATGTGCGCTGCCGATAGAGTTGGCTGCTGCGAAAAGTTTGCTCGATGACGTTCACGAATCGCTTCCTCAACCCACGGACCGCAATGCCTACACACTTGGAAGTATGTACGGACATAATATAGCAATTGCCTGCCTGCAGTCTGGCATTTATGGGACATGCTCCGCTGCGTCTGTTGCTACTCAAATGATGCAAACATTTCCCTCCATCGAATTTGGCTTGACAGTTGGGGTTGGAGGGGGAGTACCTACCAGAGCTGACATTCGTCTCGGTGATGTGGTCGTTAGTACGCCCACAGGACAGCTCGGTGGCGTAGTTCAATATGACTATGGCAAGTCCTGCCAGTACGTCCCCTTCGAGCGTATTGGCTCACTCAACAAGCCATACCTTCCCCTCCTGGTTGCCGTTTCCCATTTGCGTAGTGACTATTTATTGCGTGATACACAGATCAGCAAGGTCATTTCTGATGTCTTAGGGCATCACAAGGACACGTTTCCCCGCCCAGCTGAAGATTGGCTGTTCCAGCCCACATATGTGCATCATGGAGGCGCTGAAGACTGCTCTTCATGCGACAAGAGTCACCTTGTGCCGCGTGATCCACGGGCTAGTAGCGAACCGCACATTCATTATGGCCTGATTGCTTCCGGTGATCGAGTAATCAAGGATGCTCAAATGCGGGACTCTTATGCGGAAGATCTCCCAATACTATGCTTCGAGATGGAATCAGCCGGCGTTATGGATCAGCTTCCATGCCTTGTCATCCGGGGGTTCTGTGACTACTGCGATTCCCACAAGCAAAAGAACTGGCAGGGGTTTGCAGCGCTGGCGGCAGCTGCTTACGCGAAGAAGTTGTTATCAATTGTTCCGTTGGCAAGTGATGCCGTTGTGTGTGATCAAGGTATGCTGTTACCATTTCCTAGTATCTCCATTCACTAACCCGTGTAGGATCCGAACTCACCGAGAAAGAAAAGGAGTTTCTAGGAAAACTGTCCATCACCGATCCCCAAGGTGCTGTGAACTCGTTTAAACGGGGTAAAGGAAACCGCACTTCAGGGACTTGCAGCTGGTTTTTGGAATCAAACGAACTGAGATCCTGGTTTCAGCCGGCCAGGAACAAGTCAAATGTTCTATGGCTCTACGGTAATCCTGGTACTGGCAAGTCAACCATGGCCGTCACACTGGCAGAAGAACTTTCAGAGAAGGATTATTTCTTGACTGAGAATAACATTCTATCAATTTATTTCTGCGACGCCCGCTCCGACTGCAAAGGAAAGGCTACGTCTATCTTACGCGGACTTCTTTATCAGATTATCAGTGAATGTCCCGAACTCATCAGGCAGATAATGCCAAAATATGAAATCCAGCAAGAGCGGCTGTTGACAAGCTTTGACATGCTATGGGCCTTGCTGATGGATTTAGGACGAGTTACTCGCGGACCTAAAATATACTGCATCGTTGATGCTCTGGATGAATGCGAACCCCATGACCGAGAGATCATGCTGCGACAGATCAAGCAATCTTTTGACGGCTTTCATTCCGAGGGCTCTATCCTACCTAGCGTGTACTTTTTCGTAACCAGCCGTCCGTATCCTGAGATTCGATCATACATCTCCTTGTTTCCGTGTATAGACCTGGGGTTACGCCAAGAGATCATTACTGATCTAAGGGCAACTATCTGCGAAAGAGTGGAGATTCTGGCAAAGCAAAAGAGCTACTCCGTGTCAGTGAAAGAGAGAGTGTCCCAAACCCTGGAAGAAAAGGCCGATGGGACGTTCCTATGGATAGGGATTGTGTGTGACCGGTTGAGCCAGCCCCAAACCACGAATCCTTTGAAGACCCTGCAGAAACTTCCACAAGGTCTACATTCGCTATATAAAAATCTTCTGGATGATGCATTCACGGCAGAGAACGATGAAGAAGACTATCAGACTATGAAAGAGATGCTGAAATTGGTGGCATTTGCACGTCGACCGTTGACGATGGCCGAATTAGCCGATGCATGCAATCTATATCCTGATGAGGATACCGACAGCCGCCTCCAGTTTACAAGAGCGATTGTTGACTTATTCCGTTTGTTGGTGATTGTGGACAAAGACTGTGTACGGCTGTTGCACATGTCAGTCAAGGATTTCTTGATGACTGAGATGTCGGAGATGAAGGAAGTGGTGGCCAACTATGCACTATCATGTAGATGCATTAAAGCCATTCTTGAGAATAGCCGGATGAAAGCACAGCATGCTGCGTTGGTCCCCGCCCAGGCCTTTCTTTGCTATGCAGTCATGAATTGGCCAAAGCATGCTGGCCTTGCCGAAACAGAATTCGTCATCCAGAAGGAGCACAGAGAGTTTTTTGAGAACCGATATGGAGCATGGAAGTGCTGGCTGGATAATTTTAACCACCTGACCAGGGGCACTGATTACGGCTTGCGTGAAGGTCATGGTCTTGTTCACGTTGTAGCTCGCTGGGGGATCTTCCCAGTATTCACCTTTCTCTCTCCAGGGACACTGGAGGATAAGGACCCCTGCGGACGTACCCCATTACTTGTTGCGGCGAGAAATGCTCAAGTCAAAACCATCCGATTTTTGGTCGAGTCCGGTGTCAATGTGAAGGCCCTAGATGCCGAGGATCAAAATATTCTCCATATCCTTTGCAACAACGGAAACTATAACGACAACACAATGACCAAGTTTCTGCTTGACAAAGGAGTGTCCCCATATGACTGCGATAAAGATAACATGACGCCTTTCCTTTATGCAGTTGCAAATCTCGACGAAAGACTTGCACAAGACTTCCTTCGATATGGATTCGACCTGGATGCCAAGATCCAAAGACGCTGGTGGCCTGGACGAACAACAATGGCATTTACTGCATACAGGAGGCCTAACACAGAGAAAGAGGGAGCTGCACCGACTCTAGAAACTGGACTAACAGTCCTTCATTTCTCTGCATTGAATGCGTGTACCAGAATGACCGCTTTCTTACTCCGAAATGGTGCCGATCCAAACGTTCGCTCTGAAGCTGGAGATACTCCGCTACATCTTGCCATCAGGTGTGGACTTCTGGGCCGCGAATGCCACGATGCATGGGGAAAAGGTACATACGCGATTGAGTCTCTAAAGGACCTGATTACGAATTCAGCAAACGAAGAAGCTGCTGATATCTACCGAGCTATCGATCAAGCTAGAGGGCAAATCGTTGACACACTCCTTGAGAGTAAAGTCATTGATATTAACGTGGCTAACTCTTGTGGGGAATATGCTCAGCATTTGATCAATTTCACTAAGGATTATGCTTTGCAGGTCTTCTGCAAACTTATGGAAAAAGGAGCTGATATTGCACGGCTGAACGGATCTCGTCAGACTTGTCTCCACCTTGCCAGCAAGGCAGGGAATTTGGAGGCTGTCCGCCGACTTGTGGATGAAGACCAAGATATCTTGTTAGAAGATATCGACGGAATGAGCCCGTTCCACTACGCGTTGAAGGAAGGTCATTTAGAAGTACTGCAGTACATGTCGCAGGCATGCGACAAGGAGCTCTCGGGAGTCTGGGATACATTAGACCGCCACGGCAGGACCCCGTTGCACCACCATGTCTCATCCGTATTCTGCTACACTAACGTGGTTGACTTCCTGATACAGGCTGGCTGCGACGTGAATCAACCTGATGATGGTGGGAACTCTTCCTTGGGACTGCACGTGGGTTCATTTCGCCTAGGACTTGACAGGGAGATGTTCTCCCACCTTGTCAAGCAAGGCGCCGATCCGCTATGGGTCAATGCACGACAACAGAATTTGTTGCATCTCGTAATGCGACACAGGGGCGCAGATAACGAAGTCCTCGAATACTTGTTCAATAGGGGCGTGGACCTGACAGCGCGGGATGTCGATGAGAAGACCTTTATGCACTACGGGGCGATTCATGGCGCGTTTACTGAGGAACTAATAGAGTTTCTTCGACGCCGTGGTGTTTTGGATTTACACACCAGGGACTCTTTTGGTAAGAGTCCTCTCGATTACGCGGAAGAAAAGGCTCATCAGGAATTTCCGGATGATATTCTCTTACATTTTGAACGAAAATGGGAGAAATCGTTCAAAGTTTTGACTACAGTTGATCACACGCTGCTCTGACTTTTAGGGAGAAAAGGGCCGCGTCTAAGAATTCTAGCTAGAATCGGAGTGCCAGCCATGGGATTAGATCAACGCCAAAAGATGAGGGGGAAGGGAAAGGAAAGGAAGAGAAGAATATGAAGAAAGAGGGAAAGGAACAATATAAATCTGAAAAACAAGACCATGCATACAAAGTGATGTCATACGTCTTGCGATACCAAAGGATAGGACCCAGGAACCCGCACCGCTTTCGTGTCAGCAGAATACCAGAAGAGGCTAGCCATCATCATACAAGCCATGGGGGCTATATCGAACACATATGCAGGCCATTCGTGCACCTGTAGATAGCCCGACGTCCCAGTCTTGTACTCAACCAGACGGTAGATATTCCGGATCACGATCATGGCGCTGGAAAAATACAGCGAATATAGCATCCAGTTCAAGTGAAGGGCGGGATCGACATTCATCTTGTTTTCAGGCCTGGAGATACGGACATGGAAGACGACGGCGCAGAGAGCGAAGATACAGAAAAAGACAACCTGCAGACCGAGACCCACGAGGACTGTATTCTGCGCAGAATTGATCGCGGAGGTGGTATCTGCATTGACAAGCTTGCCAGCACCGCTGGCTTGGATGAAGAAGCAGATGACATCGCCCAGGACAAAGAGTTTGGTCAGGATGTTGATACGGATGAAGGAGAGCTCCGCATGGCCCGTAGCTCGGATCAGACGGCCGAGGAACATGTATATGGCGGCAGAGAAGATGATCGGGGCCAAAAGAATCAGAAGGACCTGGATGATATATGGGCCCTTGGCGAGGGCATCATGGTGGGAGTAAGCTCGAGCTGCAAGGCCAATGACTTCGACTAACCGAGGGAAACCACGATTATATTAGTATCAGGGGCGATCTTCGGGGGAATTGGCAGAGCGAAACAGCGTGTATACATACAGATTCCGCCAACCAGAGTAGCGATTCCAAACCAGTGTTTTGTTCTCACAATTCTCCACAGGTGCAGCACAGTCAGGACGAGGAAGATGGCTCCAAATACGATAGCTACTATGCCGGACGGCACATAACCGTATAAATTGCTGGAATCCGAAGACATTTCAAAAGCGGAAAAAGGATGTCGGCGGGTGGGATTCTGTTAACAGATGGATAGATCAAAACTATCGGACGAAAGGCCAGGGAGCACGATTAACAGGAAAACTGCTGGCTGGAGGCCTGGGGAAGTGGCCGACATTGCTTATATACTCATCTTTGCGTGAACTCCGTTCGTTACCATGGCTAGGCTTATACGTAATTTCCGTAGAGAAAGCCCCTTTCAGTTAATGGATCTAGAAATAGAAGAAATAATCTCATCTCCGTTTTCGTTGGCCTTGTGGCTGTAAGATCTGCTTGATTCAGTCTATATTTGAGGAGCTTCTCAGACCGACCCATAGCGTACTTAAAACTTTTTGATTGGCGCAAACTTTTAAGGTACTGCCCACATCGTACTTGCGGCCTTTTGACTGGTTGATACGCACCTTTCTAATTACCCACAGCGCGCGACCCGTAAAAACCTTATTTCAGATACCTCTCACCTGATCTCGCTGTAGCATCGGGAATATCCTCAGAAATCAACACACACAAAAGGTGCCATTGAACCTAATCCAGCAATCTAGACATCTGGAGTGAGGTAAACGAAGCTTCACGGATTTCTCCCCTTTGTTATTGCATGACAAACCGGAGCTCGATTCCTGGATAGCATACTCATTGTACGTAGTCAGCAACATTAGTTAGTTAACTAGTTACTGTGTACCAACTTGTCTCCGCAGATCTCTCGGCAAGCACGTACTCCGTAGTGCCGACCCTTGCCTCGCCCCCACATCGTATTCGGATAGAAAAAAAAGCCAGACTTCTGCAGCCCTCCATGTCCTACCCACCTACCTTGAATTCCCCGTGCCTGACCCTGTGCTGTCCAAGTGTCGAATGGGAAAGTCCACATCGTAAAACGTATCTGATCCTTACTCTTGCTTCTGTTGCCCCGCCCCTGTCTGCGCCACGTCCATGCATCTCCTCAATAACCCACGCCGCTCCCACCGGAAATCTCGGTATGGCTGTGCATTATGTAAGCGCTGTCATGTCAAGGTTCGTCCAGCCCTGGGTACTTGCGATTGTTCGACGGATTTGTTCATCCTTCTTTGTTTGTTGGTTCACTGGGAATGAAACTTTTCGTTTAATCGAAGCTTGCTTAATACCGATCTAGTTTCTGACCTAGACTTTCAATAGTGCGATGAAAAGCGACCGTCTTGCACCCGGTGCCTGTTCCGGGGACAGGATTGCACGTACCTGAGAATCGCACAGAGGAAAGCTACCTCTGACGCACCGTCGAGGGACAGGCTGGTCTTGCCGTCGCCGTGTACTAATGACCGCAATAACGCACACGACAGCAGCGCAACCCATCAAGAAGGCCCTGACAATAAGAATGAAGGCCACCACAACCTTACAAACAACAATCTTCATGATAACCATAATAATAATCAAGCCCCCAGGGCCAGAACGGATCTGAGCCTGCACGAAATGCAACTTTTCCACCACGCGCTCATGGTCACAGCCCCTTCCATAGCGAACGACGACCGGGAGCTCCAACTCTGGCAGATGGACATACCCCGGATTGCCATCACGCATGCATTCGTGATGGACGGCCTGCTAGCTGTTGCGGCGCTTCATTTGGCATATATCCATCCAGAGCAGCAAACACACTGGACTAGTGTCTCCTTGACCTATCAAATCGCGGCCACAACAGGCTTCCGAGAGGATCTAGCTGCTGGTCTGAACGATGGCATGGAGGCCAAATTCGCTGGCTCGGCCCTCATCCTCATTCTAACCACTGCCTACCCGGTGATCCGCAGCAACGCTGTAGTTGGACAAGAAAGAGCGGAGAAGCAGGGGTACACATTAGACACCGTGCAGAGTATTCGCTCGGCTCTGGAAGGTTGCGCTATCATGGCCGCGCATATATACCAAGACCAGGATCAATCCAGTTTCGATTGTTGGTTGCGTAGTGGTCGATCAACTCCCGAGACGGTTCATCAACAAAGGTGGGTGGGTCTCTAGAATGATTGTGCAAATCTTTGGATTTCCCATCTGCACTACGCTACGATTAACTGTCAACTGACACAGGTCTTGCTTTTCATCATCAGATTGAATAAGAGCACCGAGACACCACTCCTACATAGGTATTCAGCCAGCCCCGGCCGCTCGTTTTATCCTCAATGTGGCGACTCACTCCCAGCCCTCGAATCACTCATATTATGACCAATGATAACTAACCAGCTTTACAGTGAGCTCCGAGCAAGATTGCATCACCTTCGAAACGAGATCGAACGCGGTGAGATTGAATCATCGTCGCGTGACGAGTTCCAGCGCGTATGCGATATCAATCTGCGGATCTTGAATTTGTGGCCCGAACATCATGTTACCATCGTCTGGCCCCTCTGGGTCAGTAAGGCCTTTCTGGCTCTTTGCCGGCAAGGAAACTGGATCGCATACATTCTCCTCATGTATTATGGATTGACTCTGCACTTGGATTCGCATGCATGGTTCATTTCAGGCGCAGGCAAACAGTTGATCTTAGATGTGTTGAGTCGCATGGGCGTTGAGGGTGAGATCCCCCGGGAGTGGGCTGAGACGATTCGTTGGGTGCGGCAGGTGGTTGACGTGTAGGATCAACCATCTGCAACCCTCATTCTAAAATTCTACTGTGTAATTCCCAAGCTGTGGGGATAGGGGAGATACTAGATCACATGGATTTACCATCTAGAAATCATGGCAGGTTGTGCCTTTTATGGGTTATCTACAGACAGATAAGTGCTGTTGCGTGGGCAACCACTGGTTATAGGAGGTGGAGTTACCTTCACCTCAACAAAAGACCTTAATATACTGACTTGGTATTGTTTCACAACTCGCCCAGCCACTCAGTGTTGTTCCGAGCAGCCTCCGCGGACTGCGCGTCCCGAAATCGAATAAAATATCTGGTCTTGGTGGTAGCGACACCGGCAACTTGAACTCTTTGGTAGTCTCTGTCCCGGGGAGAGCAGTAGGGATACAAGTGTTTGCCGCTTCTGTTGGCAGGGCTCTCGAAAACCGCTCAGTATTGATATCTTGGTCTAGGGTCGGTGTAGTGCTGATTCGGAGATAGTTGGGCTCCTTTCTAGGGCGCGGGACTGTTTTCTTGGGGTCTGGCAACGGGTTGCCAGCGGCCACCTCCACCCACGGTCTGTTCAGGAGGGCTTTGGCGGTTGTGCCTCGAATTGAGCTCGGAGGGCTTCAATCTCTTCGTGCAGCTTCTCATTTTGAGTTTACAGCTCTCGTTGATTATGTTTAACTTCTCTCAGCTCGGTCCTGATGGCTTGGATTAGCGTGGTCTGCTTCTCGAAGGTGCGTTGCAGGTGTACAACAGAATTCAAAAGTCTTAACTCTTAAATCAGTATTTGCATGAGCCCCAAGGATTAGGTATTTTGGATTGTCTCAATATCGTCAAACTGCAAGGAAGAACGCCCAGGTCGCTATAAATACGACCTCTACACCAGTGCAAGATAAAAAATACACCTACATACAGCCTCAAAAGGAAGTCCAGTATTTAACGGAAAATGAACAGCCAGTAGGGTCTTCAGCTACCGAGACCCGACTGATAGATTTACACATCCTCGCAGACTTTCCCTATATGCTTCCTCTACCATGAGAATATGTAATTTTCTGTGGATTTCAGTCTTCTAGGCTTAGCTAGATTCGACCTCATAGGATCTCGGTCTCGTATTATGTCCTGGCACCTGTGTCAAGGTGGGCCACGGAAAGGTTGCAGGAGTTCTTTATTAGACTCGAAATCTTTCGACCGAGGACAAGATGAACAGACATAGTGTCTGCTAGACTTTCGTAGATGCCAGATCTGAATGAACTTGAAATAAATATTCGGCACCTTTCACACTACTCATGCTGTGAAGTCTGCCTGCAACGGGCATAGGGCGCATCAGCGGAAACAGAAGGCTTTTCGCAGATCAAACACTCATAGTCCACACCATTGTAGGCAAGATAAAAACCGAAGCCCATGTTTGGATGTATGGAGTATAAGACATCAGATATAATTGATGTTTTTGGGGCTTGCGCTCTGTTGAGATAAAGTGGATGAAGTACCTCGAGAGAGGCTACCAACGAATAGGACACTCGCGGAGGCTTCGAGAAACGGATCGTTCTTATTGGCACAAAGGTCTATTACACCAACTAACGGTTGGTGACAAAGCATTTGTTAAAGCGCGTTCCGGACCACCCAGCCAAGAGGGCTTCTCAATCTTGGGTCTGCCAGAACTGATTCGCACCTTAACCCACTGAAGCCTTGTTTACCTAATAACTAAAATAAGTTACGGACACTAATAAGATCAACGACTATTTGAACACTAATGCTGGTACTTACTACAGTTTATGCTTTATGCTGGTTCCTCTATTAGAAGGATTAGCATGGAAGCTAAGGGCGACTAACTGTCTGGGCAGCTCTACCCTTTCATCTTCGCAGTACTGCGGCCCAAACGGTGGGGCAGGGTTAAAGATCGATCGCTGTTCTCATACGGAGTATACATAATTCTCCACCTAACCCCACAATGTGCAAACGAAAACAACAATCAGAACTCCATAAGGGTAAAGAAAGAACCACATGTCAAGAGTATCGATCCTCAGTTTGCCTGCTGAGATCCTCAGCCGGATTCTCTGCATGTGTGAGGAAGAGAATCCAGCCTGCTTCGTTGCACCTCTCTTCACCTGTCGGCAGATTTATCGCCTTACGCTTCCCATCATATACCGCGACCTCAAGTTCCGTTACCCCTGCCATCCGCAAACAGACCGGCTGCACCGATCCCTGCAGTCCAATCCGGGCCTATCATTAATGGCCCGATCTCTATTCTTCGATTTGCGACCGAGATATCCCACCGTTTATCCCGCCGGGTCCATTGCAGTCGAAGACTACGCGGCGGTCGTAGATGTGCTAACCCGGTGTCGCGCAGTCCACACACTGAAGATCTGGGGCATAGCGTTCTTGCCACCTGAGGCTCAAGAAACCTTTGTCGAAGTCGTTCCGGGTCAGGTGGTTGATCTCAGCCGATGGGAGCTCTTACAGCATGCTCTCCGGCATCTACCAGCCTTGCAAAGAATTGTGATGGCCAGAGACCGAGATTCAACTGGCTATGGCCTCCAGTGCCGCTTTGACTGCCAAATGCAAGGCTACGAGGACTTGCGTGCATTGCCGGGCACGGGCGCGAGAGCGCTCTCAGCAGCTAGACAAAGGGTCTGTGAGTGCTGCGTATCATCACAGGTTGATAGCGGAGCCGTGCAGCGTCCCATGATCACCGGTGGTGTTGTCGATTTCAGTATCGCATTCGGACCAGGCTACACCGAAGAAGAGTCCGCAGAGGAGGCTGTGGACTTGGACCTCGTCTACGCCTGGCTGAGGACTCGTCCCCACATCCTCCGACGCATAGCGTTTGGGGATTTTAAGTCCCCGCCCCTAGGGATTGAGTTCCGAGCGGCGAGATGGCCCAATCTGCACACGGTGATCTGCCCGCCCTATCAGGTGCGGCAGGGTTGGTGTGGCGCGTACGAATCTCCTTTTGCTGCGGTCGGTCGGCTGCTTAGCCCGACCGTGAAGACGTTTGTCTTTGACTTGACCAGCTATGATCCGCAGCATGCTGAGAGTCTAACTGATTTCGGGGAGCTGGAGGAGCGCTGGCTGCGGGCGTTCGCCGAGACCGCCGCCGCTTTGGACCGAAACACGGCGCTGCGGACGATCCGCGTCGTTTTCCAACCAGAACCATACCCGTATCATGACGAATGGGAGGTTTATCCTTGGGATCGAATCACGCAAGTGCAAGAGGATATACGTCCCCTGGGATTGGATCTTGAGTATTCCACCCCCACGATGACGCCCGAGGAGTACCACGACGCGTGGCGCAAGAAGCAGGAGTGGCTTGCAAGCGAAGAACATCAGCGGGAGATGGCGAGAGTCCTAGCGGTAGTGGCAAGGAACAGAAGGCAAATACAGGGATAGGTGATAATCTTATGTACAGACAGAGGTATACGAATAATATTTTTGAAGTCATTAACTTTTATTTTTAAACACTATAAGGTATTATTGAAGTCTGTAATAGCAGAAATCTGTTGACAAATTTCATAATCTGGAAAAAGAAATCATCTTCAGCAAGGGAGTCGGACCACTTTATATACTGAATGGCCGATCACTTGTCCAGCAAGTTCCTTCTATCTCTTCTAGTAGTTCTTCTTCTATTATCTGGTTCCTCCCTGTAGTCCTTCGGCTCCGTCCTACAAATCTCGTCAGCAGGTTAGATCTCCGCTCTTCAGTCCTTGGAGCTGATTATATCACGTGAATAGCATGTGATGCAGTATGAGAGGGCAAATGAGACAGGCAATGCAATCGCAGACATTATTTTCGATGACATCAATCCCAGCGGCAAGTTGCCCCTATCCTTCCCTGTTTTTCGCAATGAAGACAACCCGGCCTTCATGAACTCCCAGTCAGAGGCCTGCCGAATGTGGTATGGCGAGGGGATCTATGTCGGCTACCGCTTCTACGAAAAGACATGCAAGGCTGTCGCATGTCCTTTCAGGCATGGGCTATCATTTTGAGATATGTCCATCACAGAACTTCAGATCAGTGAGAGCATAAAGGAAGACACGGAAGACGAGACCTTGATCGTGACAGTGTCGGTACAGAACAACAGTTCGGTTGATGGTCACGAAGTTGTTCAGGTCTATGTCCGCCAGCTCCATCCTTCTCTCGGGCGTACGGTGAAGGAGCTTAAGGGATTTAAGAAAGTATTTGTTCGCGCGAACAGCAAGGAATCCATTAATATTGCCATTAGCAAGAAGCGAGCGACGAGCTTTCGGAATGCACGCCAAGGCATATGGCTTTCGGAAAAGGATACATACCAGCTACTTGTTGGCTCGAGCAGTGAATACATTGCACAAGCCGCAAACTTCGAGGTCCACGAGACACAGTCGTGGCGAGGATTATGAATATGATGCTGGATACAGCCATCTTCCTAGCTTCATTCCATTGCTCGGTTCCAGAAAAGACGTCGTGACTACACTGAAAAGGTTCTGTCTGTTTCCCATCTAGTTGATTGCATATTATTTACGTGATTTGGCGATTATAACCTGTTTTATGCCGGAAAAGCATAACGTATCTGCTATCACCTAGCTTGTCCAACAGCCACTCAACATGAATCTCATCTGCCGACCACGTCAATGCAACGTACGCCAGCCACTCAACTCTCCATGTGAGTCTAGGATTGCTCAAGTTGACAAGCTGAAAGACACAGTGGAGAAGCTCCCCATGGGCAGCTACAAGCTGTTGAACGATATTTTCGTCCTGGAGCAGAGAACCTAGGCTATCCAGAGTATCGATCAACACCGCGTTCAGGATACTAGTAGCACTCAAATCCGACCGTAGGAACTTCATGTTAGACTCGCAAGGAAACTCCACAACCTTGAACCGGGCCGAATATCGCTGTCGGCTAGGTTAAATATGCAATGGTATAACTGCGTAAAGCGTTGAATTTTCATGACTTACTTTCTTGGTTGTCTGAACTAAATCCAAAATCCTTTGTAGGCCCGCAACAGTTGTTTTACCACTTTTTTGAATCATATTCAACTGTTGCATGGCTATATGCGCGTGAAGGTTCAATTCGAGGGGTGCCGAACGCTGCATGTCACCTATCAGCTCTGCTGGAGGGTATCCGGCGCCGAAAAAATATTCATGGCAAGTTCGTGGCGAGGCAAAAATCGAGGTAGCGGGCTTCTCATCCGATAAGATGAAGCCAGATAGGTCACCTCCCGCAATACTAAAATCCGGGACCACCTCCTCATAGACAGCGAACAGCAGGAAAAAGCTAAAGACGCTTCTTTGAAACGGGGACATCGATAGCGAAGAGGAAGATGACTCATCGCGTCCAAGGAGCTGATCAAACAAGCCGTGTTTTTTATAGTAGCTCAACATTGAAGTGCTGAGCTTTCTCATACTGGAGCAAGCTTTGCTGTCCCAAACAGTCCGATAGCAGAGCTGCGGTAACCACAATGCCATTACTGTGGCGCAGTGGTCCAGCTGCTCTGCTTGAAGGCTGTCCGTGAAGCCAGCAGTGCCCTGTTGGAAATGAAACCGAGCAGATTCTGTGGTAGCCGTGATTTTAACTGTCCAGAGTTTCCAAATCTATAAGAAAATATATTCGGAGTATAAAGAGATAGTATCATTAGAGAGTCATGAATAAAGAAAGCAAGTCAGTATTTTAATAGCTTATCTTAAAAATAAAGATTAGCATGAGTGAATTATAATAGTACAGATTAGTAATATTAGAGATTATATAATATAAATTACATATCTGGTGCTTCTATGACTATAACAGTTATATAAACTGTGGATATCGGTCGCAGCGTAGTAACAGATAAATAGAGATATTCTTGAACTGTGCTAGAGAACTGCTCAATCTAGTTCTCTGGATTAAGAAAGAAGTAAGATGATGGAAAGTAATAATACCAATCACCCTCATTTTGTAGTCCAAGAAACCAGGCTGGTTCAGAGGATGTAACACGGTATACCACACCACCGTCTTTTTTGTTGGGGTAGATTGTCATGCCTATACATGGATCTTCGAGGGTAATATTTGTTTTCAATCCCCAATAAAAGAACTCTGCAGTTCAACCTGACGCAGCCGGCTAGGTAAGAATGCAACGAAGAGTTTGCTGCGCTAGGCAATTATAAACGGCAACTTATTAGCGCCCATCCCTTCTACTGCGTGGGATGGAGGCTACTACAGTACTGTGGCACATTTTGAGATCGTTTTCTCTTTGATGAGCGCTAACGTTGGTAGAACCGAATGCCAATCGACCGCTGCCACGCACATCCACCTGAGGGGAGCCGATACCTGCTAAGAACTTGGTTTAGGTCAGACGCCAAAGTCTCCCTTTTCTTATGAAAAAAGAGTTGATTAATGAGAATCCGATGAGTTTTCGCAATTACCCAAGGCCGTAGTTTTGTAAGATATCTCTCTACCGGCGTTGATCCTTTTCCTCATATGCTGCTCAAGACACTCATGAGATTCGGTGCGTAAGTTCACCGCCCTTCGTCAACTCTCAATAATAATTGCAACGGTCTGAGGCAACTCTTCCCTTCGTGCCGACTCCAAGTTGCGCCCAAGGTCGACGCATGACGCCACACTAGACACGGCGCTTCACTTGAACACCCTTCATTTCCCTTGCTCTTTTTTTGGAGCAAAAAATGGAAACCTCAAAATAGCTCTGGGGCTTGAGCGCATTCAACTCTTGTCAGCAGTGATCATCTGGCATTAACCGTGACACGTTAGACTGAGACAAACATAACTAAGTGCTTGGGTATATTGACCAATCTTGTCGATCCCATAGTCACTAGGTCATTGATGATAGGTCATAAAAGTCTCCATGAGGTAGCAGACCAGACTGCACACTGCCTCTCGAGACTTCGAAGTTCGCCAATATGAGTGCTATCGTTTTGGTGGCAGAGGGGCCACACGTAGCGCCTAAGATAAAGATGTGAATACGGCTCAGGTCATGGCAGACTTAATCAAGTAACAATACGTAGCGTCTCCTCTAAATAGTGGGTTAAGCGCTGAAGATACATTGATATAATTAGAACACATTTGGCGAAGGAGGAATTATGGGCGGCAAAGATGGTCAGTTCTTGCGGAAAAACACGCATTCAACCAATTTAATTGGTCCAAACCTGAGTATCACGGCGCTTGAGAAGTGGACTGTCGCGTAGTTCTGATGCAACTAAAGAATATGGGCTCCGTATAAAGCAGGGCATATAAGCTTCTGGCACACGAATGGTGTTTGAAGTCCTCAACAAAAGCGAATTATCTGAGATAGCTTACTCCAAATCCACCGCAAGTCACAAGTTACTTTTTTCTTCATCCCTTCGTTGTCTTCAAAATGGCCAATCCCTTGAGCATTTTTGGTGCGGTAGCCGCCACTTCCAGCCTCCTGGCTTCTGCATCAAAGTCAGCTAAGGGCCTCTATAATTCAATTTCGGGATATCGAGGCTATCCAGACACCGTCCAGTCTCTCAAAACGGAGGTATACGGCGTTATGATCGTCCTCCAGCGGATCCAGAAAATGTCTCTTGACGGTAATGTTTTGGCCGAGCTTGAGCCGATTTTGAAAGCCTGCTACGTCGCCTGTTCCGGGCTTCAACAAGCCATCATAAAGTGCACTGAGCGTAACGGAGGAAGACAGCCTAGTTTCCAAGATTGGGTTAAGATGGAATTCCTTGGTGGCACTATAAGTGACCTGAAAGAGACTCTTAAGGGGTACAAAGACACGATCGCTATTATCATCACCAGCATTAATAAGTAAGCCCCTACATTGGAGAACAAACCATCTCCACGCCAAACTATGTAACATTTCAAACAGCAATCTCGGGCAGATGACATTATGCCAACTGGCGGACTACCAGAGAGAGATTGCAGATACGAATGCTCGCCTTGCGGAACAGCTTCACCGTGTCAATCGACCGCCAGCAAAAAGGCAAGCCGATCAGGAAAGCATCAAAGAGGTTGAAGATGCAATTCTCCGCTGTATGGAGGCATGTCGGAAGGCTGGAAGCACTATTGAGAGGGTTCGACAGGAGTCATTTGAAGCCAGCACAAGAACAGGAACGGAACAAAGCGTCACGGCCCGCAGAATATGGCAGATGACCGACGAAGATCTCCATTACGTCCGGAAATATCTCTTTGGCAGGGAACTTAAACTCCTGGAGATGAAGAAACGAGAGTCACAAGAGAGGCATTGGGAGGGGGATTGAGAATGTCTGTTTGATCAGACCAACAGTCATTGCAGGTCCGTGCTGCACAAAAAAGAGGAAGTCCAGCGTGCAAGATCTCTACGCTTTGAGAAAATTTCCTCCAAAGGCGAATCCATTCAGATCATCACAACGCGTGGGAGTTCTCTCTCAGCTAAGGACATTGTCGCTGAATCCAAGAGCTCTCAAATGCTTGGAGACAACCGGCCTGCAGCAGTTGAAAAGCTGATTGAAAACCACGGTACTACACGAAGAGAAAGCGCCCCTATAGGATCAAGGAGACTCTTCTGTCTGTTCAGGAAATCAAACAGGGGCTTGGACGGTTCCTAGACCCATAGCTCATAACTTTCTTGATACTATCGGGAATGGCCTCTTTTTCGTATGCTCTTATTCCAAGGCATTAGGTTGAATTCGAAGAATCTAGTATATAGTTAGTATGTTTCGACATCTTACCAGAAAGCTACAAATATTCTACAAAGCATCCTTGTACTTTGTGGGGACATCACCCCTTACTTCCATGGAATGAAAACATCCTGCTCGTGGAAGAACAAGAATGAAAGAGAATTTCCGCCCCTAGACTGCGCATGCTTCCCCAATCCCATAAAGGTCTGACCTTTCTCGTTGCGTATACCCCGTCACCTCCCTTTCTTGCAGAATTCTGTGTTGCACTCAACCGCAGAGGAGTACCTCTCTTACCGGACAATGGCTTCGACAAACGCTCGGCCTATATCGAGACGTGGCAGGCCTAAAAAGCTCAGTCAACAGGTTGTGCAACGTATTATTTTCTCCTACGAGAGTTCTTCATTCTCTTTGGAAGAGATAATCCGTCACATAGGGATTGAGGGTGTGCATTTGCAAACGATCCGGAATTGTCTAACAAATGAGGAATACTTACTGCAAGAGCATAAACTGTCAAAAGAGGTGGTTAACAACTGAGTCTCAGCAGCTCCGGCTTGACTTTGCAACTCTTTACAGAACGTGGCATCTTCAGTGGCGGACTGTGCTCTTTGCCACAACAGCCCAGTTTGATCTTAGCGAAAATCATAAGACAAAGATCTATATCAACAAGGGTACAGATTGCAAGAACAAACGACGCAGGGCAAGTGAACTCCAGTTCTGGGTGATTGTTGGACTGCACCAGAAAGCTCTGCTTGTCCTTCTCTCCGATACTGGTCGGCTCGAAACTGTGTTTGGTTAGCTTATGTCGAGGAATGGATCTGTAAGGGAACACGGCCTCTATCAGAAATCTTATTTATTTACAGATAAGGCCTGTTTAGCAGCTGATAATCCCCAAGAGAAGAGTCTTTTCTTATAATGCGCTGAAATGGCTGGGTTGCAAGTGATCCATTATCCTCCATTTTGCTCTGATCTTAACTTAGCCGAGGATGTTCTTCACTACGTCAAGAAGCAGCTTCAAACTTCGACGTTTGATACTGTTGAGCGTATGAGAACGGGAATATTTTGCCAGTGGGGAAATATATCTATCCGTTACATTAACAAGCTTGTCGGGTCTCTTCCGTCAAGATTTGTTAAAGTCATTCAACGAGAAGGGCGTCCCCTATAACTTCATATCGGTAAAAATGATGCTCGTGCAGCCAGCGACATATATCAAGAGCCGTGTCAGAAACCGTGGCGGAATATCTGAATGGTACCGGTTTTATTTGGGATACACTAGACATGACTGAATAGTTCCAGACCCGTGGGTGCTTAACCGCCGATGAAGGTGCCTGTAGTGGTTATCCACTACCATGAGCTCTTACACATCCCAGATGTTTCTAGACAATGTGATCATCTCTGCTCACTCACTCTCTATTGCCCACTTCTGATGTTACTTGATCTAGATACATCTGCTTGAAGACTGCCGTAGATGTTGCACTCTGAGCCAGTAAGGCAGGCATGCGGGGTCTAAATATACTAGTCGGTTTTCGCTGCCACGCTGCTTATAACCATAATGAATCAACCGGTCGATTTCGAGTGTATCGTGCATACAACCGCCGTCGAAAAACGTTTCCCCAGAACTTAGCTGGGCACTAGCTGTTGGTGCATCTTAATCATCGTGTGCGCATCTTGGACTATTGACCTGATCATGTCTGTCTGAATCTGAATTCTTGCCTTGGCCTGTTCCAGGCGCTCCAGCAATCCCGTCGTGTCGTCTCGCAGGTCTTGTAGCTGCTTATGAACTGTGAGCTCCCTACTCCCATCCTGGGCCCCTAAGTCCCGGTTTGTAAAAGATATATCTGGGTGAGGACGATCGAAGGATCAGTGATATACCATGCATAAGGCATACCTTCTTCTGTTCACTAGGCGCACTGCAGAGGGCGCAACTTGAATTCCCAGCCTCTCTCCTGCCCGACAGGCCAGTTACTTTTCACAGCTATTAAGCCTTTGTCATACCGACATTTTTTGATAGACTGTTCCGACACATTACTCTCCATTCCCTACGTTTCCGTATTTTCATTGTGGAATGAATACCCCGCAGTTGCTTATCATTCGGACTTCTTCTCCAGCCAGGTTCAACTGATGAAAGTGGCGGTAGCGGACACTGACGAGACATAGTCTCTGTCGGCACCTAGTAAAACCTACGATTGGAAGCTCTGCAGTCTAGTGTCTGATCGTCCACTGCGATACCTGTTACCGTACTCTGAGAACTCAAGGACAAGTCTGTGTTACAAGGATCGGTGATCTCAAGCAACGATGCGATCTTCATGAAGCAAGGCTCGATATATAGAAGTTATCGATCTCTTGTCTCATGAAAGAAGCTGCTCATTGAATTAGTTAATTAGGTCTGCTTATACTAGTCTGAACCACGTGTATTAACAAAAACGGTACTAGTCAATGGAGGCTCTACATCTCCTTGTTGGCAGACGCAGTGTAATACAAGTGCTGGTTCTAGATATATGGTTTGAAAGAGTAGACTATAAAGGGAGAGCCAACCGCTCGGCCAGAAATCAATCCGAGGGAAAACGACCATCGCCAGTACTGGAAGAAGGAGGATCTCGGGTACTGCGACGTGGGCAAGATGGTCCCTCCCAAGTAGGTGGTCGAGTCCCAAACGAACTCGCAGTCATAGCCGGCTCGAACTCACGAATCAGCACTACGCGAAGGGGGGCTATTAGTCCAGAGCACCATATTCACCTTCACCTTCATCATAACCACCAAGTACGAGGTGCTCAAGACAGCCATCAAAGCGTTCATTGATAAGATCGCAACCAACCCAGAGCATGTCGGCGAATTTGCTTCTGTCCCCGATGCTCGAACTCCACCGGTCTGGCCCCAGTAATAGGAGCCAACTAAAGTATTGTCCTGTCCAGCGTACTCATCGTATCGTTCGCATTTCGGCCGCGGGACCACCCGACGTACCGCCCAGGCTTGTACGCGACAATTGCGTGTCTCGCGCTGAATATCGTGAATGCGGTCGCGCTGGCCATTTACTTCCGGATCAAGAACTGCGAAGCCGGTACGTGGCGCATGATTCTCTAGGGGATTCTACTTTCCGTTACACTTCTCAGCCCCTTGCGAGCATCGTTAAGCGAGTCAGGTTACCCGACTAGTATAGTGGATCGGAGTCATCTTTGCCGGGTCCGAGGGCTTTTGCAGACACCGACCTTTTACAGAGCCATCGACCTCATGGTTATCTCTTTTATCAAGATTGCGCTCATGCAATCTCAGGCTATTTGGCGGGGGTTTTATATATACGACAGCATTGGGACGAAGATTTAGCGCCTGCGTGTCTGAGGCTTTCAAGGTATTATATTGTACAGACTACTAGTACACTTGACAAACATAGTCATTCTACCTGACTCAAAGCTCCTTCTAGGGGACACTTGAGTCTATTTTAGCAAATAACATCCACAACCGCACCTAGAGAATAGGTTCGTTCCATTCCAGAGCGCTAATTGTCACGACGGTGCGCTACCTTCGCATTCCCCCTCTCCCTCTTTCCACCCCCGAACCCAAAAAATGTGCACCACCAAAGCGAGAGCTATCTCAAGACTTTAATGTTGGGCTGTTTTTGAAGCAATGTGGCATCAATCAGCACTCTCTTGCCTACCACGAACACGGGCAAAGACTTGCAAGGTATGGTCCCAGATCATGCTTCTCACCCCTTCGACGCGATATTTTTCCATTATCTTGCTGGGCTTGTATGGAGAGCTCTGAGCGCTCAACCGGTAGAAACCGCTACCACTGCGACCATCAGATCCCTCCGCGGCATCAGTGACGCTGTCCTTGTACGCGAGTGGCGGAAACCGTGGACTTGTCGCGGCATATAGGTGTCTCTCCCCGCTTTCTTCGAATGGAATCTCCCACGGTTTGGCAAGAACTACCAGGGCTTTAAGAGCATGCCTTGCAGTAGTACTTAGATCGCGATCAAGCCGCGTTCGGACAATGCCCGGGAAACTGTGAATGAAGGAGATTTGTGGGTACACAGACGCTAGATGCTCCATAGAAACAGAGTTCATCGTGATTGAATGCTTTGCGCAGTTTCGGAGAGACCAGTAGGTTTTGAGCGAGAGATCATCCAGTTGCAGAGCAGCTTCGCCTCCGGCCTCGAGAACCGAAACCACGCGTGATAAGGGAGTTTTGTCGTCTCCAGTACGGCATTTGTGACCGGGATTCAGGAGCTGTGGAAGGAGATTCTGCACGAAGCGCATACGGGAGTAATAATGGAGGTTGAGCTTTTTGTCTAGACCCTCGTCGGTTTCTAACATATTACATTCGGTGTCAGGCTAGTGTCTCGATTCAAAGGTGGGACGTCATACCAGTACGGCCATTGGTTGACCCTGTGCCTGGGCTAAGAAACAGGATGTTCACTTTATCCTCTTTCTCCTGAATGATGGCACACGCCTTGTCAATTTCGCGCAACAAAGACACGTCTGATCGAATGAAGGTGACATTTGTCTCCGGCTTCTTTTGCTCCAATTCCTCGATGATACTCATCGCTCTTGCCTGGTCTCTTCCAATAAGGTAGGCACGAGAGGCATCGGTGTTCCGTATGAACGCGCGGGCAGTTGATTCTCCTATTCCGCTCGTCCCACCAACTGCATAGTTTAGTATGAAGATTCCAACGAAATAATAAAGAATAATGAACAAAAGAAATTCCGACCAAGCCGAGTAAAAATGCTGAAGATCCTCCGTATTGGGCACCTGGGATCGCGAAGCACGCAAGACTCACCAAAGACAGCAACCAAGCCTGACCCATGACGACGAGTGATATTGGAGTTGCTATCCAAGACTGAAGCGATTGAGGCCATTTCGTTCTGCTCTCCCATTCCGTAGCTTTGTTATGGGTTATGTATTCACGGTAGACTTAAGAAAGGTCTCTAATAGTTTGGATTTGGTGGAGATATTTCGGCACTAAGTTGATCCCTGGATAATCTCCGGGATTTCATTGGTTTAAAAAGCGTCAGCCATACGTTAGCGTCGAGTAGTATTTGGGACCCACAGAGAACCGCCGATTACCGAGGAGTTTGCGCGACTGCGGGAAGCCCACAACTTTTAAAACGCACTGCGATTCAGACTTCGCAAACACTTGGCCGTTAAGGCCGTTGTTTGTCGGCGAAATCCTCAAACATCCCGTCGAGTTCTCAGGCCCACAGGGATACCATTGGCTGTTAAACCGTCAGCTTGTCAGTGAACCTTAATTTCAGGCTCAAGTGGCCTGCCGGACTTTGCTGAAGGAAGCGCTGGTAGAGCCGAGCCTTGAAGAGTAATCCAATGCGGGTCTAATTCTTTACAAGACTGGCCGAAGGGACAACTCATACACTGTCCCCTGCCATGACAAGGCCCCTTATTTCATATCGTTCTGGCCAAATGAAGTTCAAAGGAAATTTGACTTACTTAATCGGAGGTTAAACTGTCGGAAAACTAGTACCTTTGCAGTAGATTATCTAACGATAAGGAGGATAGTATGAAAAGTGTGTTGTCATAAACGACTGCGATGCCTCAGCAAACAAAAAGAAAACGAAAAAAAGAAAATGCACCTCTACTGGGCTGCCTCGACATGCCCTTCAAGCTCGGCTTGAACCCATGCAAACAACGTTTCTCGAAGGTCGCGATTCTGGGCGAGTTTGGAGCCTGACTCTGCTTTTCCGATCGGACCATAGTACTGCCCCGATTCAGCATCAGGACTCACAGCAGCGTAGATCTGAGAGAGAGCGCCCTTCTCCACGGGTGTCGCAAACAAAGCGATTGCGGTGGAGAGAAACGGTTTCAAGAAGCTACCCGTCGAGGCATGGTGGAGATTCGTCGCCACCATACCAGGATGAACAGGGATAATCTTGACCTGTTTTTCCCTCTCGGCCAAAGCCTGTGCGTAATGAAGATCGGCTAATTTGGAGATAGTATAACGCGCAGTTGTATGGCGGTGCGATACTGTGGTGCGCAGCTCGTCAAACTTGTATACGTCGTTAGGGGCGCGAGCATGAGCCGCCGAAGTCAGGAGAACCGCACGCGCTTGTGGGTTGACTTTTGCGGTTTTGCGCAAGGTGGGCAGCAGCAGCTGGGTGAACAATGCCGGGCCGAGGACGTTTGTTCCGAATTGAATCTCGTATCCATCCTTGGTGAGCCCTTCCGGCGTCATCATGATTCCGGCATTGTTGACGAGGATATCCAAGCGAGACTCTTTGCGAAGAAATTCGATGGCGGCTGCTTTCACACTTCCGAAGGATGCGAGGTCGAGCTGGAGAAACTGAATATCAGCAGCTTGCGGATGCGCTTCGCGTAGGCCATGGATCGCTTTCATCGCCTTGTCTTTAGATCGAGCAGCGAGATAGACTCGGGCTGGATTGTGCAAGCTAAGCTGCCGAACAGTTTCATAGCCAAGGCCCACATTACCTCCAGTGACTAGGATGACTTGGTCACGGAGGTTGGGGATATTGCTGGTGGAAAATGTAGGCATCTCTCTCACTTAAATTTCAAGAGTCGAACTGCTAGGATTGACCGAAGACAAGGTGGGAATTGGGTTGAGAGCTGCCCGCTCTGATATACTCCGTAAGCTCGTCCAGCCTAGGGCAAAAGAAGGATAAGAAATGACGATAACAGGAAGTCTGGTACTGTTTCAGCGAAATGATTGGTCCGATCTCCATCAGCAGAGCCACGGCTCACTTGGTAATTACCCACCGCGAAAATTGAGTACAATACGGTGGGTGGTAGGGCCAGACGGAGGAGACCGAGCACGGTACGGGTACGATCGTACCCACCGTGTAGCTGGTGGTGGCAATTCGGACAAATAAAATCAGGAAGGCCCCAGCCAACCTGGTCTCCTCTCTTCCTTTTCCAGCACTAAGCCAGTGAGTACCATTTTTTAGCCAATAGCGCAACAATGTCGGAGATAAAGTTGAAGACCCATACAATTACCTCTCGTGCGCAGATTCGCCGCCCTGACGAGGACTGGACAGGGGTAATCGATCCTGGTGCACGGCGAAGACTGCAGAATAAGCTGAATCAACGGGCTCAAAGTAGGTACTATATTGAAGCAGCATGTTCTATTTGACCGCCACTTACAGAGCCGCCGAATTTTACAGGAGAAAAACGGAAGATCGTCCGCGATCAGGAGAAAGTAGCGATGAGAGAGAGAAAGAGTAATCGGAAAATGGCCTTCATACTCCCAAGGACGACCCAGATAGCAAAGTACCGCCAGCCATCAAGCCTCGCGGAAGCCTCGTACATGATGGCGCAGTTCGATCAAGTTGCCTATGAAGGCTACGCGAGTGGAAACCCGTGCTTGGATCATCTCTTGACCCTAACCAAGTTCAATGTCCTCCGGGCCTTTATGCAGAACCTCGCCCTACTTGGAATACCGTTTCAGGGCATCGAAGAAGATACTCCATCCCCGTTTAATAATGCCCTGCAATCCGTCTTTGCCCGGAAGCTCCCACCGGGGCTCTCACCAACAGTCACCCAGATCCATGTCCCTCATCATCCCTGGCTAGATTGCTTCCCTTTCCCACAAGCGCGGGACAATTTGATCCGAGTTGCGGATTTACTCAATGACTGTGATCTATGTGGGGACATCATGGATCCTGCAAATGGGGATGTTGGTATGATAATTTGGGGAGACCCGTGGCTTCCAGAAAGCTGGGAAGTTTCCGAGTTTTTTCTCCGGAAATGGTCGTGGGTCATAAAGGGGTGCCCAGAGATCATTCTTTCAAGCAATGTCTGGAGGGCGCGGAGAGGTCTAAGAAAACTTGACACAAGATGTATATCGCTAGATGACTCGGACAGCATTGACAGCGCAAGAAGGGAGTGAAGCCTCTGGAATGGCCCAACTTGAGCCGCATGTACATCGTATCTTCGCCACAAGCACATACTTGCAATCAAAAGGGTTTAGTGTTTTCGTCTAATATCTGTTCTCAAAACCACGCAACACTCGAGGCAAGTGTACTACATCCCGAATCACAAGCGCACTATCTTGGTCCAACATGAACCAACTACTCAGTAGTGAAATAGTCTAATAACGGACACGACTTCGCTATAAAATAATTAAGCCACTATACAAATAAGATCTAATCCTTTAAGCGCCTAGTTAGCATGTGCTACGTGTCGTATATAGAAATTTTTATTTGTACTTGTGGAGGTTAACTAGTCGATTCGGCTACTATTCTCTCTGTCCGATAGACAACATTAATCAATATCTTTTAAGTGTTAATATGAGACTTCTACACACGGTGTGGGGATCTTAGGTACTTATAGGTGTTTATTGCCTTCAATACCTGCGCTGCCGTGTGCTTCTACTAGCTATTCTGTGTGCTAAAAGGTGAAAATCGTTGATTAGGGTCAGTCATTGAATTAACGGGTAGTTATGAGAAAACATTCATTTCATGTCTTCTATCTTCTTTCTTCATCTGTCATTCAATGGCAGTGCGTACACTCTGCGTTTTATAGGGATTATGTTTTTCTTATAGAATATACGTATAGGCAAGATTGCTTTATAACTCAATCTAACGGATCTAAGATTCCACGGACATAAATTTGGAAACATGACAACCTGCCCGGCGTCTCTCGGATCTACTCTTGCTCATCTTCGTATCATTCCTGAACGTTTCACGGACCTGACAGTACTGTAACTGTTTTCAATGATAGCGGCGCTGTGGATGCCGAAAATTTAGCAGCTCCGTCGGATCTATTTAGCGAGGGTTCGACATTTCCAAATCAATCTACTGGAACGACCGTATCCTACCGATCTCCTGATGGCTCTACCACGCGAGCTCAGTCGACTGAACATCCATCTGGCCTCCACCTAAGGCCTCAACGGTCTACGTATGTGTCGCCCACTACCTCGACCGATGGCTGGTATTTTGGGTGGGAACATTGTCTAGGATAACGGTCCATTGGCTAATCACCAAGGCGCGACGCACCCGGATGACGCTCTATCCTCCAATCACCAATGAGCCAGGTAATGGTATCTCTGCCAATCATACAATAGCATTGTACCGAACCTAAGTATAAAAGCTTCAGAGTAGTCCAATGCTCAACTCTTGACTAAATTCACTCCAAATTGTCTCCTGACATCAAACGAAATACATATCACGAACAGTCGACGATATGGCAAATGCCAACCTTTTCGGCCCCCTAACCCCCGCTATCGAGATCGCTGCAGCGTTTTCCGATAATATCCGCGGAAAGACAGTCATTGTTACTGGTGTCTCTCCCAAAAGTCTGGGTCTTGCAACCGCTGGTGCTTTCGCGTCCCAGTCGCCAAGAATCCTCATTTTGACAGGACGATCTCCTGAAAAGATTGAGGCTGCGATCAATGAACTTAAATCAAAATACCCGGTTGTCAAGTACTATGCCTTGATTCTTGATCTCGCGTCTCAGTCCTCTGTTCGAGCGGCTGCCGCCCAGCTCAACGAGGACGATTCCATCCCCACTATCGACATTCTTGTGAACAATGCCGGAGTCATGGCCATCCCTACCCTGACCCTCCCGGAGGACAGCATTGAAACCAGCTTTGCAACAAACCACATTGGCCACTTTCTTTTCACCAACCTTATCCTTCCGAAAGTCATAAGGGCTGCCCAGTCTTCCTCCACTCCGACTAGAATCGTTAATGTCACCTCGTTCGGCCATCAATTTTCCCCAGTTAGGTTCTCCGACATCAATTTCACCAAACGCGGAGCCCAGCTTCCCGAAGAAGAGCGGCCGGAATACCAGAAAACCGATTTCTTGACGGGTAACAGCCATGTGGACGACGTCTACTACGGATTCTTCTCCTATGCGCAGTCAAAGACAGCAAACATTCTATACTCAGTTTCCTTGAACCAGAGATTGTGGGGGAAATACGGCATTGCCTCGTACGCCGTGCATCCTGGAGCCGTCAATACTAACATCAACCGGCATGCAACTCCAAGTGACGTTGAGCAAGCTTTGAAGAAGGTCAAAGACCTTGGGTTTGACTCTGCTCAGAAGACACCAGAGCAAGGCGCAAATACCTCAGTCTTCGCTGCGGTCAGCTCCAGCTTGCCACCTGTTGATGTCTCCGGGGCCCAAGCTACGGGAGTGTATCTTGCAGACTGCAAGACAGATGACCAAAATGTTGCCGCCTTCGCTACAAACAAGTCCTTTGCAGAGAGACTTTGGTCGTTGAGTGAGGACCTGGTGGGGCAGAAATTCGACTTTTAGGACAAGATGAGCCATGGACGGCCACCATGTATATAGCCCTGATTAGCACCGAACTGGTGTCGGGATAGGCCTAATATAAGTGGCACAACCCTTTGAATCTGCACGCGTCGTGATAGTATGTCCATCTATGTCGGTGAAGGTAGAATCTTGCATTACCCGGTCCTGCTCTCTAGGACATAATCGACCCTGTCGTTGCTAGATTAACTCGCCCGCTGATTCACTATACAGTCATGCATTCCTACTTCCGGGTAACGGCGAACTAACCTCCTCGAAGGCAACATGAGACCAGAGTATGTTGCCCAAAAAAAAATGGTAACCGTCCTGCTGAGACGGAACATCTTTGGTAAAGCTTTTGACTGGTACAAGAGGAGGTGGAGGCATGTGAACCTGCTGCTGGTCTTGCCTCATGAACGAATCTGCTTATTGAATCAATTAGGCCTGCCTAAACTAGTCTGAATCACGTGTATAAACAAAAACGGTACTAATAAATGGCGGCCCTACGTCTCGTTATTGGCAGACGCAGATATTCTTGCTGCCTATTATGGAAGTGGCGAATTGCATACGCCAAGTTGTTGAACTGTTTCACAAGGAGGGGCGAAAAGCCAATAGAGTGGCACATATTCCTATCTAGGTGGGTCTCGTAGCACAATGAAAGGAATATCACACCAGGGGTGTGAGTGTTCATACAGAATCGCACCTGTTTATAGTGCACCGGCGTTAGTCGCGCGAGCGCCAAAATTGCGCACCAGATCACACCCTTTAGGTGCATCCACCCGACTACTGACCGCATGTAAGCCACCATTGCCACACGCCGGGAGGTTAGTAGTTGGGTGGGTGACCACTAGCCAATCTCTTCTATTATATGTCGGTGTTCACCTGCTTTTTATCAGATTTAGTATTCTTACTGCTTTCTCTTCACCCTGTTCACTCTTCTTTATTTAAAGCTCAGCTGAACTGCCTGAATCTTAATATTCTATATCTAGTAATCCTGCTTAATCTTTATTCTGCTGATATGTTCTGTTGAACGCCTGTAAAAAGAAAGTTTAATATATTTTGTATTTACTAAAATTATTATTAATATTAATTTTCTTCTTTTAATCTTCATCTGTAATAGGTATTTGTGATAGGATCTACTTGTCAGGGTAGAAAGCCTGTCAACTAGATAAGGAATCGGCCACGAGACACTATAGATTCATATAATAATAATAAGATAGTCTATATTCACAAAGTAGACTGATCCTTGGAGGATCAGTATTAGATTAATAGGAAATACTACTATATACTGGACAGAGTGCTCGGGAACTGCTATCAATAATTCTATAACTTTATTAATTATTATAATATGTCATTCTAATACCTTTGGCTGCGACCAACCTGTTTACTAATTTATTCTATTATAGATAATGCCTCTCTTGCTGAGCCGAACCGCCTGGGTCAGTGTATATAGGAATAGCTTCATAATTACCAGATTGGATAATGGCAGCGGAGAGTTATCGAAATACTGCACTGAATTATCTGATATCTATCTGTATTAAGAATTTATTATTATCAGTTATTTTTATTATCATATTTAACAGAAGAACAGATGCTTCGGTGAAGTCGCATAATTTAATAAAAAGATTAAAATCAAAAAGATAATTATAAGTATTAATATCTATTATAAATATATATTCATCACGGATCTCCTCCAGTTTATATACTATCTAATAAGATGATAATATCTAGAGTACCAGTGAAGACTTATTTTCTTCTAAATAAGCGCGAAGATTACTATTTTCTAAATAAACAAGTTGAATAACTTTTATAAAAAGCCTGATATAAAATATAATATCATTAATTTAAGTATTTCCGCTTCCAGGAGAATTTAATCAATGGTAGACTTCTTGCTTTTATTAAAGAATCTCTGAATTTATCTAAAAATCATTCTCAGAACTCTATAAATATTTAAAGGTGTTTTGATGGCTAGTCCATCACGTAATATAATAATATCTGATCTTCGATTAATCTTCAATATTACTCATTTTGTGCTGGCACATGCTATAGCTCCTCCTAGCTCGTATCCCTCATATCAACAATCAAAACAGGCAGGTTGAGGCACGAGAGAGAAATCTAGTGAGAGAGCCTCGAGATATGAATCTACCACAGCGCAGCTGCCGGCGTGATCAAGGAACCTCACACATCCGACCGACGATGAGTCAGGCAAAAGATAGAGAGAAATAATGACCAGTTGCAAATTGTAGTGCTGTCTCCCGGATAACAAAGCATAGAATGAAGAAATCTCTCACGAAAATATATATTGGAATCAAAAGAATGTGTTGTAATAATAATCTAGGCGGAAGCCTGTTCTTTTGTTGTGTGCTATTGTACGAAGAACATCATGATACCGCATGCAAACTAAACAAACCCAAAAGTGCTGCATGAATAGGAGGACCGAAAAGTTCCCACCGTCCATGCACTGTCTACCTCATTGGGGTAGCGCACGTAAACGCTCTAGCTCAATATCAAGTTTCACGCTGCCACAATTTAACGTCTCATCGTTCAATGCAGCTTGGAATACTGTTGTTCTGGGGTAAAGCAACGTTCAGAATTTCCTGAATCGTCGAGAAATTTCATAATATACGGATCCAGCAGAGTCCGCCAATCTGCCCTCCCTGCAACCCATTCGATTGATCTACCTCCATTCCAGCCAATAGTCCAGGCGCGTACGGGATCCACTTCAGCTGCGTCAACTGTGAGCATCCAGCCACCTATCTCGCTGGAACCTATTTCGAAGGCAATCAGTCCGCTTATCTGGATCTGCCAGTGTGTTTCTCGATCAGGCAGTGGCTAGCAAAAACAATCAGCGTATGGAGAATCCTGGGTACCATCCTGGTGCCGGCTTTGACGGTACTCAGTCCACTGCCATTGTCAAATCCGAGTACGATTGTCTTTTCAGGTTCCCTCGCTCAGCCCCCAGATTAGATGTTTCGTCACCACAGCTACGTCATGGCCATTTAGGCAGAGGGGTTGGACAGAAATGCAAGATTCCCCGGGGTAATCCATTTGTCAAAGCCACTGTTTGCGTCCGGCTAGCTTTTTGAACAAAACAAGGCACTTGCCATAGTCGGTTGAATCCGACGCTCCGTAATCAAGGACATTAGTCCGATTTAGGGCGGTTGTCTGCGTGGAGATGAAAGTCAGATATCATGGCCTGTCAAATCATCCATGTAAGGAAGAGGCCATGTCAGACTATTCAGATCTAGGGAATTGGCTAGTTCCATCAATTGATCCGGGCTAAGCTCGTAATTCTGTCCAAAGTTTTCCACAAAGTCAGGCTCCAGCGAGCGGCTATATCCAGCCAATGCGACTGGAGGAACAATGCTGCCTACGGGTTTGCTGCCCTGTTCCGGTTCACGAATGAAGGTTGTGGAAACGGTCATCGCCATGTTCCCTTTCATCAACAATTGAGCAAGCTCGTTATCCAATTGCTTCAGCTCCGACTGGATCAGTCCGGCGGCAAGATTGCCGCGAACGTTCATGTAGTCTAAAATGGCGTACGCACGCTGTGACCAATGTGAATGGTCATGTAGTATCGATGAATCAATTGCAGCTGCCATCAGAAGCGAGATCGACGCGAATGCTGCGTCCATATCGAAAGGTAGAAACAGTTCTTAAGACGACTCGATGTTAGTATAGAAGGCCTGTCTACGAGAAGAGGCTGATGACCTACCTAAGAGACCTTGTTCTTGTAAATTTGACAGTATCCTTAGGATCTGTTGGGCTGACTCCACACATATATGAAGCAAAGATTTCACAGTCACGGATTGAAGCCAGTCCATTGATGCAGGGTCGGATTGACCTAATTTGGACTGAAGGAATATGTACAAAAGTGGCCTTGTTGTTAGAATAATACACTAGATGGATCTGTGAGTGTTATGATGTAGGCACAGGTTGAAAATTTCGCACCTGATGCTCGAGAATATGCAAATGAGCTGATATACGCGAAGTGCCACCCATGGCACCGTTTCCGTATAAACCAAATGAGCGATTCAATTGCTCGGTGACCTTGGCAATGTCTCGGAGAACAGACTGCGTGGCGCTCAGGTAGCGACTGTCCAGTTTCCCTTCACTGCCATACACAGCTAACATGTCTCAGCAAAGCAAAGCACAATACGTATTGAGAACTCACTCAGGTCTACTTTTGCCAGAATTTGACAAAGCATAACTTGCATCTCCAAGACATTCGAACCCTGAATATCCCTCGAAATTGAAGGAAACGAAGCATTTATGCTCTCTTCTGAGATCCCCATTGGCACTCCTAGAAGAGACGACATCCGGCGTTCAAGCACGTAGACAGTCCACCACACGAGGCGGCATCGCTGCACATACACTTTGTCAAGACAAACCCCGTCCATCCCAGTGTACATGCCATGCTCCAGGGCCCAGCGAAGAGCAGTGCCAATCTAGACTCGTCATTACCCAGACCTATAAAATGGCACATCTTCATCCTTACCATACGATAGGCCGGCCCACGTCTGTGGATGCACTGTAGATATAGGGCAGCACAACATAAAACCTGTGTCGTCTCAATAGGGTCGCCATCGAAGAAAGAGAAATCTGGCATGCAGTGCATAGCCTGAACAAATTGCTCTGCACCAGGCAGGTTCTGTAAATTGGTTGATTGAACCACAAAACTTTTTCCGAATGCAAGAATTAGAAGATAATGGCAGAACCATAGAGGTGAAGCGCGTGCTTCTTCCGCGGGATTATGCTGGAAAGCTTCAAACCGCTCCATGAAGGTGCTTTCTTCAAATAAATAAAAGAGCTGGCTGCAATGAAACTTGACTGAACTAATGAGATATTTGGCGAAATCCGGGGTTGGAAGGTTTGAGACGTCAAAGAGGTCCTGGGGAGGATTTGCTTTGTTTCCATCCCATTTGAGATCGTAAACATGATCATCAAAAAGCAGGTTGTTAGGATCCGGGAACAGCGCTGATCCTGTCAGTCTCTCATGGGTCATTCCCAACACTCGCCGACCAAAGGCCCAACTGGATGATGTGCCCATGAAAACTATCAGAATCGTTAGAGACTGCCTTAAGACTCTGTTAAGTGAAGTGAAAGATGCACCTGGTCTTCCCACGGGGCCTGGAACCCAATCTGTGATGTGAAAAGCAAGTGGATTTGTAAGAGGCGTTTTAGCTTCTATTCCATCTTGGGTCGTCGTAGGAGTGTGCCCAGGAGCTCGGTTTTGGCTACCGGTCGATGACACTGATAATGTTGCACTATCACCTAGAAAGTGCATCAGTGGTTTAATATCAAAAATCGTCCCGCCTCACTTACTCACAAGGCTGGTTGAAGAGTTCCTCAGGGATGGATTTTGAGGGCGTAGGTTGGTTTGACCCACGTTGGAAGGTAGCTAGTCGCTCGTGAAGGTCATTGATATATCTGTATTGAATGACTAATTAGACTAGCAGCCGATGACGGCAGACGCCTGCACTTGCCTTCGTGTGACCAGAACCCTTTCTGATACACTATCAAAATCGCAAGTCGAATTCCGTTTGCTACACTGGTCGCATGGATGTGAGCCAGTACACCTAATTTTTTGGTCGCGGCATCTTCTGCAGCTGTTTCCTCACACATGTTAACATTAACATCACGACTCTCGTAACTGAAGGGTGGACACACGCTTTGGTCTTGCGTTTGCTCGCCCTCAGCGACCGTCTTTCAGACGTAACTCTAGGCGACATTGAGCTTTCCCAAGACCCTATTGTCTGGAGAAATACCAAAGGCAGGAGCTTCTAATCAGGAAGATTCAATGTTACTATACCCAGAAAATTTCGTGTCGGGAGCAAGACTGCTAGCTCGGGCGGGGTAACTACGTTGTCTGCTGGGAAGCGATTCCGGGGAATTTTGGTTGGTGCCAAGACTCTATTCCTGATTAGTTCCAGAATACTAAGTACGCATTCAGTCTATCAAGCCAACCACTATAAAGGAAGGTCTCTCCGGGGCATGCCTCTGCGGCTGGCAAGTTTGCTGACCCCTACCGATGCCCAGCAGAAGCTGGAATCCATCTATCTGATCGGAGATTATAGTGTAGAGAGCTGTTTTATTGGCCCGGACACACTTGCCTGATCTGGTTGCACCTAAACGGCTAGTCTCCTAATGTCCCGCTGGGTGAAATGGCAACAGGTGGCTGAAAAGCTTAGAACTACTCTCCCTATAACGCCGGGTTCCAGAGTCCAGACAACTCTCTCGATCAAATGTGATCTAAAGCCTCAGCGGCATTGAAGACTGCTAAAACCTCAACAGGATGCACGTATTTTACGCTCATGAAAAGGCTCACCTATCTGCATTACACATGAAAGCACTTGAATCGATACAGCCGAAATGGTGAGCAACTACTGTGCTGCTCACTACTCAAAAGTGCATGTAAGCGTATAGTCAAGTACGTGGATATATGGTAAAAAGTGGAACAGTAGGTCTGTCCGCGAAAATTGGGTTCCATGATCCGATACCTACGTGTCGAAAACAAATCCGCGAAATAACGTTCGCAAACAACTCCGGACGATATATGTTGTTTTGTGTGAACTGTATAAGATACTGAAAAGCCTGGATCCGAATTCTAGAATCCAGCCCGATGAAGCCAGGAAGCTATTAAAGATCTTACATTTTGGGTCATCCGAAGTGTTACATGATCGATTCTTGTGGGAAACAGTCCCCCGCATTGGTTGACCTTGTTCATTGTTCTACCGGGAAAAGGATCTCATACCCTACCAAACTGCGACCGAAGCTATGAAAGATTCGTTAGGTCAAAGATATGTCCGAAGCCGAGATGGACTCCCATTCAATGAAATGGAAAGTTTTGTGGAGATCGGGGTTTAAATAAAGCACTGGTGTATAATTTCTTTTCTATATGTACGACGTATTCCTCAAGATGATAAGCTAACATACTGAAAAGCCCCGAAGAATCGCATCCATGATGTATCCATTCAAGTTAGACTCAAGAATACCTCACTAGAGCCTGCTGGAGATGTTGGAGGTCTGCATGGGGAACTTGGAAATATCGTCACTCGTCTTCCCGTCGAGTGCGAGCTCCGCCACCACTCTACCGATAGCAGGCGCGAACTTGAATGCATGGCCATTGCCAAGAGCCACGATAATGTCGGGATAATTGTCCACGGGCGCTATGATGAACTGGCGATCCGGCGTGATGGCGTACTGGCAGGTGACTGTCCGTAGTTCCGGGCCATGTTCCGGAATGATCGTGTCCATAAAGCCGGTCAAGGTCTCGAGCACCTTTGGCGATGGAACGGAGGTACGGTTGTCAGGATTCATAATATTCTGCTGGGCATCCTGGCCGGCCTTAATAGTCGGTTCGCCATAGTTTGGAAATCCGTAGAACCATTGGTCGCCCCCCCAAATCCACACAGGGAAGCGCTCTGGTTCATAAAGGTCGGGATTGATCGGTTTGAAGTAGGTCACCTGTTCTTGCATGACTGTAAGGGGGACTGATACCCCAAGAGGGCCAAGAAGCTTGTTTGTCCAGGCGTCGGCGGCTAGAATCACCTTGCGTGCCCGAACTTGTCCGCGTGATGTGTCGATAACCACGCCGTCAGCATCCGGTGTAATTCGCTCGACTCGAGTTCGGTCTCTCAAGACGGCTCCTTGACCGCGGGCTTGATATTGCATGGTTGCGACTGCTTTAGAGGCATGTACTATGCCTGTATCCGCCGTGTAAACTGCGTCAATCCCATCTGGAATCTTGAAACCGGGCCAACGTCGATTGACCTCCTTGGAATCAAGCACCTCATAAGGAACACCATTGGCGTCCAAACTCTTTGTAAAGTCACTGGAAGGAGTTGGCCCTCCCCTGGGAAGGAGAACAACGCCGCCGGTGATGTCTAGCAGGCGTAAACCAGACCTTTCTTCCAAAGCGGCCCAGTCTTTGTATGCTGATCGCGCGAGTGCAACAAACTCAGGCGAGCCGTATGAGGTCCGGACAATACGTGAAGTATCGTGCGAAGCTCCACGTACGTGACCAAGTTCAAATTGTTCGAACCCAATGACTTTAGCTCCTTTGCTCGCTGCTTGGTATGCTGCTGCGCTTCCAAGGGCACCGAGACCCACCACTGCAACGTCGTACCGCTCCATTAATGTTTTGTAGGGAAGAAGGACAGGAAATTGTAAAAAAAAAAAAAAAACAAGTTTGAACACGACTGATGGACCGGATAGTAAAGCTTGGGGGAGTGTTCGATATAAATAATAGTTGACGGTTCAATTATACTTGGACCGCCTTCATAGGCAGTATCGCAGCCTCGCGGGCATTCTGTATGATGCTTTTAAATGATTGGCCAAAATTCCGGGGATATAAACCCCATTCCATTCAATCTACTGGAAAGTCTGATTGTAAAATCTCGGCCCGACCATGCAATCTCATCATGGATCATCATTGGCCCTCGCCTCCATCTGTTCCACCCCCGCACCCCGCATGCCCGGTCAAAAGCGCCGGAGCAAGACCCATCGGAATTTGATACCAAAGGTTCAGCGCTTACTGTACCATTCGACGAACCATAAACTGAGTCGCGATACCCGGGAAGAATGCAGCCAGGACCGCTACGGCCTTTTTCTCCGACTATCATTACCGAACTGCGTAATAATGGATCCAAGGCCCGTAGTGCCTCTTCGCCGTTGTTTCCCCTCGTCTCTGAACAGTAGTAATACCTCCGTTTCAAGGGGCGTTCAAGCCCGTGGAAACTGCGTCTAGTGGCTGTCGGACCTTTTGGCCGTAGCGTGCACCTTTCGCCCCAGCTCCACCTTTCGCCGAGATTACTAGAATAGAACCCGAGCAGGCTTCACACTGGACTCTGGGGTACTTCCCAGCCCTTCTGTCATTCCTCGGGGATGGACACGCTCTACTGGCGACATTCCTCTAATTTCCTGCAGATTCTTGAAGCCCGTTGACCTTTTGAACAATTTGTGGCTGCAATAGTCTGCCTGAACAGAGCTCATGACTTGGATCTATACCAAAGTTGCCTTTTGTTGGCACATAGAACAATTATCCCCTTGCTTGACAAATAAGCCGGCAAACGGAGAATCACATGATCGTAATCATACTATTATTCTGGTAAGAAACCCTTCAGTGAAGTCACTGGAATGCACAGCTTCTAGCAAAAGGGATGTATTTCCGACAGGCCAGCAAGGTGGGACGGACGACAGAAAGTTTAATACGGCTCTTAGAGTGATACTGACCCTTATATAAAGCCAAAACACCAACGCATTTGATATCGCGAAATTTATAATCCCGTGCCATATCAACTATTTCACTGAATCCTTCTCCCAAGCTGTGAATTGCAGTCTTCTCCTCCTACCCCACCCCCCAGAACCCGTCTGTAAGGGAGTCGATGATGTCGGAACCAATTCAACCTCACAATTCGATCGAAAAATCGCCCGAGACCTGCGACGCTCCTCCCATAATGCAGGATGCTGTATTTGGTGAAATTACCGAGGAGGGCCCCAACTATCGAAATGTAAGTGCCAGTTCACCTACCTTTATTCTATTTTCTGATGATTAGCCAGGTAGGGTGGATCGGAACTGTGGCTCTCATGATGAAGACTCAATTTGGCCTTGGTGTTCTGTCAATACCTCAGGTTCTCGACTCATTGGGCATAATCCCGGGCATTATATGTCTGCTTGCTATCGCAACTATTGCGACGTGGTCCAATTACGTTATCGGCAAATTCAAGCTTAAGCATCCCGAGGTCTATGGTATCGATGATGCAGGAGAGCTGATGTTCGGTCGAGTGGGCCGCGAGTTGCTGGGTGTCGCGGTCTGTATCTGTGGGTGCTGATGAATCCTTAATTCTACCGTTCATTCTGACCTATTTATACTAGACTGGATTTTCTGCTCTGGTTCTGGGTTGCTGAGTACTTCTATTGGACTGAATGCAGTCTCAGATCATGGCACATGTACTGCTGTATTTGTTGGAGTCTCCGCAGTTGCATCATTTGCTCTAGCAAGTATTCGCACACTGGCTAAGATTAAATGGGCTGCGTGGGTTGGAGTGGGGTCTGTGTTCATTGCTGGTCAGTAGAGACATAATCCGTCGCTGTGAAGTACTAAAGATCCCCAGTTATGACTGCCACGGTCGCAGTTGGCCTTCAAGAACGACCACCCACAGCACCAAAGACAGCTGATTGGGAATCGGACTACAAGCTTGTTGGCTATCCATCCTTTACCAAAGGAATAACGGCAGTTGTATCCATTGTGTTTGCATATGCCGGTACACCTGGTAGGTTCAACGCAGTCTTATATTTCCTAACTTTTCATTGAGCATCGACACCGGACAAGGGTGCCCGTGTGTATCTGATCAAGAAGATGCTTTTGTACAATGTCAAGTACTCATTTTGATATCACACATCAGGCTTCTTCCCCATTGCAGCAGAAATGCGCAATCTTTCGCTTTATACGAGGTCTCTACTCATCTGCCAGTCTGCTATAACATCAATTTACATTTCGATTGGCACTGTAGTTTATTATTACTGTGGTTCATACGTCGCATCGCCCGCACTTGGATCCGCCGGAACTTTGATCAAGAAGGTGGCATATGGAATCGCCCTCCCCGGCCTTGTTGTCAGCACGGTGATTGTTCTGCATGTGAGATATAATGCGGCTAATTCAGGCCGTTGCTAACACTTTACAGTTCTCAAGCAAATATATGTTTATTCGTATATTGCGGGGGTCTGAGCATCTAACCGCTAATAGTTTTAAGCATTGGGTAACCTGGTTTAGCTGTACCTTTGCCGTTACAGTCGCGTCCTTTCTTATTGCCAGCGGAATCCCGATCTTTTCCAATCTTGTTTCCCTCATCGGGGCTTTGCTCGGAACTTTGATGTCCTTCCAGCCAATGGGTTGCATGTGGTTATATGATAATTGGAAACATGGAAAAGAACAACCCACCACAAAATGGATCCTTCTCTCATGTTGGAGTATATTTGTTATTATTTCGGGGTCTTTTTTGATGGCTGCAGGAACCTACGGATCTATAGTGAACATCATTGCTTCTAATAATGCAGACTCAGGTTCTTCGGCATGGTCATGCGCTGACAACTCCAGCTTTTGAGCTGTGGGAGTACCGCGAGAGACCACATTAAGCTAGTTATTGAGAGATGGTACTACGAAAAACAATTTCTGGGCTTGTGTCTCAATCATTGATCAATTCTACTGCACTGGTATCATCATCGCGGTTCTTGGGTATTTTTCTCACCAACAACCCTGCTCTAAAGCTGAGGCATGTCGGTCCATCATGTGCTTCTTTCGGTCAGTTGCGCCAGAAACATGACTATAGGGGCGTGAGAAATCAGCGATGCCGCTTTATGCTATATTCACGATACACACACCATGGATTTTGAGCTTTCTCAAGGGGTTGTGCCTATCGCCAGAATCCCCACTACATTAGGTACCAAGGTATTAAGGCAGCGGAATAATAGCGAAGTGGACCATATGGGTGCACGAATAGGATTACCAAAGGTCTGAATTGCTAAAAGGGCACCTCACCGGCAATTTAGATGGGCTCGAAAATATGACTGATCTTGCCGAACATACAACTGAACTATCTCCCTTGCCATACGTCACCCTTCGGCTATTTCTCCCCGTCCTGTGGGTGTCAGCTGAGACTGCGTTCAGCACGCCAAGGTTGTCGCCTTTGAGGTTTCCGCCTCGTAGTCCGCGAGAACTTCAAGTTCCTCTTCTCCTACTTACCAATTTATATCCAAACTTCCAAGCGACTCTCAGCAATTCGGTCTGAAGATAACTACGAGTGTACAGGTTATTCTGAATCTATTGGCCCTTCTCCATGGCGACGACTGCTCAGGTAAGTTTGAAGCTCACACAAGATTGTCAAGTCTAGATTAGGCACGGCTTGGTGAAACTTGATGGCAGCCAAGATTCCTGAGATACCGGCGCCGATGTAGATGACTTTGAGAGGACGTGGCCGGTCAACCGCTCGCTCTGAGATATGAGTGATACCGGTCTTGACTGTTGCTATTAACATTATTGGGCAGTGAGGGGGTGGCACTCGTCGCTTTGACGGTTTCATCGTCAGCCACCGAAGGAGCCATAGTCTTACAAGTGACAGGAATAGTGCTTCTCTTCTAACAGTAAAGGCATAGAAATAAGACAAGTTCCCGTGTCCTTGCTAATTATTATAAATAACATCGTTATTGGTGGTGGCAATATATGATACAGTTGATTTCCTCTTCCAGAAGACCAGCTTAGAGTAAGCTGAAGCGCCACGAATTTGCACTCTCTCGGGTAGGGGTCCGGCTCAGAATCCCAAGAATCTGGTGGGTATGAGTTTCGGACGAGATCCGACTCAGTCGGAACGAGACAAGAGTAGAGAAAGGAACAAAATATAGGTATGTAATGGTCTCCCGACTGCTGTGTAAAGAGTCTGAAGTGCTGCCATATGCCTATAGATATTCCCAACGAGCAAGGTACAACCTAGCCATTCGTTCACCAAGTCGCGTCCAATCACCTCTTGCAAAGATATTGTTGGGACAGGTTGAGCCGGAGGCAATGCTTTCTGCCTTCCACTCCTCCTGTCCCAAATAGCAAGCTTCCCATTCTTGTCTACCGCAATGCCTTACCTGATACAAGCCCGCGAAATATCCTTAATTCAATTGAACCTAATGGCTGGATAAAGGGAGGCCAGTGGTTCAAGGCAGGGTAGCATTAGCGAGGAAGTGTCCTCAGCTAATCTCCGGAGCTTGCTCTGGATCCGCCGTAGATCAGCACTACAGCGCGATATTGTGTCTATGGGCAACGATTTGGCGTCGGCGTTATCGCTCAGGAAAATAACTTCGTCCCCTGGATGGAATGACGAGCGACGCATGAAAAACAAACTTAGCTGTTTGTCCTGGCGGTAAAGAGCTAACCATATTCGTCTCCTCCTCGCAGTCTCCGACTACCTGCATCATTCCCTCGTAAGTCCATAACCTGGAGGACACGAAACGCGTACCCGCTGTGTAGGTATGAGACGTCATCATCCCCATCCTTCCAGCAGGCCAGCAAATAGAGAGCTTGCATTGTCTCTATGGACCCATCCCCCTCGGCAAGCGCCTTAATGACAGAATTACTCGCTAGGCTGCATAGGCGAGTTTGCAAGAAAGGGTCTGTATTGGCGACACTTGTCGCCAAGTATGGCAAGGCACCTTCCCTCGTTGTTCACAATGCCGGGTAGTCTTGGCCAAACAAGTCCGGCATCGTGGTCACTGATGAGGAATCCGAGCGCCTGTTCAACGTCAACATCCGCAGCATCTATATTGCGTCGAAGATACTTATTCCCGAGAAGAGAAAAGACAGCCCGGGATCAACGGTGGTCATTTTCAGCGAGAACGCCATCCGGCCAGGTGCCACGCAGACCTGGTATAACGCGACCAAAGCCGGTGTTTCTTCTGCGACCAAGTCTATGGCCCCGAAGTTTGCCAGGGACCAGCTTCGATTCAACACTTACTGCCCCACTTCCGGAAATACCCCTTTGCTGGATAAATTCGCCGGGATTCCTAACAGTCCTGTTCCTGCAGAGACCATCAAGGCCAAGTGTGAGGCTATCCCAATTGGACGCCTTGTTGAACCGTCGGATGTGGCCAATGTTGCTCCTTTCCTTGCTGACCCTGCGAGCTCCATTATTAGCGGTGTTGAGATCTTGGTTGATGGGGCGCGTTGTGTGTGAGCTTTTCAGTGTGAACGGCATGTCCTAGTGCGGCGAGCAAACAAACCCCATCTACTTCACGGCTGCCTAGACTATCTCTTTGTCGTCAGTGATCACTCCAGTATTGAAGCAGTCGAAACATTCTCTATTATCTCTTTGTCTGGACATCATTTTAGATATTGCATTGGGGTGTAAGAAACGTTCATTTGTAACATGCTGTTGGGGTGGATCAGTGTGATTGTAAAACCGCCCCAATACACTAAGTGCCGTATGACAAAGTATGAACAACGTCAATGGGCTCACTAATAATTTATCGCGATGCTTGATGTTCATTGTAGGCACGTCGTTAGGGCTGGCTGATACTTTCCGGATAAACTCAGCATGCGTCATTCCTACGCCATACAGTGCAACCCATGGTTCGCTATATTAGCTATCGTCGTCTTCCCTCATCATACTCTAGCTTCATAGCCCCAACTATATGATAGTTATTTATCACCAAATCGAATATACAACATGTCTCGTCGCACCACCATTCCCGAGCAGCCGCCCCGACCGTCGTCACTAGGGAGCTGCATCATCTACGGCTGCGGAGCGGGACTGCTCGGCGTCGCCGCGTAAGTCCGAAAACCACCTTATCATGAATGACGACTAATCACCTCACTACTTTACAGAATGACGGTCGGCGAAAAGATCGAGCAGTACTTTACAGGTCGACCAAATTCATATGTACCAGGCCACACGCTTGAGCGCCTTCTCAGACTTCCCGTCCGGCCCGATTCCGAGCGTTTCGGATTGAACATGGCGATGCACTATGGACAGGGAGCGGCTGCGGGAATCATAAGAGCGCTTATGAGTGCATATGGTGTTCGGGGACCGTTTGCGGATTTTATGTTCATTTCTATACGGCTGATGATTGATCAAACATTGGAGAATGTGACTGGTGTTGGGGCGCTTCCGTGGTGCGTTGAATCAGACATACCCGTATACAGAACATTGTTGGAGTGGACTACTAACTGGTTGCAGGACCTGGCCTGTTAATGAGCAAGTCATTGATATTATTCACAAGGGCGTCTTTGCGTTCGTGACGGGATATTTAACGGATAGGTGGCTACAAGGGTGATGGAGTATGCGGGTTCGACGATTGGGTGGTGTTTTGCATGACAGCGATTTTTGAGGATGAGCATAGACCAGATGGAATCTGTAACTTCCAGCTACTGGTACCGACCGATAAGTGGTGAAGAGCCCGGGTTGTGGTCGATGAGAGACCGAATTAGCAGCCCATGGCGCCAACGACCTTGCTCTCCGAGGAACGCAATAGCGTCGATGTCTCGCCGGCGATTCGTTCCGAAAGCCCAGACATTGCGTACCCTTCGGAGTATCTCATCCACTCGGTTGGCCGGGATAATATGCCTTTTGACCATTTTGCGGAAGTGGGATCGAATGGGACGTGTATTGATTAGTATTGCAGTAGTAGCTGCTCATTCCATGGGCTGTCATTGTTTACTGTCTTCCACCAAAGTAGTCGTGTTCTCGCCGCACTTTTATATTAATTATAGTACACAGATCAACATATATGTTGCGCAATCAATAATCTAGTACTATGTACTGATATTTCACATTTTGATAACCAATTGTGTGACATCATCCCAGACAAGAACAAAATAGATGTCCAATCTCACGGCCACTCAGGTTCGCCAAATCGGTTAATGGGACCAAAAGCCTGATATAAGGGATCTAACCATCTATCCACAATCCAGAGATATCCATTGGCTGCCTTCACTTGTGTAACAAGACCCGCGTTCATGATGAAGATAGCATTCTTCTCTTGGGTGACGGTGATATTCACCCCTGTGACGTCACTGGCTACTGTGACAGGACGGGGGAAATTCAGATCAGCAAAGGTCTCGCCATCACTGTCAAACCAGCCATATTGCCACATTAGAGTGTTGAATGGGCTTTTGTATGGCGCAACGAGGGTATCTGGCCGAGTTGATCTTGGGTCAATAATTCCCATGGTTCATAATATATAGCAACTGGGGAAGGGGGGACCCACGAAATATGGGAAGGATCGTAGGCATCAGGTCATAAGCCTCATTTTGTGGAGCCACGAAGAACTGCATACTCCCCGTCTGTTTCGACAAACATCGCAACGTATCCGGGGAATTTTCAGTAAGGATCTTCGAAGAGTTCACCAAGCGCGAGTCACTCTTCAGTAACTCTCCGATGGTCAGTTTTGTTGTCTCACTGGTTGGCGCCAATGTCCGATTGCTGGGACCACCGCCATAGATCAGGAAAGGGTCAATGACCTGGTCGATTGCATGGATCAAGCCATTGTCTGCAACAATATTCGCCGTCACGATAGCAGCTTGATCATCAATCTGGACAGTGCCATTTGAGGAATTGACAGAGTCAATATAGTATCCCTGCATCGTCTTGGTCAAAACACCGTTGTGGTATTGCTCGGTAGTATTGGCCAGCTGGAGTGAAGTAGAAATTCCTCCTGCACCTTCGCTTTCAGACACCTTGACAAGCTCGGATGCCGTAAGACGAGCCTCGATGATGTGCGTGCGCAGAAGTGCCTCGGTTAAAGGGTAGGCTTGTTGAGTCATGAGAGTTGTGAAGATGGCGTCAGGAATCTTGGCCCATGCCTATGCGTTTGACTTGTTAAATGTGTGTCTGCGATAATCTGACAGGAAAGATAAAAGCTTACATCATTAGTGGGCGCAAGAAATGTGTAGTTACGTCTGTCTTCGTCGTAGTTGTATCGCTTGAGGAATAGTGGATTGATCTCCACGATGCCGCCGGTCAGGTTGTACACCTCGGCGTAGGTAGATAAATCAGGTATTTGCAGGAGAGTATCCATGAGGGGAGAGGCTGTAGCCAATTGAATAACAATGGCAGCTAGTGCTGCGACGGTCAAAGGAATAGTCATGGTGCCTCAGTCGTGGACAGTGTAACGTGGCCAGGAAGAGTACTCAGGTGGTCTTGTTTCATCCAACTGATACTGGAAAGTGCTTGCCTCTTATATTCGCGGGTATTCAGGGCAATAATATGCCACCTAGTCAGCTTATTGCTTGGAAGGCTACAGTCCACATAATACTGCTTACAGCAGAGGCACCTGATACTATCCGGACTATCCGTTGAACATGAAAAGCTTAGGCTGCCAAGGGCAAAGCTTGTTTCTTGGTGGCGGACAGCAATCCTCGTGCTCATACTGCGGGGTCGCCATCCAACAAACCGAGTTGCACTATCTGAATTGGTACTGACCTCCGCGCACACGCTGGTTTCGAGACAGGGAGGCGTAGCAAACAATCTGTCGTCAATGGCACTTATTGGGCAATCTCAGGTTTGCTTCCACACCCACATAGTCCAGCCGATATACGGCGCCCATCCATATGACCATGCTTTTGGCACGTGTGATAAGCCACGTTGCATTAGTTGGAGCTAGCTCGTCGCCTTGCATGAACACGCAGGCTAAAGGTTGACCGTATTATTGCTTGTTAGTGTGGCCGTGAAGCTTTTGTTCGCCCTTTCCACCAATCGGCTTCGTTGGGACTCGGTACTTTTAACAGCGCTACTGCATGATGCGAGACATCTCAAGTCAGCGCGTCAAGGAGAAGAAACCAGTAGCGAATCGGAATATAGGGATGAATACCATATGTGATTACTGTGATTAGCATGTAAATTTCAGGAGCGGAGACCCCGCTTCAGATGTGCTTGTCACTTGGGATTTGTAAGATATTAACGTTACGCTTCCTTGACATTTTCATAGAACATCAAACATAGATTTCTCAACGGGTAGTGTAAACAAAACTGATGGCTAAATTGGCGTTGTGGGAACATTTGTCGAGGGACATCAATCACCTTCGATACCACATCCGCGTAACCCGGGTCCTTTTTATCTTCTTTTGTAGTTGGAATACCCCATAGAGAGTTGCTTCCGCCGTAGGAGGGCAGCCAGGGATATAAACGTCCACGGGGACAATGCGATCCACACCCCGAACAATACTATAACTATAATGGTAGTACCCTCCACCATTAGCACAGCTACCCATGCTGATGACCCATCTAGGCTCAGGCATCTGATCATAGCACTGCCTTAGAGCTGGAGCCATCTTATTTGTCACTGTTCCCGCCACAATCATCACATCGGATTGTCGAGGAGAGGCTCGAAAGATGATACCCAGACGATCTTGGTCGTACCGTGGCATGGACACGTGCATCATTTCGATCGCGCAACACGCAAGACCGAAACTGAGAGGCCACAGTGAGCCTTGACGGGCCCAGTTGACTATTTGATCAAAGGTAGTACTTGGGAAGTCAGCGCATTGTTCTTTGAGGTGACAAGCAAGTTGACTTCCTTACAGAACATGTTCGGCCATGTTCATCGGTCGTTTCTCAGCCGAAAGAGCTGTAGAAGTTCGTGGAGCGCTCCCCTGATCTTGCTGCGAAGTGGCAGCCGCCTTAGGACTTGCCGAAGACAATGCACGGTGAGAGAAAAGGTAAAATCTAGAAGGTGTCACGAAAGTCGAGCCCAAATGCGATCGGAGGCATTGGGATAAAACCCCTGTTGAGTCAGTAAGTCTCCCAAACTGCGACAGTCACACCCACCGTTCTTGAACCTGAAAGATGAGCCAGATCTCAATATATGTCCCATAATGTTTTGGATAGTTGCTACTGGTGAGGTCTTGAACGTAAGGGTCTTGGTACCTGAAGCCCCCTGGGGGATATACTTTGATGTGGATCATTTCCCGACTAGCATGTGGGTTTTCCCGACTACTCAGCACAGCGGAATAAGCGTCAACGTATCTCCACTGTTATTGTGCACATAACCACACCAATTCCCCTAAAGCCGGGCAGGAATCGACGCGATTTTGATTGCCCCGAGTCGGCTCGGATAACGACGTGGCTGAGGCATGTCCACATTGGATGTAATGATATGGCTCCAACTGGCCATTTGCCACCGTCCCCACATTCGCTGGAAAGCTTCCCGAACTTCCCCCCAAAAATTCCACTTCTTCGCTAGACTCATGCATTTACTCAAAATCCCTTGAACAATGTCACCAGTGCCACATCAAAGACCGTTGAGTACGCGGACTACATCGGGAAGGTCCTCCTCTGTGAAGTGTGCCGTATGCCACAAAGGATTCTCCACTCAAAGCCACCTGCGACGACATGAAGCAAGCCGTAAGCGACATTCGCCCTGCACTCATCCCGGTATCTGATTTTAGCTAGATGGACCGTCAGAAAAACTAGCCTGTCCATTTTGTGCCGGTGCCTATCGGAGAAGGTATTCCCGTCCTCTGGATCATTCGTGGCTGAGTATTTCTAACTTATTTCTAACCTCCAGGGACGTTCTCCGTCGCCATCTTCAAAGATGCGGGCAAAAAGGAGATTATCAACCTCCGACTCAAGGGAAACCAGGGAGAAAGCGCAAGTCTTGCAACTCGTGCGCTACAGCGCGAGTATTTTGCGATGGAGAGCTGCCTTGCGAGGCCTGCTTACACAAGGGTCTAGATTGCTCGTTCAGCCGCACGCACGAGCAGTCACCCAGATCTTCTCAGCCTAGCCAAAGCCCAACTCGTCAATTGCCGAAAGATATCAATCCGTCAACAGAAGTCGATCCAAGCCATCGCCCCGTAAAGCTATCAATACCGTTTCTTCTGCACTATACAAATGTGGAGAACGAATCGAAATACGAAGGTCTCCGTCTCCTATCACAATGTACCGGTGCAGATCCGAGAGTCGGTTGTTGTGCTGTGAATCATCAACCGAGCAATTCGGACTTCCTCACGGACTCTTGGGAAAGGTTGTTTCATTCTTTCATATGTACTGCTAATCTGGACCCGCCATGCGACTTGCAAACGAGTGCTACCTATCCGTTTGACCCTGCAGATCTTGAGAGCACTTCCGCCGAGCTCCTAGGAATTCTTGCCAGCTGCGAGCAACAAGATGAATTGGGTCAGGACATTCTGGACATCGATAAGGCCAGACAAATATTTACTCCCCTCAGTATCGCCAAATTTATTGAAGCATTCCTGGAGAATGCTTTCCACACCCACTACCTCAACCCAGCAGCATTCAACCTGAACAAAGCCTCAAATCTTCTTGTTCTCACCATGGTGCTATTGGGGGCCGTTTATAGTAACCCTTATTATTCCGATGATTTGGCAGCATATTCAAACGCTACCGAACACCTAGTCTTCGAAGGATCAGCTTTCAAAGAGTTGTTACTTGGGAAGGGTGACTCCCTCAATTCCCGCGGGACGCTAGAGACCCTTCAAGCAGCAATGCTTGTTATCATCTTGCAGTCTTACAAAGAGAGCCCTGATAGTATGCGACGTATTCGATTGCAACGCATGCCGACTATATTTACTGTCATTCGTATGCTTGAGTTGAATAAGATTGTGAATGACTGCATTCCTGGTGCTTCAGATTGGGACACGTACCTACTGAGAGAGGGCCTCGTCAGGTGGGCATAACTCAGCTCCGAAACTCCATGATTTATTCCACTGATAATATGTACCAGAGTTGTTGCAGGTATATACCTGCTGGACAGTTATTGCGTCATCTTCTTCCGGTATCCGTCTCTTCTTAGACTCGATGAGATAGCTTTCGAAATTCCGCAACGGGATGACCTATTCCATGCTCACAGCGCCACTGAATGGGAGCAATCATTTCTGAAGGATCAGCAGCCCCATGAACCCCTACGTTTGCGAAGTGCGCTCCGCGATCTTATGAGACCTGAGGGGCGCCCTCCCCAACAGGAGAACTACTTTCCCAATACTATCTTCGGGTCATTTCTTGTTCTCTCAGGTAAGGCTGCTCGACACAATTTGTCATTTCCCGTAATCGATCAATAAAATCTAACTGAAATGTTTCCAGCTATACAATGCATTCTGTTCGATCTATTAGCCCTACACACATTTATGGATGACACTCGCGTATTTGAACCCGTGGAACGTGCCTTAGATCGGTGGAAAATCCACTGGGATTCATTGTGCCAAGGCATCGAACCAGGTACTGCCAAACGAGCCGGTTTTATCATCCATGCCGCCGAATTCTGGTGTGTTGCCAAGGCTCTTGTTAAGCATCCATCGGCTGCGTGGCCTGAAGACAGCAAGGATACGCTGGACACGACACAAAGTTTTCGTCGTCTGGTGGACAGGTTGATGGCTGATAGTGATAGTGCAAATTTAGTTTAGCTGGGTCAGGGCGGCTCTAGCACCCTCTCACTGTTCCCATACATACGCCCTACCATACCTCATGCAGATCGACATTCCAGAAAGTGGGAGGCAAAAGGCTTTTTTTTGTTTCTCCCCTATCTTCTTTTTGGGTTGGGGGGTGGGAGCTGTGCTAGATCCCGATAATGCCGCGATTTCGACTCGCATCGTCTTGCGTGGTTACATATACATTTCTTTATCATTTCGAAGCCAAATCGGAAGGTTGGTCAAGACAGCTCTGAGCCTGTATCAATTCCTCCAACAAAACATTTAATCAAAAGTCTCGACAGTCCCTTCGCGAGAACTGTTCTTCTGCATACGATAGCGCACAACCCGCGACCCGTCCGTCAAGTCTTTCGTCACTGGACGAAGGCTGTAGCCGAACACCCACGGCAATAGAACGAACCGTAAAAGGTAGTATATCACACCGAGCCCGAGGATCCCTAATGCTACTACAGGACTCAGCCAATAAGGGATGCTAGATGTGCTCGAATTAGGCGGAACGAACGGCATAACTAATAGGAACTGTAGATCCCAATTTCGTTAGCACGATGATACATCAAAACGAGAATACTGAGGTAAACATACAACATTGGCCGCCAGGTAAAACACAATGACCGGCCATGGCGCGCTGTAGGACGACGACCACCCCTCGGACGGCGTGAATCGCATCTTCACCAGACCCACCGTAATGGCTGTCAACATCACGCACATCGGATAGGATGAAAGTCCAACGACGAATGAAAAAGCATCTCCTGCGGGTGGAGCGCAGATAAATAGAATCGTGACGCAGAGATGCACGAACAGTGCTGCGATCGGGGTCTTGAATGGCCGGTTCTGCATCATGATGTTGGGAAACGGGGTGATACCGTCTTTCGCGAGTTCTTGAAGCAAACGCGCTGATTCGGAGATCCTTAGTTCAACCGGAAATATAAAGCTAACATGAGGCTTAACTTACGGACGACAAACGCAACTCCCAACAAATGGCCGATGGCAGACAGAGCAACGAGAGCAGGAAGGGCTCGCGTTGCGGCTGTCTCGCCGAACACGTTGCGGAATAGGCTGGCGGCAATTGTGACATTGGCTGATCGGAATTCTTCCTTGGAGACACCAGCAAACTGTGAATGGGAAAAATGAATAAGCCACTATATCCCAAGAACAACTCGACGGGGGGGAGAGGACTCACGTAGGCTACATTAGCAAGAACGTACAACACCGTGATGATCCCCATGGCGGAGGGGAGAGCAATGCGCAGGGTGTGTTCGGGGTTTTTAACCTCGGAGAGGACCGCATTTACATTATCATACCCCTGATACGAGAAAATCGCATCCAGGAGAGCCGTCCCGATTTCATATCCATTGTTCGAGGTGCCCTCAAAGGATGTCTTCACGTCGAAGTTGTGAGGGTTAGGGATGCGTCGATGGCCAGCCAGAGCGGCAAAACCCGTACACACGATGAACAGTAAAGTGAAGAGCTTGACCATACTCAGCAGATCCTGCATTGCGCGCCCGATCCGGGGAGCGCAGGTGTGGACGCCGACGGCAAATGACACGGCCGCAATGGCTAGCCCTCGTTCCTTCCAGGTCGTAGAGTCTACCCCAGCAGCGGACAGCAAATATTCCGATGCGGTGATTGCGTTGCTGGCAGAGACCTGCAGAAACAAGCAGAAGAAGAGGTAAATGCAGGTCTGCATCTGCTTTGGGGAGAAGCATCGCTCCAGATATACCTTGATGCCTCCCGATCGAGGCATCCCGCTGCCGAATTCCAGCATCACCAGGGCACCGCAGGCGGAGATGATTCCGGCCACTACCCAGAGGATCAGCGACAAGCCCACACTACCAGAGAGTTTGAAGATAGTGGATGGTGTAGAGAAGATTCTACTCGCTGTTAGCGACTCTCAAGATCTGGATAGTAATGGCGGAGTGGGTGGAAATATCAATGGACCTACCCAGCGCCAACTATCTTATTGACAACCAGAGAGATGGCTCCCAGCACTCCAATCTTGCGATCCTGAAGCACATGGTTTTCGTTGACAGAGAGTCTCTCCCCGGCCTTGAGGCTGTCATCGCGAGAGCGAGACGCATCCGTCTCGATCGTCACCTGGGAAATCGTGTCACGGCCCATGTCGATGGCAAATCCAACCTTTCAAGCCATAAATCTTCGCCGAAGACGAAACGGCTTATATACCGGTGAATTCGTGGAAGCCTTGCGGCTTCAGTCCGAAATCTCTCATGTTGCCAAGGTGGCTAGCTACTAGTGGATGAGTTCACCTGCAAGCGTGATGGCGTTATTCCCACCACCCCACCACCCATTCGTAGATTTATTAGCATGCATCTCCCACATACACCCACCTTTCATACGAACATGCTTATTCCCATTACCCTTAAGGCCCACTTCTTCGATGGAGACACCGGTGACGTGCCCGCAGTGAATAATGCCGTGACTGCCACAGGAGTCTGTACGGCCCTCGAAGCTGTTACATCTACATGGCCCAAGGAAGTGGGGTGGTTTGACGAGCTTGTACTCCTACAATTCTTGTGATACACCCTTCTCGGCGAACATCAAATGCTACCGGCAGAAGAAAAAACAGCGACATGTTGATATTCCGATCGCACATAGAATATTGGTCCACGAAGTGTTGCAGGATGCGGTGTCTGCCATCATGCGCGAAATTCATCCACGGTAATTGGCCATGAAGGTGATCTTCGGGGCACGGGGCTCATGAGGGGTAAGAAGACGAGTCCAAGAGGGCGCATGAGCGCAGCTTTGAACAGGAGTATTTATTGTCCAGAAGCGCGATACACAAAGTCAACATGAAGATTCAGGTGCGATAGCTCACTACAATCACAGACGAATCTGTTCCTCTCCCTTCCTCCTTCTAACCGCAATCACTCCATTCGGATCCGCCGCCAGCATCGTCCCAAACACTACCTTCTCGGGCTTTTTCCCGACAACTTTGAACTCATACTTCATCAGAATATGGCACAAAGCTAATTTTATTTCGTTCGCCGCAAAGAATCTTCCTGGACATGCGTGTCGCCCCAGCCCGAAGCCCAGGTGGTTCGGGGACGAGTTGGCAAAGGCTGCGGTATGCTCGTAGCCAGGCTCGTTTCTGAGCTTGAGAAATCGGTCGGGGACAAAGGTTTCAGGGTCAGGATAGTATTTCTCGTCCCATTGTCGGAGGCAAGGAACAATAATCTTGCAGTCTTTCGGGATAATGGTGCCGTCAGATAAGGTGACGGGCGCTTCGGCCATGCGGCGCATGGAGACTTGGTGGGGGTACGTTAGCTTAGAGGCAAACCTTACCGATGAATCATGAAAGGATCAACGACAGAAAGAGGTGGCAGATCTATGCTTCATTGTTGGGGTGTGAGGAGAAAAAGAAGAAAGGGATGTCACACCGCTACTAATAGGCTTCAAGCGCTGACTCTCCTTCAACACACTATCCATCAACCGCAGCTTCGCCAACGAGGACCTTTCCCAACCATTCTTGAAGACAGATCTGATCTCCTCTCGCAGTGCTTCAATCAGCTCTTGCCGCCCATCTAAGTCGTATAATACCTGGGTGAGCATATCGGAGCTTGTATGCACGGCCGCACTCGAAAGCAGCAACTGCGCAGACACAGGATTATACTGTCGCCCATTCGCAACCTCCTCCAACCACTCTATTGTATCTTCATGGCGTTCTGGATCTCGACCTTCTTGTTTTGCGATGGCTTTGGCTTTTCGACGTTCTTCTATGACGGGCTCGATGATGCTTCGAGCCTCTCGTATGTCGGCACGAAGCCTTCGACAGGATGGCTGGAACCTGGATGCCAAGGGGCGGAGAAAGCGAGGATAGATGCGCAGCTCAAAGGTTGCTTGAAATAGGTCGATTGAGTAGTCGACAGAAATTCGTAGCCATTTGGGGTTGTGGCAGATCTTGTCACCTAGGAAGACTCGCGAGCTGAGTTGAGCGATGATTTTGAGCATGGATCTACTTAGGGGAATTTCATGCCATTCTAATAGACGTCAGTTTCATCACCACATACAGATGCCAGTGAACGTGAATAATGATACCGGGATTATCAGTCCAATTTTCTTGCAGTGCGACAGTTGCCTCCTGAGACAATATCTCATTCAGATCCTCTGTTCTGGTCAGTCGCTGATCGGCACAGGTTCTGAAGAAGCTCACCCAAGTTTCGGGTCAATTTTGTCTTCAAAGTAGTCTGGAAGATCTCATCATCTTCCAGAGCTTGCATCTGTTGCTCGAACCCAGGAACATTGACGTGCATGTCCTCTATCAGGGTCTTGCGGAGGCTCAGGGTTTTTGAGTTGCGAATTTCATCGGCGTATTTGGGGTCTAGGACCATCATGACCCCATTTTCGGTGACGATGTTGAATACACTTGCCTTGATTTGGTCAATTACCCTATTAGTTGCTGCAAATTGGGAACGGTGTACCTTTTCCAAACCGGCCTTGAGCAGTTCTTGCGCGTTTGTGATGAACCGTTTCTTGGCTGGCAAGTCGACGAATTCGAACCGTCTCTTTGCATTGATCAGGGGCAGTCCGTTCTGCGAGGCCGGTGTATCTCCCCATCGGAGGAGAAATATGAGTACAAGAGAAAGCAGGATGATCGGCATGCCTAGGCAAAGAGGGTTGCCATGCTCTTTGACGTCGACTTTGAGTTCCATGGCGGGCGCGATTTGGAATAAGTCAACCACTTGTGCTACATCAGAAGGTGGGCGGGCACTAGAAGTTCAATTTATAATCGCTGCAATCCGAGTGAGCGCAGATTTAATGTCGGTCTGGTATAATCTCGATTATCGATAGATGTGATGTTTGCCATGTATATTCCGGCTACAGCTTCCCAATTATGTTTGCCTCGTGGCCCAAACATATCCCGTCATAAATGTCTCACATCCCGGTGTCGCGTCGGAGAGTTGGATAAGAAGATATTATGCGTGCATTAATCGAGCTCGGGGCGATTTATCGGCGTCTCTTCGACCATACTCGTGGCCTGTGTGCACGATTAGGAATCAAACATGCAGGAAGCTAATGATAAAAGGTATGGCACATGGAGAGCCACCTTCCAGCTGAGATTCTGCCAAGGAGACTCTCACCAAATAAGAAAGGATAGTCAAGGTATATCCCCGGTCCGAATGAAAACAACTATGTTCTCTACAGCCCATGTCGGGATGGGCTTATGCAGGTAGAGTCATCCCCATGCGGGCATTCCCGGTTTACAACGAGAGCTGAAAGGAACGGAGATTAGGCAGAAGTTTGAGATTTCGTTCCTAAATGATACTGATGACACTTATGTATAGCAAAGCAGCATGTATTCATCGGATCTGGGGTTGTGAACCGGCGGGGCCCTTGCCAGCGCCAACTTTCCGCCAAACGATGAAATCCCGAGTGCTTTGGGTAAGGAATATATACATTTATAAGGCAACTCCTCTCACCGAACTAGCCCGGCTAGCTCAATCGGTAGAGCGTGAGACTCTTAATCTCAAGGCTGCGGGTTCGAGCCCCGCGTTGGGCTGTCCAACTTCCTCTTTCCCTTTGCCCGGCTAGCTCAATCGGTAGAGCGTGAGACTCTTAATCTCAAGGCTGCGGGTTCGAGCCCCGCGTTGGGCTTTCTTTTTTGCTAATTTTCGGCCCGCTCGCTGAGGAAAATTAAAATCCAACCTAAACCTAACACACAAAATCTTCTAATTATATATATGTTTTGTTCGCCTGTTCTCCTCGATGAGCTTACAACAGCATCTTACCCTTTTGTGTCTCTATAAGAAAGCAAACAGGGACTGCTGATTAGGATCTCAAAAAACAGCTTTCAAATAGATACTAGTAGAATGCAACCTGGTTCAACTCAATTAGGTTGTGTTATGTTTCCCTGCCGGTACATTATATATTTTGGTAGTTCGCTAGTATGCTCACCTAGACACAGTAGTAGTTTTTGACCACAGTCTCAGTCAAATATAATATCCTCTACCGTCGTTTCATGGTACTATTAGTAGTTATAGTACTTTCGACGATTAAAACTACATATAAACCAATAAAACCACTTCGAGTGAAATTATTAGAAATGCTATTGTGCGGACGGGCCGCCATGTACGCTACTAAATTTGACTCTGTAGGGAATCACCAGAGATGGGATTAATTTGTGTTATTCGACATCGTTACACCTAAAGAAAACTTCAAGTGGGCTCATACTATTGCGTAGTAGTATCAATCTGTTTCGACGCAACTGCATACTTATTATCACTATCTTTCAGACCTCATGACCCCACCGCCTCCTGAATAATCTGCAACAAGGTCTCACTACCTCTCTCCGCCTCCCCATCATCACCAGTTGGAAGTCTCTGCGAAGCGAAGGCCAGAAACACTGCCTCCCAGTGGCCGTCAGAGAACCTGAACAGCAATCCGCCATCCGAGTAAATCCCATTGTCATACTTGGGAAGACTGCCCTGGTTCATATGGATGTTATGAATCCCGGATCCAAACGACGCGCCAAAGATATAGGCGGTCGCGTCACCATCAGCGATCGCAGCCTGGAGAATGGGCTCCAGCTTGTCTAAGATATCATTATCAGGTCCTGCGATATCATATTTCAGGACTTCGCCTGCAAGAATGTTCACGAGGCCTTTTGTGCGGTAAAAGTCAAGCCCCTCCAAATCAGGGTCACTCGGTGTAAAATGGCTATATCGGAAATGACGGTGGGTATGGTGGCGATGTTGATTCCCATTGTTATTATTATTGGGGGGATCTTGGATCAGGTGAAAGCCCAGCTCCAGGCTGTCAAGCTTGTCGGTGACGGGATGGGTAAAATCCTTATCAACCCAGTACACCAGACGAGATTCTTTGCCGTTAGATTTGACGTTTATGGCAGCAGTTCGCTTTCCGGATGAGTCATCTCTGAAGTAAAGGTAGATGTGTGGAGTGCGCTGGCCACGGCCCTCAGCGTAATAGTCAAATGGGCGGCAAGCCCAGACACCGTAGTGGGGGACGGGCATGATGTTCTTCTGATACTGAGAAGAGGCTTAAATGAGTTTCAGTCAGCTGAGGTAGGTGAGTACTATGGCGGTGGTGATGTAGGTTCAGATCAGTGCGGCTTTTGCTTTCTCTAAGTCGCTATTTATCGTTACCAGTTAGCAACACTAGGAGCAGTATCTTTTGTTTAGAGTTGGAGTGGTAAGTATGATATACGAGTATCGCATTGGTTTCTTTCACGGACTGGCTGAGGATGACGTCTCAAGCATCTCGTACAATCCAGCTTCCCGCACAACTATATTGCTTGGCTCTCGTATTTCACCCATAGAGAGGTGATGGATGTGGTGTAGACTCATCGAGACCGACCGGCCTGGGAGACGATGGTTTGTGCGGGACCCGAGGACAAGATGCCGACCGTGCGAGCTGCAGCTCGGATCCGGCAGGGTGAGCGGGGCAGAGATCCACCCCGCAGAATTAAGCTTCGCGGCGCTAGTCTTGAGTTGGTACTGGATCCACCCAAGCTTGTATTGTGACGGTACCGGGGAATATCGGTCATCTACCTGGCCTCACTCATACAAATCGGGTGCAACATACATCGAGTGTTACCTTTGCACCATTATGTGATGGGTTTTTGCTCTATAAACGCCTGAATTCTTGGTAAAACTGATCAACCTACTCGAGACCATCATGGAGAATGCAATATCTTGAGTCACTTACTGGTCGCGATCCATACCAATGATAGGCCAATACACCATGAACCTCCTATCGCGACAGCCATTATACAACATCCATAGTATATGGAATAAGGTTTTTGAGAGGTATGCGGGAGCATCCTCTCCGCTGCCGTCCGTGATCCGGGAGGAACCTTCAAGACTACATCTTTGGCTAATGCGCTGCTACTACTGCTTGGTAATCATGGCATATCCCATTTCACAATGACAGGCCTCCTGGAAGAATGTAAATAAGTATATAGTGAATGCAATCAGTACACAGCGTTTGTGCTCAAAGGAACGGGAACTGCATCTTCCGGCACCGGCATTCACACACCCTGCTTTAGACCATTCATTCACCACACTTCAGCGCAGATATAAACCCCGTCGTTGATCCGGCTCTGTTATTATCACCACTCCTACACCCCGTTTCCTGCTCCCCATTTGCAACCACCGCTTAACTAAAACAAAATTACCCCACGAGTCTCCGTCACAATGAGTCACATGCGCCCGTTCGGAATACTACCGCAAAACAAGACACCTGACTACGAAGTGCGACTCCTTCTCGAACCCGCCGAGATCCTCACCCCAAGCATTCAACTTACCAATGACGTCCAATCTACCTTCAACATGCAGCCGAGCGCTACCAAGGAGAGCATAGAATTCTTCGACACCCCAACCAAGGAAATCTTCGAGGCCGGCTGGAGCGTCAGCGCCCGTAAGGTTCAGGGCGAAGACACAATCGAGTTTACGTACAAGCATCACTACCCAATCACGAACAATGATATTGATAGCGCCCTTACCCATGCCAACAGGCATGGTTTCAACAATGAGCCCACTGGTGACAGTAGGGAGTTCAAAGCACAAGTTGAATGGGGCTACGAAAACAAGGTACTGTCCATGGCCAGCAAGAAGAAGCTAGATGGATTTCTAGCCGACGAACTAGACTTCCTTTCAGCAGATAGTATGCGGCAGATGTTAAGCACGGAAGCGCCAAATAAGTTCAGACATTGGAAAATTCATGACTGGGGCACTTATGCTTTGCAGCGGTCGATCATTTATGGCCCGATTCTTGTTGATCGCTACTCCGGCTCGTGGGATAATAAGCCGATCAACCTTGAGGTTTGGTACATGGTGAATCCCTCGGCTTCGAGAACTGATTACATCGTCGAGGTTTCCTGTAAGACGAACAATCGTGCCTCGGCCTTGTTTAAGCAGAGGAGACTGGTGGATGAGTTGAAGAGCAAAGGTTGGTTAGTTGACGAGGATCTAAGGAAGACGGAAGCCATATTGGATGCCTACGCGGTTTGATCTGGCAGCGGAGTAGGAGATCACCAAAGACCAACCGTTTGATGAGGTGACGGAGGAGCGAAGTGATAAATGGGAATCTCGATATTTGGTCACCAAGAAGAAAGTCACCAAGAAAAAAAAAAAAAAAAAAAGAAATGAAAAGAAAAATAAATCAAGCAGAGTTTCAACCCCTCCATTGCTTTTTTTTTTTTTTGGCAATGGGAGCGTTTTGCACATTTTACTGGCATCTAGTCATTGTTTCAGTTTGTTTCCTTTTTCAGTTTCCTTTCCTTCCGCTGCTTTCATTTTCTCTTTTTCCTTTCCTTTTCTTTTGTTGATATTGCTCCATCCAACTACCTGGGCTTTGTTAGCCGCGGACTATCTGCAAACCTCGGATCTGCACTGATATCCTATACCATCTTACAGCATCACTGAGATACGATATATCTGGTCAGAATGATGGCATATGTTTCTTCTCTGTTGTAGTCTACTCGGCCGCTAATATGTCATCGCCCTTTAGACGGATAGAAGTGGGTGGGATTATCCATCGTCTCTCTCCCTGGGTAGACTATTCATCCTAGTTCTGTTACAGTAAGCTAAAATCGTTGACATGGTCAAATGAAGCCACCCATTCGTCTGCACGGATATTTTTTGAGGCACAATATGAGGAGCCACGTAACCAATCTATGCTCCGAACTAGTCTTCGTAGATGAATTAAGAGTTCGGCTCAGTTTTCCACACGGACGGAGCTAGTCTGGACCATGGTCCAAGTTGAGTTGGGTACGGTCTCGGGATGTGATAGGATAATACATACGAGGTCAGATGATGGTGAACCTTAGAGTTAGAGTTTCTTGCTTTGATTGACAAGGAGTTCCACGGGAGAGATGGTACTTTTTTTCTCATACCACCCGGGTCAGCCCAAGTAACCTTATTCACCTAAGGAGCTGATCAAGTCTCGGCTGGCGGGCATAGTATTATATCAGCACAGTCGAGTTGTGAGACCACTCACAGCAGATGAGCGAAATTACATTAACAATTTGCAAAGCTCAAATTCTCTAACAAACCTTCATGTAAACGGTATGGATTTTGCTTGTACATGGGGACCCACATGTTAGATTAAGGAGGGATGATCGAGGGAAGATTGCGACGTGTGAGAGTGCATTTCCAGAGAAATCTTCTAGCGATATTCGTCGGACAGCATAAGACTGCTTCCAAACCGAGGTTTTGAGCTTTTTGATAAAGCGCTATGTAGATGGTGTTTGGCTATCATAGAGGGGCAATAATTCCTATTAGACTATCTGAAGCAAGGCACAAGCCCCAAAAGTGAGCAGCAAGATTGTATTACCGTGGAGATAAGTAATATAGCACTATAACCTCTGTTATACAGAATGTACGGGACATCCAGGCTGAGCTAGAATTTGTCCTCTCCAATCGTCATGGCCCAGTCTACAAACCTGTCTGGGATATCCAGGGGCCCAGCTGTCTACCAATAAGACAGTCCATTGGAGATTAGTACGTGACCATTGTAAAAGGAGTAGGGGCTTTGTATGCTGAGGATATGACGGTGGACGATCAGATGTAATAGAAGCGAAGCACGAAGGGATTTGTGTGCCTCATCCGAAAATCTCAAACTATTGGCTATAATAGGAGCACTGATTATGCTACCCATTATGAGACAACCTATAGCACTCTCGCATATTCAGAGGTAAATGATCACACAGTTGAGCGATGTCGCTAATGTCAAAAAGGAACATCCATCGGACCTTTTCATGTGGATCGGAGCTGTCGCCTACACCGTCGTATACAAGGTGGTGAACAACGAGCCCCTTTTTCCCGACGATGACAACTCCGCTGCTCTCATCGCCGCGAGCAGCTGGGACGAGTTGGAACAGTTGTTATCTTCAACATCAACTGCCCCGCGCGCGCTCTCCCCAACCGTCCAGCAGTCCATTTTCACGTCCGCCAATGCAATGAGCGGGATGATCTTATTCATCGGCAACATCGCTCTAGTCCTGGAGGCAGAGGCGCCGACGGCGGGTAACACCCTCAGCTCTTTGGCAGCGGTCATCAAGCTCATAGTTGTGGCGAGTGTGGAGGCCGGAAACCTATTGGCACCGAAGGATCCTATCAAAGACTCAGGTTTAAAGGTACTGTCGCGCGTTTGCTTTGGACTGGATATCGCCACCAGCTTTCTTGGATTCACACCCGTGTATGGCAAGCTCGCGACTACCACGAGCAAGTTCCCAGATTTGTTGCCGAGTGACGGACGGGCTGTGAGTGCTGTCTTCAAGTCACTTTCCCTCATCCCCAAGTTGATGGTTACATCGTACCACTTGTATGAACTGACCAGCGAAGAGGCTGGTGCGGTGCGGTCTGCGGCTATCGTTGGGGAGGTAGCTAACCTCACCGGAGCGGTGGCGACAATCTCGTATGCGGCTGCAGTGAATGATAAGGAACTGGAGAGCCGACAGGTTCCGATCGGGGTTATGGCGCTGTGTGTTGATCTTTGGTCTGGATTGCTGGTTGCTGATGCATTGATCCATTGATGCGGCGAAGATAATGTGTGAGGGGTAGATAGGTTATTTATAGTGCCTTGAAGACATTTAGTTTCCCACGTCCAGTCCTCCCGTCGCCGAGTCCGGTAACCGAGAAATCGTAGTGCATATAATAAGTCCGGCATGGAACAAATCAGATTATCAAGCACTACAACTATCCCAACATACATGCAGCAAACCTGCATATCACCATCCGAACCCCTCCGTTGCCAACTCACCCACTACGTCATAAATAAATGCTCCACTTGCAGGAGTAATCCCTCGATATCTCAGACTTGAAACACCACCAAACTCAGCCGTCTCTCCTTCCAAACACCAAAGTAAACCCAACAATGCCCGAAACGAAAACAGAAATCCACCCTATCATCTACCATCGTCAAACCATCACCTCCCTGCCCCGCGAATCCTTCGGCGACCCTCCTCACGGCCACCTAACATGGCGCACTCTCCTCTCCTCCCCTCAAACCCCCACGTCCGACATGTGCGCCGGTCTAGCAGTCTGTCCTCCGCAAGGAGGCCATCTTTGTCGCCACCGCCACACCCAAGCTGAGATATACTACATCACTTCGGGATCTGGACATGTGTTCATCGATGGCAAGGAGTATGAGGTTTCTGCGGGAGCGGTGTTGTTTATTCCAGGTGATGCGGAACATGGGGTGGTTAATCGGGGAGAGGAGCCGTTGGAGTGGTTTTATGTGTTTCCGACCGGGTCGTTTGGGGATGTGTTTTATCGGTTTGAGGAGGGGGTGAAAACCAAGGACGAGGGGCAGGGGGTAGAAGAGAAGGGGAAGGGGGAGAGGGAGGGGAGGGTGAGGGCTAAGTTATAGAGATTGGGCTTGAGATGCATTACATTTTCATTGGCGTGGGGAGCTTTTGATCGATAATATGCTAGGGTGTTGGTGAGCTCCGTAGTCGATATGGACCTAGTGCTGGTTGATGCTCTATAGTGTCGATGTAGGGCCCACCAGAGGCTAGGTATGACTGATACTGTTTAGCATTGGAGTATTTTCATCATACATCCCGCAAAATCCTCAGATAATAATTTCTAAAAGTACATGCATCGGCATTCCGTCTGACATAGCCCAAAGCTGAGCTCATCCTAGGTCGGCGTTAAATAGCTGCTTGTCTGCATTCCATGCCAGACGGACAGACGGGTAGCATCTGCTCACAGTGCCGAGAAGGGTGTATACGCCGCATTCTCATCGCAGATTTTGTGTTAAGTGATAAACTCCTCCTTACTGATGGCCGAATCGTTGGGACTTCAACTTGAGCTAGACGAGGTGTTTAAAAATCTAGACATTTGTCCAAAGCATCAAGGGCCATATGCTTTTCCATTATAACAGGAATGCTCTCATATTGCTTTGTCCGTTCCTCCCAATCCCGGACACAAAGCTGACAGTGTCGCGTGCTTGTATATTCGTCGAGGTTCTTCATTGATTTTATGTAGTATAAGCGATATGAACAGGATGTCACCAGATGCAAGAGGTGAGCAGGATGGCGCAGCAGGAAAACGGGACTATATAAGAGGGAAATTATCAGGTAAAGTCCTGTGTTCAGTGAATATTCATACAGAACGGAGTTATCAGATTGGATTGGCGATGAACGAAATGCATTCCATGTGCAAAGGGTAGGAAAGGAGTGAATGGTCCCCAAGAAGTGGGAGTGGGGCATGCAAGCCGGAGAAAGCCGTACATTTACTTGTAAATTCGTCTTGTATCTACTTTAGCCATACGAGCTTCAGTGGGGTATCGGTAGTCTTAGTCCATGCAACTTTGTAATCTCATGTACATTTTGCCTTGATGCGAGTGCGAGGCCGTAGGATCTTGATATTCACGGTTCAGACGGCGAAGTATTTGTAGATCTGGCATCGCCATAGTAATCTACATGGTTTTGGTCGGGTCCTTAGAATAAAAATCTATGAGTCTCTCTGGGGATATGGAGTCAAACAGAGCAAATTGTTTGGGTGAAGCAAGCAGCACATTCAAGGTGCATTCTAGCGCAAATGAATATCATATTTGTCAATTCGCGCAAGTGGTCTTGACTCTATCTTTCTCACTTTTCCTGGAAGCAAATCTTTTTTTCTCTGCTCTGCCACTCTGTAAGCAGATTGTCTAGACTCCTTGTCTTCGTCATTGAGGATTTTGTCGCCAAAATACGAACAACGACACAAAACTAGATGTGACAACAACGGAAATTCGCGGAGCTTTCGGAAAAACTCTCCCCATTTACCCGTTGAGAGAACGACATCTATGATCTCTAGGCTCACCAATCTACCCTTATATCTGAATATTATTGCGAGGACTTCATATGGCGCAGTTATCCTAAGGAGTCGTATGTGCTCGATTGGGGCGTCCGGATGCAGCCAACGTGCGGGTTTAAGCTCTTGACTCCGATACTCATGGTTGGCGCTCCTACCGACACCGTCTAGATAGATGGACCGTAGGCCCGGACCAAGACAGAAAAGAGGAAGAAAAGTAGAATCTAAATGGTTGTCTTGATCTTGGTATGTCCAAGTACCGAAATCAATATCAACGTGTTGAAGCTGAGGCAGGTAACGGCGTAGAACGTCCTCGAGCCTCCAGAGGCGGGGCGGCGGCTCTTGGAAGAGAATCTCCGGTACACTGATTTTGAGTCCTACTAATCTGGGAAGGTAGCGCTGCGCACGTCGAAGGGCACGAAGCATAGTATCTACCTGCAGATGGGCATTGTCACAGATAGTAGGGATGATTTCAAAGTACTGTAACGAAGGGAGCCTTATAAGGCATCGGGAAAGGTTTTCATAAGTTCGTTCCACGGTTCTGGAGTTCCATTGTTGAATTTCGCTGGACAGACAAACTGTGAGGTAGCGAATAAAACGACAGAGGTCGCTCGTAAAGACGAATTTAATGCTGCTCGGAGACTGCACGTGGAGAAGTTGGGCCTTCTTACACAGGCGACTCGTATCTAAGCATACTGCACTGAACAGGATTCGACTGGCGCTTCGATCAAATGGCACACTGACTAGACGCAGGCGCATCAACCGCCCATTTCGGACCTTGACTTCTAGGTCATCGCTTGCGAAGGAAAGTGTGATCTGAATACATGATTAGAAAGGCACTGTGGTAAAATGTGATTTGGAATTTTACCTCATCGTATACTTCCTGGGGAAGAGATGCAATACCGCGCAACTCGTGTTTCTCGACCATGATTGAGACGCAAGCAACACAAATGTTTTGCTCCTGGAAAGCTTTACACGATGGTTGGAGTAGGTGAGTGCTTGCAAATTGTGCTGAGATACTCGACACCGGGCGATGACATTATCGTGAGCCGCGACCTTATATGACATAACTTTGGTCGAATACATCAAAGCCTCGATTCGACGCAGTCTAATGATAACGACATTTTTGTTCATCACTGACGAATGGATGATCAAGATATGACGCGGATCGCTGCATGCGATAAAGAAACCTATCTAGTTCGTACCAGAACAACTTGTCAAGATCTCAGGATATATTGCTTTGACTGAGAGGCCAAGACAATTATCGGTCAACTTATAGAGGTTAATCTAATCCAATGAACATAGAAGTATTTACTATGGACTTGGTGTGGGGCAGATATACCTTCACCCCCTACCCTGGATCCTACATGCAAAGTACTTCAGTTTTAGCATCAAAAGCCTGGATATGTATGTTTGTACTCTATTATATCTCAAGTAATTCACACCTTCAGGTTCTCCATAGTCACCTACGAAAACGTAGATGCGATTCCGGACACTGGTCGTAATGGAAGCCTGGCCGTTGTGGCTGTGGTGCTTTTCCAGGATCAGTGCCCATGGAGTTGGTACCAAACAGCACCAATTATAATTTGGGGTGCATATTTTCTTTTTCTTATTATCGATGCACAGATGCCCATTGGCACCCGATGCAGGGGTTATCAGTCAAGGATTCTCCACTCCTACCCCTCCTTGTGGCTGAAGAGTCGACTATTCAAACTCCCTCCAAACGCCCTTCCTTTGTGACACACTGCTCTGCTATAACCCTGGAATATATCGCGCATGCCAACGTTAACCATGGGAAGCCACAGGCCCAATCATCATTTTGGGGTGTATCGCCGAGTAAAGGGGCGTATCAAGGATTATTTCCACACTGCCGTGGATGATGACGAGTCATGCACAACATTATCGGCGGCAACGTCAGCACCCACCCCGACGAGAGACCAAGCGATTCAAGGAGAGGAGGATTCGCCTACGCCGAATAATCCCGGCTTGTGGGAAGAGGCTTTCAGTCAGTTAGAATACAATGATCAAATCGCTCTAATGAGCAACCCCACAAATGCGACTGATAACAATGAGCCAATTTCTTCTGGCTTGGAGGATGTTCTGGACAAAGTAATCGAGACAGTCAAAACGCAGAGTGAAATTCGGAAATTAAAGAGTGACACTCGCATTTCGGAAGGGGCACGGACAATACTCAACGCCGCGTTGGCGCTTCAGAGCAATATTTCCGCTCTTGTGGCCTCCGACCCTACGGGGCATGCATCGAGTGCCTGGGCTGTGATATCACTTGGGCTTACGGTAAGTAAAGACACCATCGCGAGTATGATGTACCATTCTCTAATGGATTGCAAAGATCACACAGAACTACCGCGAGCAGCAGGAAGTATGGCTCCAGTCTTCAGGATTCCTATCGGATACCATTTCCCGCGCCAGCTTGATCGAAGCACGGTTTTATCAGGATGCAGGCAACGAGACAAAAGAAGCAATGAAGGACGCCCTGGTTCAGACATACTTGAATATTTTACGCTATTCGGCTGAGGTGATGAGAATATATCGATCCGGAACCAGCAAGAAGATCCTGAAAACAATCAGTGAGATGGGAAACGTCTCTCTGAAAAGCATTCAGACGTCCATCGAAGACAAATGGGCCAAGCTGAAGGAGTGGGTTGACATTGAGAGGGACCTCAACTATAACATCAAGGCAGATACTATCCTCGCACGAGTAGATGAAGTGCTTGCGGAGCTCCAAGGAATCCGAACTGAGATGGATCTTTTGAACCTACCTGTTGCTGCGAATGCATCCTTTGATTCCTACTCCTCAAAGCCAGAGCCCGAGTGTCTGGCAGGCACAAGAGTGGATTTGCTTCAAACCATTTCTGATTGGACTGACGACCCGCACGGCAAACTATTGTTTTGGCTAAACGGAATGGCAGGTACCGGAAAGTCTACCATATCGCGCACAGTCGCAAGGATGATGCGCGAAAGGGGAATCCTGGCAGGCAGCTTTTTCTTCCAAAGGAATGAAAGTGATCGCTCGAGCTCAGCGAAATTGCTTCCAACGCTACTCAGTCAGATGGTCCGTGTACTGCCCCAGCTAAAAGCAGGACTTCGGGACGCCGCCGGGTTTGCTAAAGCAGCGATACCTATCCAGTTTGATAAACTACTGTCCAACCCCCTGCAATATGTCAAGACGAGCAATGGCCAAAGCTTTTCAATTGTCGTTGTCATTGACGCTTTAGATGAATGCAGCGATACAGAGAACATACAAAACTTACTTGTGCTTCTACCACGTCTAAAGGATGTTGCTTCATCCGTGAGCATCAAATTCTTTCTGACCAGTCGTCCTGAAGTTCCCATTCAGGTCGGTTTCGAAGATGTCTCCAATGATCATCAATATGCTGTCTTGCACGAGATCAATCAGTCTGTTGTCGAGCATGACATGGCTTTGTTTTTTGATCACACACTTGAGAACGTTAGAAGGAAAAGAAAGCTTGACAGAAGCTGGCCGGGGGAGGACAGCATCAATAAGCTCGTTGAACTGGCTGTACCGTTATTCATATTTGCTGCTACCATAAATAGGCTCTTCTTAGACTATCGATTCGACCCAATCGAGAGTCTCGACAATATCCTGGGTCATCAAGACGAGCAATCGAAGTTGGCGCGAATTTACTTGCCTGTATTAGACAAACAAATTGAAGGCCTAATGGATAAGCAAAAGTCGCAAATAATTCGGGAGACCCAGGACGTGGTAGGAGCGATTGTGATCCTCCAAGATCCGCTCGCAATACCACCACTCGCTGAGCTGATCCAACTCTCTCTAACTTCCGTGCAAACGAGAGTTCAGTCCCTGGCCTCTGTGCTCTCTGTTCCTGCGGACGCTAGCCAGCCGGTGAAACTTTTTCACAAATCCTTTCAGGAGTTTTTTCTTGATCCAGCCACAAAACACAAGAACCAGTTCTGGGTAGATGAAGGTGAGGTCAATAGGAAGCTTGCCTTTGATTGCATCAGGGTCATGGAGAGGCCAAGGGGGGGTCTTCGAAAAAACATCTACGACCTGGACAGCTATGGTTTCATGAGGCAGGATATTGATTATACTATTCTCCAAGAAAAGATTCCATCTGAGCTCCAGTATGCCTGCCGATATTGGGTCCACCATCTCCGACGCGGTGGCGTGACTCTGTCTAGCGAGGATATGATTCACAAGTTTCTCAAACAGCAGTTCCTTCATTGGTTGGAGGCAATGAGCATCCTCGGCTATATGCCTGAAACCATACGTATCGTCAATACGTTGCAGTCCTTTTTGAAGGTAAAGTGACAAGTGTATTTGTACTGACGAAACTAACAACTCATTCTTCTTTGTCAAGGGTCAAGCCGAGTCCAATATAGCGGGCTTCCTGCGCGATGCAAAGCGCTTCCTCGTCAAGAACTTACACAATGCTGAGAAAGCACCTCTGCAGCTCTATGCCTCAGCTTTGAATTTTTCCCCACGCAAATCCATCATTAAGAGCACCTTCGATAAGGAAAGGATTGAATGTATTTCCCGATTATCCGTTCCGGGGTCAGATTGGGGACCATTACTGCAGACCATAAAAACCGACTCTTGGCAGAGTCTGCCCGGAATTGCCGTATCTCCTGATGGTGTGCTGATTGCGACAACTTCTGACAAAGGCGCGCCCAGTCTGTGGAGCTTGGCCTCGGGATCACTACAGCCTCAACAGGTGCTGGCACCGCAAACTGGTCCGATCAAGTTTGTGGCCTTTTCGCCGACTGCGAGCTCATTGGCAACATGCGAAAAGGACTTTGTCAGAGTATGGAGTATCTCGTCTGGATTAGCGTTACTCCGACGTACTCTTGATGTTAAAGCAAAATCGGTCGCATTTTCACCTGACGGGACGATATTAGCAGTCGCACTGGATGAGCGCGTGCAAGTCAGAGATTCTGAATGGCTTAGTCTACTCTTAGAGTTTCGAGGATATGCTCCAATTGCGTTCTCACCCAATGGGCGGTATCTAATGATACAAGATGATTATGGCCCCCTAACAGCATACAATACAGAGTCAGGTTGGGTGCAACATACTCTGAGTACGGATGGTTCTGCGCTCACCTCGGTGGCATTCTCGCCTGACAGCCAATACTTGGTGTCAGGTTGCATGGATTTCACCGTCAAGTTATTTAGTGTGGACTCCGGGATACTTCAACATATCTTCGAGGGGCATACGCAGCCTGTCCTCTCGGTCGCATACTCACCAGACGGTAAATTTATTGCCTCGGCCTCCGCAGATGGCAACATGAGACTGTGGAGCGCTTCTTCACACACATTGCTTGCCACCCTTCAGGACAGGTTTTTCGGCAGTTACACCATGTCAATCACATCCGATAGCAAACGATTGATCACAATTACGCACGACGGTATCATTACAGTATGGGACGTGTCGTACCTTCTCACACAAGATGTGCCCATAACCTCCCAGGAACCGATCAAGAGATTGATGATTTCGCCTGACCAAACTTTCGTTCTCTCTGTAACAGATCACGGAATCACCGTTTGGGACGTTGCATCCCTAGGATGTCACTGTGTTATTCGTGTCGAATCACAACCCAACGCAATCGCCTTCTCGCCAGAAGGCAGCATGATATCATCTGGGGGTGAAAACAACAGTGCTTTGTTATGGAATATCGATTCTGGGGATATTCTTGAAAGCTTCCGTGGTCACGCAGGCGCGGTATCCTGCACTGCTATCTCTTCCCGCTCGGCATTAATGGCTTCAGGCTCAAATGACCACTCCATCAGGATATGGGATTTGAGTACAAACCTGTGTATGCATGTCCTCAGTATTCCTGGCGAGGAACCTCGTGCACTAGCTTTTTCCCAAAACCATGAACTATTGGCCTGTATCAGCTCCGAAAACACCGTGGAATTATGGGATACAGCATCGGGCATCTTGCAGTGGACACTCCTGGCGGCAGATGCCTGGCCGACATTCTCCTACCCTTCTCTGGCATTCTCGCCTGATGACATATTCTTAATTGGAAAGCATCTACGAGCGATGAATGTCTGGAGCATGCTCTCACATACTTTGGTCTACGAGCTTCCTGGCAACGTTGAGATACCTTATTTTTCACACTCCGATGATGTTTCGTTCTCCGACGATGGCACCCAGGTGATCACAAAGAGAAACCTATATCGCATCGTCGGAAATGAACATATAGGAAATGTCTCTTCCATTGTACCTCAAAATCAGCTAGAACTGAAAGATGGCTGGGTTGAATGGAAGGGGGATAGAGTCCTGTGGATTCCTCCCGAGTATCAACCAGAAGACATGATCGTGACTACCGATGACCTGCTGATTATAGGAAACTGGTCGGGGAATGTGATATTCATCCAACTAGACACTACGCCTGAAGAAGCAGCAGTACAAAGGTTGCCTCAATCATAATTCAATGAAAAAGCTACCAAGGCAAGGAAATCGTCGCACTATGGTCAAGCGTTTAATTGATGGCCACACAACTGTTGCCTTGGCCATGTTCGCTCTCAGCCAGAGCCTCGAGAATTTCAATTTGTATAATTTCCTCTCTTCATATAATCCACATGCCAAACAATCAGCCAGTTCAGAAGGTCAATTAGCACCAGGGGCAAGTAAGTCCATAGCCATTTTGTCGCATCGAAGCAACGGCATGTCATGCCTTGATCCACTAGGGATGGCAACTAGGATTGACGCTTTCGCAGTCTTTTTAACTAAGACATAGTTTGGCTACACAAAATACGGGGTATGAGCGAATGAGAGTACAGTGTTACCGAGCAAGTGAAGTGAAGTGGGTAAATTTTTCAAATGACAGTCCTGCTTTTTTGCTGCGGGGAACTCGGCGTACCCACCTGCCGGTTTTGACTTTGTGGATCTGGGACATTAAGTACACGGAAAAAAGCTTGATAGAAACTGTCGAATAAAAGGGATGCAGCCGTAAAAAAAATTCTCGTCAATAGAATTTTGGTAGTATTTTTACCTGTCCTGCCATCTTCCTGACATATCAAGGAAGAGTGCTCAAACAGCTTCATCCACGCGGAGTTAAGCTTCACCCGAACTGCCGAACTGCCGAAGCCAAAGTCACTGCCTCAACCCCTGATGACCCCACCAGGAATATTCTCAGCTGCTTGTGTGCCTTTTAGTGATCTCATTGAATTGAATGCCTTGTGAGATTAATCTGAAATGCCATTTCAACTGATCGATACACTTGCACGCTCATATCTCTCCCTCCTATGAAGTCTAATATGGAAATTCTATTGACTCTAAGAATTGTGATATTGGCGCCGTGTACAAGGAAACAAGACAGGAAGAGCCACTAGCAGAGAAACCAAAGGCGTATATCTTATCATAGTATCTCCTATTTAGCTTCAAGCTCCCTGCACAACTTAGTAGGAGCCCGTAGCAGCCTATTATGGCTTGTCCTCTATATCTCATCATACACAGTCAGCAAGGTGCCACTATTTGTAGTGTGAGGGTCTGCCGCGCAAGATATCGCATGGCCAGGGGGAATAGCCGACGAGCTAAACTAGTGGGTGTTCGTGAAACCAACGGCGGGTGGGCCGTTCCTCGTCAAGAGCCAAGCAGGGTCTAATCCGATCCATGGTGGAGATGCTCGCCTAAGTTCCCGTTTGTCTCCTCACGGACTCTTCCATAACACCCCCCTAATGCACATGTCCACCTCAAAAACGATACGCATCATCTAGCCGCAAGTCGAACTGGTAAACATGCAAACACTCCTCTTCTCGGGCTCTATAGCCATCATTATACCGAGGACTTCTTCCCTTGGTCCGTGAGATTCGGGTCATGGCAGGCCGAGTTGAGCAACATCCGGAAAGATCGGCGCGCGGTTAATATCGAACCGGGTGGAGACAGGGGCTGGACAACGTTGACTTGCGTCAGCTCATTTTTGGGCGAGTCATGCCATTGCGGGAGGTCCGTGGGTATTGCAACGGTTACTGCACAGTGCTGTTCAGTGTCACACTCCTGTTGGTGGAAGCGAGGAGATCTTTGCGGAAACTATGCCTCTTTCTCACGAACTACTGCTTGAATGGGGGGCCCTTGCAGATAGAGATCCTGTCGATTTTCGGGAGAAGTTTGGCTTTCCCGGCCGGCGGAAAGAGTATATAACTCTTGGGGTGCTATTTTCCGATATAGGTGGAGTGAGAGATATCACACTCAGTTATCATATTGAGCATCGATATCTTCGACAACCGGCACCATGACCTGGTCCACCTCCTTTCTCGTGGCCACTTCCTTGCTTTCAATCACCAACTCAGTCCATGCCCAACTCACAGGATCTGTTGGACCCTTGACCTCCGTCTCAGACAAGGCCGCCGTGAAGACCTGCAACGTCCTCGACTACGGAGCAACTTCGGACAACACCACCGACGTGGGACAACCTATCATCGACGCCTTTGCTGACTGCGGTAGCGGCGGTCTCATCTACATTCCTGAGGGTGACTATCTTCTGAAGAACTGGGTCTCTTTGGAGAATGGCTCTGCGTGGGCTATCCAGCTCGATGGCGTCCTCTACCGGGACTCGTCACCTGCTTCCCAGTCGTACATGTTCGCGATAACCGGTGGCAGTGATTTTGAGCTCTTTAGTTCAAACGCAACGGGTGCTATCCAGGGTAGCGGCTACCTCTACCACCGAGATGATACTTACACTGGTCCCCGGATCTTGCACATCTCCGGAGTGTCGGACTGGTCTGTTCATGACCTGGTGTTGGTCGACTCGCCTATGTTCCACTTTGTTATTGACGGCGCTTACAATGGAGAGGTGTACAACATGGCTATCCGTGGTGGTGATCATGGTGGTCTGGATGGTATCGATGTGTATGGTGACAACATCTGGATTCACGACGTTAGTACCGCTGCTCCTGAATGTGCATTTCATTTCCGAACATGCTAATGCTACGGCAGGTTATGGTCACTCAAGGATGAATGTGTCACTACCAAAGTAAGTAAATTGCAATACCTCACAACAGCCAATGTACTAATCCCAACTGCAACAGACCAACTCCCACAATTTCCTGATCGAGAACATTTACTGCAACTCCAGTGGTGGATGCGCCATCGGATCCCTGGGTTCCGGCGTCAACGTCACCAACATCCTCTACCGCAACGTCTACACCTGGGACTCGAACCAGATGATGATGATCAAAAGCAACGGTGGCTCAGGCGATGTACACAACGTTGTCTTTGAGAACTTCATCGGTATATAACCTCATTTTTCCTCCTACCCTTCCCCGATACATAACCTAATGATGGAATAGGCCACGGAAACGCCTACTCCCTCGACCTCGACAGTTACTGGAGCAGCATGGACGCCGTCGACGGCGACGGCATCTACTACCACAACATCACATTCCAGAACTGGACGGGAACCGCCGTCGACGGTGAAACTCGGCCGCCTATTCGGGTCGTCTGCCCTGAAGACACACCATGCACCGAGATCACCCTTGTCCAGATTGACCTGTGGGTTGAGGAAGGTGCTTACGATGAATACTACTGCGCGAACGCCTACGGATCCGGCTACTGCCTTGACTCTGCTACTGGCACCACGACTCCTTACACAACCACTACTTACCTAAATACCGCCCCAACGGGGTACGAGGCCCCGACTATGACTGATGATTTGGCCACCGCGTTTGGCACGACGGCTTCTATTCCTATCCCTACTATCCCAGCTTCGTTCTTCCCTGGTGTTACGCCCATCAGCGCCGTGGCTGGGAGGTCTTGAGGGGGCGTGGGGTTGTTTGGTTAATCAGGGGGGGATTTGGACGATTTGAATACTGCAAATTGGGTTATCGTACTGAGATGGGATATATTGCTCACTAATAATAATACTATACCCTTACTCCAGAAGCTTCCGGTCCTCCTTAGTCTATATCCAACGAGATGCGTGCAAGCTATAGTTATCCTGCACCCCCAGTATATTATCTGCTTTTAATGCCTATAAGATCGATTGACACCATGGATTATGGGTGTATATTACTCTGTTTACAATACGATACTCCTCCCCAATCCAGACAAGTGAGTTCCTGCCTTGTATCTGAGGAGAGCAGGAGAGCACGTGTCGCGTCCTTGCCGAATATGGAAATGGGGCAGCAAACCAGACATACGCCTTCTTGCTTGCAACTTCTCCTTGGCCACATTCCCCATCTTCTTCCTGTGTTTCTCTTGTCTCTCTTCTACCCCCTTCTCTGTTGAGCATCGCGTCTTCGATTCTGATTTTGTTCCCCCTGCTGCTCCCTTATGCTGTGTCTTAGTAAGAAGCCGACTAACTTGGTTTATAGGTTTGACCCTCGTCTCAGAGAAGTATTCTTCCCCGGTCTCGCGTGTTGATTAGGCATACGTGGAATCCGGGATCACAATCAGAGCATGACTGTTCGCGACACAGTCTTGCTTCTCGTGAGCGTCGGTCGGTTCAGCTGCTTCGGTTATGGAGGTACGTGACACAGACATTTTCTTCCAAGCTTTTCAAGAGCTCATCTGGCTAACAGTACGTTTAAGCCGCATCTCGACATGAGTGCAGTGTATTTGAGCAAAGTTTAGTGAGCATTCCTGTCCTGTCTGACACTTACATCGTCTTGCCAACCAGAGTATTAGGCTCTCTTCGAGAGTTTCACTTCGTTACTATCCCTGTGTATACTTACGAGCCCCCAGTGGTTAAGGTTAGATGGCATTGTACTGACAGGTGCTAGCGGCCTCTCTTCGAGAGTACGATATATTTTTCCGAACGTCTATAGAGGGTGCCTGTTCAGGCTCTCTTCGAGGGTCCTGTCTTCTTCAGTCCCGGACGTCTGGTGAGCACTTTGTTCTCCAAGAATCATTTTATATCAACCTGCTGACATGGCTATCAGCCGCTATCCTCTTCGAGGGTGCGGTGTATCTATTCGACCGTCTATAGAGGGGCTCGCTCAAGCGCTCTTCGAGCGTCTTGTCTTTTTCTTTTGTTCTTTAGTCCCAGACGTTTGGTGAGCACTTCGTCTCCAAGATTGTGTTATAGTAACCTGCTGACAAGAGTACTAGCCGCTATCCTTTCGAGGGTGTGGTATATCTCAGCAGATATCGGTGAGTACATATGTCCTTTTGCAAGGAAACAATGAAAGAAGAAATTCAATTTAACTTACTAACGATAATGCCAGTGTCTCTCTTCGAGAGTTCGATGGTCTGCTGGTCCTTGTTGTAAGTGCTTCTGTCTCTCAGATTTACTCACAACTTGGCTAACATGGACCCCAGCCAGCTCTCTTCGAGGGTCTGGTCGCGTTATCCCAGCCGCTATCTCCTTCGGGGGTGCGGTTTATCTTAGCAGATATCGGTGAGTACACTTGCCTATTTGCAAGCATCATGCCATGTCAACATACTGATGATAATATCAGTGTCTCTCTTCGAGAGTTCGATGGTCTGCTAAACCTCGTTGTAAGTGCTTCTGTCTTGCAGATATACCCAGAACTTGGCTAACATGGACCCCAGCCAGTTCTCTGAGAGAATCTGGTCTTCAACCTCTTGTTGTGAGCGCTTCTATGTCTCAAATATATCCAGAACTTAGCTAACATGGATTCCAGCCAGCTCTCTTCGAGAGTCTGGTCTCCAACCCCTTGCCGTGTCTCCTCGAGAGTCCGGCCTGCTTCTTGTGTGCTCTTGTGTAAGTATCCATCACTCTCATTAACAATGGGTTGACATCTTGCTGATTTTGGCAGGCTGACTCTCTTCGAGAGTTCCGGTTGGTTATATTCTCTATTGACCGGTAGGCTATCCATCACAAATTATACTTCTCAGCCACACATGGCACCTAACCATTGGCTGCTACAGACTGAAACCACCGCCTCCTTCTGTCTCCGTCTCTCCACCTCCGTCAATGTTCGCCATGTCTCAACCAGAGATCGCCGACCGATTCCCCTCGCCGTTACAGAAGCCAGAATACCACTGTTTGCCGGTCTTCCGCCGGAATATCTCGTCTCTGAAGGACGCCAAGTATATCGAAGGAATATATTCAAACAACACAATATATGGAAGCTGAGCGCTATCAAAAATGACTAGCCAACGACATTGCCAGCAGACATTCGAAACAGACAGAACGGCGACTATCCCTAGATCTCTAGTGCCACTCCATGACGCAAATGCATCCTGGCAGTCATTCAACTGGTCGAAAAATACAACTGGCGGCGAAAGTCAACATCACATTCGCACTCAATAGCCATTCATATCCATTTGCCTAGAGAACAAAACCATGAGCAGGTCATTCTCTCATCCAGGGGATTTTCCTGATTGTGGGAACCAAAATGGCACGCTCGGCACAAACAGTTACATCAAAGAGATGGGAAGGGATCATTCGCCTTGTCGGCAGGGTCTACTGTCATGGACTAAGGTACACAAGCGTGCCGGTGTTCATCAAGGCCCTAAAGCCCTTGATGAGTGTACAGCTCGATGAAGACTGGAGTACGCTCAAGAATGTCGACTAGTTGGGGTGCGATATCGCTATACCTCTCGAATATAGAGATAGCTATAAGGCGGTTACGGTCGTTATGGATTGGGCAGTGAAACTCCACACCTTTGTGCATCACAGACCCCAGGAGGAAAAGGATTGGGGTACTATCGCCAGGGTTTAGGTTAAGATGTCAGCAAACGCCATCCCGAAATCTCATGTCTGGGTGGATCTTCATGGCCTAGTGTTCTTCGACGACGACGACGACCGCGTGTTCATCATCTTATGGCCTCAAAGAATGGACGCTACGAGAAACAGAGAGAATGTTTCAGCTTCTTCCACGGTCCGCCTCTCGTGAGGCCAAACTTAAGCTCGCCCCTCACCACCTCTATCGAATACCACGCTAGCCTGACGAGGACCAAGCCCGGCATCGAAATCGCCATGAGAAAAGTCCAAGATGATCGTCTGAATTGGGAACACGACATGATCGCAAAGCTCGGTGACTTCCTGATCGAAGAAGTTGATCAGCAACTACAGGACACTCGCTCCAAGGGGTCCTGCTGGTACATGAAATCCACGTACAATGACATACCGATCCGCGCTGTCGGACATTTGCAGCGCGATGGACCTGTGGCCAAGGTGCTCCCCTAAAAAATCGACGAAGCCGGGTTGGCGTTCAAGCGACTTAACTGAGACCTGGGACTGAATACGATGACGGTTGCACTAATGAGAACGCCTCCACGATCGCAGGGGAGGCTCATCAGGTTCTCAATCAAACCTGGCGTCATGAAGCATGATGCACCGATAGTGATTTCGGGCTGTCAGATAGTACGCATCTTGGGCACATCATGTTCAGGGCAGCGGAGCCGCACGACAATCCAATCTTCGATTCGACACAAATCATATGACGTAGCCTGCTATGATAGCTGACCAGATGCTTCACTGTTTGAAGCAATAATATGGTCCTGTACGCTATCAAGTCCCTTGAGGCTCGCTAAAATAAAAGAGTGAGACAACACAAGGCCGCATGTATATGGATAGTGATACCGCAGCTAAAGACACAATTAATAAAGAGATAAGAGAATGTGGCAACTGACTTGTCAGTTCCAGTGAGTCACCAGCCTCTGTCTTGGTTGTTTAGCCACCTTCAGTTTTTTACTCGCGGCCGTAGATATAATGTGTGTAACCTCCCCTACGATGACGACCGGGTTGTTCCCAAATGCCAGAGCGCCATAGTGCAATTCATATTATTTTGGCCATACTGACTACTTCATGCGAAAGCGCTCGAAACTCAGCAAATTGAGAGCCGTCACTCAAAGCGTCTCCAATGCCGATGTTGTCATCCAAATTACAGACGCGATCCCAGACGTGCGGCAAAAGAGGTTAGACATGAGCACGTTTTATAATTGCTGAGTGTGTTTTCATTAACGCCCAAATAATGACAGTTACCGAGGTAAGTTTGGTCGTTGTCATTAACAAATCGCAAGGCAAAAAGAGTTAAGAGTTCTATATTGCTCGCTAACGAAAATAAAACGTACCCCTGACCCAAAAGTCTCAGGTGCTGGTCAGTGTACGCCTAACGGGTTGCACGTAAGGTGGATCCGTACTGACACCTATAACACTCACAACTAGCATCTCCCTATCCCCATACCACCAAACCTCTTGCTTCTCCCAGATCGGCAACTCCACAGTCGTAAGACCATACCTCCACAAAAGTCACGCCACCACAGTTTCTCAACTAACTAGATTACGTCTAGGACAATGATGCAAACTCAACGAAGGCTAATTGAACTCTTCTTTCTGTCTAGCAGTACCCCCATGGATCCGTTCGCCTCTCAAACGCCCCCGGCGCAAACTCATGCGGGCTGGTGAAAGACTAACAGTGGCTGAATTCCTAGATTTTGCTGATCCCTTTCTATAATATCAGCTCTTAATATCTAGTAGCTGTTATAGTAGACGTTGTTCATGTCTCACTTCTGAAAAGGCGATGCCATTGCTCAGTACTTCATCAGCACCGAGAGCCATGAGTGCATGGTGCCAGATTTTGCCAACTCATCCTAACCGTTGTATTTCCCAGACCGCAAGACAAGGTCTGTACATGGGCCAGACCTCATATCCTTCATGGCGCTTTTTTAGGGTGGTTATGCGTGACGTCTCGAGGGTTTCCACAATCTCAATGGACGGTAGAACATTACGTTGTCATGGGAGTCGATCAACTGGACTGTTGGAATCATGATGAAATCCTCCCTCAAGGGAACTTGAGCTTTGGCCGGGGAAGTATCATGATTCACATCTACGAAGTGGGCCTTGGCTGTGTACTAATTACCTTGATTGTCTGTGCGCGAACAGAATCCATTCTCATAGGCATCTAATGTCATCTTTCTGTCGGCTCTTCCAAACTTGAGCCATTTAACCTCATATTCTTCTGACTTAAATATGGAACAACAGAATATCAGGCCCTAGTGTCTAGTGAACAAAAGTAGGCAATTATATTCGTTCACCAGTAATGCGCCCACCTTGCAAGTTTCATTCGTGATCAAGCCATGCTAGCGCTCGGAACATGTTCTCATGGAAAGTCTTGGAAGCCTCCGCTAACGCTGGAGATGGATATGACCAGAAGTAGTGAGGGTAGCCAGGATAGGCGTCATACATAAGAGGCACACCAGACTCCTTCAACGCTTCTCCCATCAATCGTGCATCATCTCTCAGAGTGTCAGTTCCACATTCGACAATGTAAACCTTTTTCAAATCTCTCAGACGAGGATGAAGAAGAACCGAGAAATACTTGTCGTGCGGTGGCGCTGCATAGGCGTCCAAGAAGCAACCCATTGAAGCCAAAGTGTTGACAGTATTATTAGCATTTTCATGCAGAGCAGTGTACTGATCCCTTTTGTCTTCTGGAACAGCCTCGGGATGCACGGTTGCAGGCACAAGAGCCAGTACACCTTTCACCTTCTCCCCAATTCCTGCATCCACAAATTTCAGTGCCACACCAAAAGCGAGATTAGCACCCGCTGAGCCTCCCATGATAATCACGGAAGGGACCGAAAAGTGATCCAATACCCAAAGTGTAACTCGTACGCAGTCGTCGAGAGCAGTAGGGAATTTGAATTTGGGTGCCAGTCGATATCCGATGCTAACAACTTTCATACCACTTGACTTGCTAATTCGTCGGCATGCGGCATCTTCGATATTCGGGCTTCCCATGATCCAGCCTCCACCATGAATGAACACGGCCACAGACCCACTATCTGTCTCTGACGGGGGAGTGTAGATGCGAGCCCAGCAATCCTGGAGGGTAATGTCCTCGGTGTTTACTGAATTATCGGGCGGAGGGATTTCATATCTAGATGTAATCTTTTGTGCATTCACATCAGAGTCTTGGAAAAGCTGTTCAACAGTGGTGCCCGTCATAAGCATTTCACCCCCGACTTCTTTGAGGAACTGTCGGTGTGTAAGCACTGCGTGAATATTTGCAGCCGTAAAATTTGGTCACCGCTTACCTCGTTCCAAGCGGGCGCATAAGGTGATTCCATATTCATGCCGTCTGCAAGTATTGTGCGTTGTTCGATAGGTTATGATGAGTGCAAAGCAACCGTCCCTCTGGCAGTTTATATGTTCCGGGGTTTTCTGGTCATGTTGGGTTTCCGAGTTAGAGTGGCACTGGTGGTAAATGTGACTGGGAACGTGAATCACCGTCGACATTGTATTACTCGAAACGGCTCATGATGATGTTTGGCATTTTGTCCTCTTCTCAGGCTTAGGCCTCGCTAGATTCATAGTGAGTCATGCTGACGATGACTTGTCTTAGATATGGCCTGTTTTGTTATGTGATGATCCCTTCCGTGCATTAAACCAAAGTTGGCGATTTGAAGGATACAAAAGCATCTGTAAGGGTGTTTCCGAAGCCATAGAGAGGAAAGTAGAGATCAGATTTCGTTCGACGGATCGGGCCTCCAGACCGCGATGCAATTCATACTCGCAGGTATCACATTTTTAAGGGAAAAATAGATTTCTCTACTTTATCTTCTCAATATGATAACCCCCTTTGCGTCAATGTCCGCCACGCATTGTAGACCGAAACCGACACGTCTGCATCTCCAATTATATGGTGGGACCAACTCACACATGGTGAGTCTAGATACATATCAATGCCGGATACATAAGCGTCCTCTGGGCCAGATATTCTTTGCAGCGTCCTTCACATAGTCATGGACATTCATGGGAGTATCACTCAACAATGCTTGATATTCTCGCAAGCTATGAGTGGATATCGAGGATGAAACAATTATGGAGTAAGTTAAGCTATGTTATCGCACGGGTCATCTCCTGGCGCAGTCCCATTAAAGTGGCAATTTGAGGGATTTAGCTCTTATCTACGGCGCGTCTCACTGGTTTCATGGTAAAGAAACCGTGACCAGGGTTGTAGGTGACTTTGATTTGGGAGCTAAACGCGTTTTATATGTTAATGGTCACAATCATATCAAAGTTGGAAATATAAAGTAGATCGGGTGAGAATAAGGAAATTATGGTGGTCGGTTTAATTGGAGCAGCAAAGAGGCAGAAAAACGATATGTAGAGATGTATAATTTCCCCCAATTTCTGTAGAACAAAACCTTCCGTGTCACCAAAATTAATCATTCGCCCTATATGAAATCGCTAAGAAATAATCCCACAAAGTATGTAGGTCTTATTGAGTCCTACAATATAAGATATATTATGTTAGTAACGTAGTTTGCACGGGAAATATAATATTCTTCTGCTGCGCCGAGACTGCGATGGTAATTCCGCTTTCGAAATTTGAAACCTAGCCGAACAGGTATTTTGGTAATGCGATAAGGGGTAGAATGAAAAAAAGATCAATGCGTGGAATCAGAATTATCGGAATAACATGAATGCGAATTTGAATAATGAGCTTATTCGCCTTCATTTATTTCTCCCGGAGGTTACCAATGATGAGGCATTCCTGAACCATCATGAGTCACGCTGATTCACTTGCGCTAATCTCAAAACGGGTTGGCTTTGGGGGGGGGGGTGAGCATACATCAATCTTATAGTCCACTTAGTATATAACGTTGTTGCCTCCAATATTCATATGCCCATATCGCCATCTCGACTTCCACAGCAAATGGCTGAGAAAATTCCCGTCGAGGATCTACGCACCCCCCAGGCGAACAGCCTGTCATCTGGCGGCAGCAACTCTCGAGCAGACGATGCGAGCGACTATGAGCTGACTGGAATTCCACTATTCCTGGTCATCACTGGACTTGGTCTTTCTATCTTTCTCATGTCACTGGACTCGTCCATCATTGCGACGGCTATTCCCCGGATCACGTCACAATTCAACAGCACTGGTGATATTGGCTGGTATGGAAGTGCATACTCCTTTGCGATGTGCGCCTTGCAGCCTATGGCAGGTAAACTATTTGGAAGCTTTGAGATGAAAGTGAGTCTCACTAAAATGTCCAGTTGTAGATGAAATGCCTTTTAACAGTATTAGGGCATGTTCCTCGGATGTCTTGTCGTCTTCGAGCTTGGCTCATTGCTCTGCGCCCTTGCAGTCAACAGTCCTATGCTCATCATCGGGCGTGCTATAACCGGAATTGGGGCAGCAGGATGCTTTACAGGGGCCTTCTGTATTGTCGCCGTTTCCATCCCGCTGGTCAAGCGACCCTTATATATTGGAATCCTTCAGTCAACCTTTGGCATTGCCACTATCATTGGACCCGTATTAGGCGGTGCGCTCACGGAGCATGCGACCTGGAGGTGGTGTTTCTGGATTAATCTCCCCATTGGTGCTATCACCATTTTCTCACTGGTCTTCTTCTTCAAACCGCCTCCGCGCGACAGGACAAAAGCTCCGTCGGTTCTTCGCAGACTGGAAAAGTTGGACTTCCTGGGCGCTTTTCTATTTGCTCCGGCCATCATCATGATATTTTTGGCCCTTCAATGGGGAGGGACCGAACACGCTTGGAAGAGTGCTACTATAGTTGGTCTCTTCATTGGAGGTGCGTTTGTCGGTCTTATCTTTGCCCTCTGGCAAATACGGAAGGGCGACAATGCCATGATTCCACCGCGTCTGATGACTGAGCGTACGATGCTCTTCTCCTGTTTCAGCGAGTTTTTCGCCATGGGTGCCGTTTACATTTCGATATACTACCTTCCAGAATGGTTCCAGGTCATCAAAAACGCCTCGCCCACGAAATCTGGAGGCATGTACCTCCCTCTAGCGCTGTCAGATGTTTTCTCTGCAACCTTGACAGGCGCCTCACTTAAGTATCTTGGATACCCAAATCCATACATGCTCCTTGGAACGGGCCTGATGAGCATAGCAACGGGACTGTTCTCTACCTTTTCTCAAAGAACTCCACACCAGCAGTGGATCCCATTCCAAGTCCTTCAAGGCCTTGGTGTGGGAATGACCCTCTCAATGCCCTATGTTGCGACACAAGCAGTCCTCAAACCCGAAGATGTCCCCGTCGGTACATCATTACTGCAATGCTTCCAATTCTTCGGGGCTTCCGTGAACCTCGCGATCGCGGAGGCTATCTTCGAGAACAAACTTGTCTCGCGACTGGACAGTCGGGGCTTTAATGGCCACGAGATAGAGAACATTCTCAGGGCAGGCTCCGCCGAAGCGAGGAGCGTGGTTTCTGGGGCGCACCTTCCAGGCGTATTAGATGCATACAACTACGCGATCACCAGTACATTCTACGTCGCAACCAGTGTTGCCGCCGTTGCTTTCCTTCTTTCACTCGGGATCCGCTGGAGGAGTGTCAAGCCGAAGCCCCAGGCTGCTGTTTCCGATGAGGAGGCTAGGTCGTCTAGTCTGTAGAATTAAATGGCACTGATTGTTTCAAGCAAAACATGGAAGACGGAAGATTCTGGAATGTGAGCCCTGAAAGTATCGCAGATTATCATGTCTTGCAGCGGGAATTACCAGTTAGACCCGAGCAGGTGAGATTATACGTCTCCCTGACGCCAGGATGCTGGATATTCTCGGGTTGAGAAAAGGGGTGAAGGAGAAGTCCCCTGGGAATCTGTTCAACATAGTACTAGAATTGGGGGTTTAGTCGGAAGAGCCAGAAACACTGCTAGTGGATCATCGGGTGCACCAATAGGATATCAACAAGTCTGAATTGCTATAATGCCCCTAGATAGATGGCAATTTGTGTGGGCATAATCATTACTAAGTGACGGATCTACAGTATTTTCTTCCTCCGGGTATCCACTCCTGCTGCTGTTTCGACAGAGTGCGGAAGTGGCGCTGTGGCCCTTGATGGTCCAAGCGTTTCCAACAACCCAAACGAAAATGGTCGAGGAAGATGTAGGGTGAGTAATTGTGAGTGATCATTAATATACGCCAGAATATGCGGTTGGATCTAGTGTATGATATACAAGTAGCCGATGAAGGAGGCTTGTAGTAACTGTAATTGCGGCGGGTTGGCGTTGCAGACACCCCGGCATAGTCGAAGACTGTCCAGTATATTCATCTGTCTCCAGATTTGCCGAAGAATGGCCCCTCCAGCCGCCTGCACCAACGGTAGCAGTTTCACAGTTTTGCCTGTGATTGGATATACCATTGCAGAGCCGATGCAGCAGTTTTGAGCCTTGCGGTAGCTCTCATATATGGACAATTGAACTCTCGATTTCTTATTTGTAGGGCCACATAATCAGGTTTTCGTAAGGCGCCATTCCTAAACATCGTCTTGAAGTACCTGGAGGCCGAGCCTCCATTCGTTAAAGCCATCCTCCAGAAATCATCATCGCTTGGAAATAACCAGTGCTGTTGAGCAATTTACCACACTGAACTTTCTTTCATCCTGAGCCATAACCCACGAAGTAACATGGCTCTGAAATCAATGTTGTGTTTCACTAGCAGACTGACTCTTTCCGCCTGGATGCGGTGAAGCATTATAAAGATCCTCCTCTCCAAGCCAAGGGCGATGGTGTGGCAGTGAAGGCTTTGGTGCACTGTAATCCTCATAACCTACTAGGTGACTGAAGTGTTCCAATACTGCGCATTCATCTATTAATAGTGACGGATTGACAGGTTTATTCTATACTGCTGGTGTTCTCAAAGCAATTTTGACGTTCTGCCATTCCCTTTTCAAGCCTGGCATTGTGGCTTGTGCTACAGGCACCTCTATCTTGTACTTAGCAAGATTAATTGAATCATTCTTCTTCGCATTCTACATATTCACCTACTTTACTTATTTACTGTTGAGACATTCATTGTGGCCAGGCATCACCACCTACAATTAACCACGAAGCACCATCTCGAAATTTAATTAGATCGAATCCACCTATATATAAACCCGCTCCTGCCCTTCGCCTTGAGACTTTCTTTCATACAACTACTTTCGCTAGATGCAGCTCCTCCCTGAGAATACAACAAGGTATTTCATATTATCTACAAAGCAAGCCAATACCAAACAGCCAAAAATACCACCATCTTAATAATGCCAACAACTAGGAGGATCCCTGACTTCCTCGCAGGATTCATGGTTCTCGCTGAGACTGCTGAAAGGAAGAAGGGTCCGACAACCATGCACTCCAATGGGATGCGTCTCCAGGAACTAAGCAACAGGTTCAAGCATATATTGAGATGAAAGGGCCAGAAAAATCACTCCAGCATTCTTCAAGTGTTTGGAAATTACGAAACACACCTACAACTCATTGTGGTTTACCAGACCCATCGTGGGAAATTCCAGACTTTCTGATCCAAGACCTGAAATACAAGCTTAAGCTGGCAGACAAAGATTATATTCAGTAACTCCGTGGCTACAGCCTTACAAGCAATATTCCATCTGCCATAAATCATACAAACAATGGAATGGTACAAGAAATGCTTAATAGCCTTAGCCAAGCCGTTTGGATTACTCCCTGTTATTCTGGACTTCTTCGCACTACTAAAGGGGAAAGCCGGGGAAGGCCTTGGTTGGTTACACGGGCTAAATAGCCCGGTGTTCTTTGACGACAACGACCGCGTATGTCGTCTTCTCAAGGCCTCAAAGAATGAACGCTACCAGCAACAGCGGGAAGTTCTTGACGTCCTCAATCCCACCCGGTGTCATGAAGGGTGGTGCACTGAGAGTAATTTCGGGCTACCGGCTAGCACACACCTGGTGCACATAAAGTTCTCGCCAGTGCGGTCGAGTAACGACTTGGTAATTCCCAGATTGCCTGAGGGCACCAAGGTGCACTTCGAGTGGGCTACTGAGGGTATCCACTACAGCATGGAGACAAAGCTCGCTAAACAGGGAGCCGTCACTCAGAGTGACTCCAATGCCGACCTTGTTCTCCGCGTGACAGGCCAGGTCACACAAGCTGTGGGCGTACGTTTTCCCATTGTCACTTTCGCAGTGGCAAATACAATGCCCATTGACGCCCAGATTGAGGCCCTTGGTGAGGCCAGTAATGTGTTTGTTTTCGGCGATCGTCCAGGAAATGAGGGCCAAGGGCTCTCGCTGAGGCGCACCCTCCTTGCGCATGGAACTGAGCTCGAGTATGGAAACCAAGGCTACTTTACACTTGACGTCCGGCAAATGTCGCCCATATCGCCGGAGAATCAGCAAGAGAGGCTGGAACACATTTGGCACACCTTCCGACTTGACGAGACTCAAAGAAGGGCTTTTATGGCTTCAGTGACACAGATTGTCTGTGGTGTCAGCCTGATTCAAGGTCCGCCAGGAACTGGAAAATCCAGTACGGCCAAGGCAATTGTCTGCGCAGCGGCAGCTCTTGGTTGCAAGATTCTCCTAGTTGCTGGGTCCAACAAGGGTATTGACAACCTTGCCGAGACAGTGATAAAAGCGCTCCGACGGGACGAGCGACTACAACACTGGTGTGGCCAGCTTGTCCGGTTTCGAACGCCACGGTACCAACTCGAAAGGGCAAGGGGTGGTGAATCCTCAGATGAGGGCGACAATCTGAGTAACTATCAAGCTCACGTCCTCACCATTAAGTATGCCCATGAGCATGCCACCACCGACAAGTACGCCCGTTCTCTAATGGAACGCCTTGCAGCAGACAAGCAGCGACTACTGAGCAGGGAAGAGCGGAAGTGCCTCAAGGGGGACTACGAACGTTGTGTCTTGGAAGTCCTGGAGAACGCCAAGATCGTTGCCACAACCTTGAGCAACGCATCCCAGGATCTTCTGCGAAGCTCCTCTTTCAAGCCTGACTTTGTGGTTTGCGATGAGGCAGCGCAATGCCAGGAAGGTGAAATTGCCATAGCCCTGACCATGCCATCAACTAGGATAATGGTCTTGATTGGAGACCCGCAGCAACCTGCGACAAGGGCGCGTTATACCTAAAGAGGTCACTGATAGAGAGGCCGTTACATAATGTCTCCCATACAAAATGTTGTTAACCAACTATCGCAAGCATAGCCACATTTTCGAACTCTTCAGTTCGAAAATCAACTAAACAAGCTGATTCGTTCCCTATAATGACTGCGTACAGCGAGTCGGGAAGATATGGACAAACGCCTTCCACATTCCCAATATCATTTCTCCAAATACTAAAGTATAGTATGAATTCGTCGCCTATTCATCAGTGTGATCGGCATAGCTCATAATCTCAATGGTAGTTGGTCTTGGTCCACGGTCTGATGGCCGTGCAACTTCTCAAGAAACTGTATGCCTATCGGACGAATGATGGTCAGACCATTCGTCCAAGAGATGTCACGCATATTTCGCCGCACGCGGGTCATCAAGCTTCGTTCGGAAAGCTCATGCGTGGGGTTTTCTGTTTAGTTATAGGATAATCTTACTAATTATTGATATATCCTAGAGTTAAGAAGCTCACATGGTCATCTTCATGCTGACGAAGGTGGCGGAAATGCCAGCAGTGTTGGTTTCATTGCTGACTAGCACCGGGTCCATGTCGGATTCAGCCTCGCACGCGATATCCTAGTCATTGTTGGGAATCTCGGGTTTTTAAGCCCAAGAAGAGACACTGCGTACGATATGCTAGGTCCTAAGATGAATGGGTCAGATTTCTGGTTAATCTTCTTTATGACGTGAGCCATACAAGTCAGGGAACATGGTTCAGAGGTTGGTTTAACGGTCCAAGGGAACAAGGTAACCTGTTTACCGGTATGCCCCAGCGCAGATTGCAGAATCAATCGATATACGATGACAACGGCATTAGGCCGCGCTCCCTAGCGCCCTACCAGTTCTTTTCTCGAGAGCGTCGTCCGAGAAGCCTTATCTCGCACTGTTCCTAATATCGAAGAACAATCGGAGCCATCTCCACAGAAGCCACAGGTAAACTTCCCCGATGGCCTGGCTCAGATCTAATGGCTCTGGAAGAAGCCACGCTACTTTCTTCCTGCCGATCAGCAAATCAATCAAGGGACATCGAAGGAGATGTCAGCATGGTGGATGTTAATATAAACGAATTCGCACGGATAACATTTATCCAGCTAATATCCACATCAGACAATCACCATAGAAATCTCTAATACTCAAAGACCTACATGACAATCCATTGACTCACCCTACGGGAGCGCCCGCCCACTTCCTTCCGGATGTTTTACTACACCTTATACAACATGCCGACCGTGCAAAGTGCATGGGAAATATATCCACCGAGTTCCAGCGATACCATTTTCACCCATATGCGTACTAACTTTGGACAAGGTGATAATATCGACTCCATTACCGTTGAGAAACTTGTAAGTCAGTCTAGGGTCAGCGGCGCTTATGAGGATTCATATTACAAGCCCAGCAAGTAACCAGCTCACAGTACAAAGGAGTATTTGATTGCTCGGTGTGAACAAAAGCGACAGTGATGGTTAGTCCAGTGACGACCAACGAGACGGTCGGTAGTCTACCTACCTAGAATAATTTAGAACATGTGTGTACCGCAGGTAACGAAGAGCTACCAGATATGGATTACTGTCTAGGAAAAGGAATACTTGAATATGTTTTGGAGAATAGTTCAAGATCCGGTTCAAAACCTAGGATATGTCAATAAGGTTGGTGCATTCTGGGATAAGGGGTTGGGGCAGACAAGCAATAAAATGGTGAAATATCACAAAGAACAGAATATACAGCCTAGGTTGGTTACGAATATCATGGGACTTTTACAGTTAGAAGTATTAAGCTTAAGCCAATGAAATTTCAGGTCCATTATATCATAATCATTATAGTAATGTGCTGATAAGATAAAGCTACGATCATTAAGCAAAGAACCACGCAATCCCTGCACTAGTCTCTAGTTTCAAGAAAAGTAGTAGCAATCAAGCTTTTCTTGATAGATTAGCTAATCACTAGTATGACATAGGGTTTAGCACTAATTACTGATAGTGATGATCATTATGAACTGGGATAGTTCAGATACTATGATATTATGCCAAAGGTGAACATTCTACTCCTAGCGGGTATAACAGCAAATAATATATATTTCTGTCAACACTAGGTTCATCAGATGGGGGAGTAGATGATGGCTCAATCCTATGGGAAAGCCGTCCACTTCCAAAGTGTTTTGAAGATCTGTCAGTCTCAACTAAAAAATAAAATGAAAATAAAGGGCGGAACAGCATCATGGTCACATGTGGTGATCCGCAAACCACATGGTTGAGCGATCATGGAGCTTAATTTGAAGCTCCCGTGGAACCGTCCCGAGTGGAGCAAGTAAACGGAAAAACAAAAAAACGTCAGCGACAGGACTCGAACCTGTGCGGGCGAACCCAATAGATTTCTAGTCTATCGCCTTAACCACTCGGCCACACTGACTATTTGATGAAAGATGCAGCACTAAGCTGAAATATATTCCACATCAATGCTGCCTCGCAGATAGGCAGCCCAATGCTTCACCGGCACCCCATACGGAAGATCAAGGATAGCGCCTACGGTATTAATCTGATAAACTTGGTATCTGCTCGAAAGCAACGAAATTGATAGAATGTCCTGGTACTAGATGCTCCCATACTGAGGTAATCAACCAGCCAGACGCCGCGCTGTCAAAGTAACATTCATAAACCCGGCCCATCCCATTCCATCCATTCGTCACCCGCACCAGGGGCGCCAGGGGAATCAAATCCAAATCGCATCAATCAGAACCCATCCGGCCCTCACATGCCAATTTTTTATCAAGACCAGGTGTCCGAAGTTCGAAAACAAACAAAAAAAATCCCGCGTTCCCTCAAACATCGCGTCAATCCCAGAAGTGTCGCGTGGTCTCGTCAGTCCGCCGAAGCGCGCATACATATTCATACAATACAGAAGCCGCACATAAGAAATAATGGTACAGACGAAGGATCGCTCAATCATCAGCAAAGAATGAAGAAGAGGAAAAAGACAATCAAGTCAAAGCAATAAAAGCAAAATGCAATGGTGGGGGGGCAATGTATCCACCCCATCAGCGGGCGAACTCGGTCCACACCGTGCTGAGCCACCCGACCGGAACACCGACCTCCGACGGCGTCATCGCCGGCAGCTGGTCGTATTCACATCCCTCCAAGAACGCCAGCACATCATCTCCGCCCAGGCTGGTCGACCACAGCCCGTTGGTGTTGACCGTGTCAAGACCATCAACTGTTACCGGTGGTGACGCTCCCGGGTGGCCGACTGAGCCAGGTGGGGGCAGCAATGGCAAGCTGTGTGAAGTAGCCGCATTGATGGGCGGCAGTGACTGCGAATATGGCGGGGGAGGCTGCTGACGATTGTTCAGCCACGAATTGAGGGGCTGCAAACGGTTGTTGGGCGGCGGCGCCCCATACTGTGAGGACGCTGTTGCCGTCGTCGTTGGCGGGGCCCCGTATGGGCCTGGGGGTCCCAGCGATGGCAGATTGGGGGAGGAGGAGTTGTATAGCCCAGCATCAGGATGGTGCTGGAGAGAGGGTAGAGAGTACGGAGACTGGGACTGCAGGGAGCGGCCTGGGGGTAGAGGCAGACTAGGCCGTCGCTCTCCATCCGGTCCAGGAAGCGGCATACCAGGGCTATTGATGGGAACCCAAGACTCACGTCGTCCGCCAGCACCGTCCAGTGGAGGCTCGCCTGTATCTCCAGTTTCGCTACGAACAGCATTGCTGCCTGCATCGCTCAGGTTGGTCGCCCGATCGCTGACTGCTGCCAGGCCATCATCCTCCGCACTGTTATCAGGCAGTTGGTCTTCGATGATACCGAACTCCAAGAACAACTTCTCCAATAGCTTGAATTCCTCAAGACCCCCACCAGCTCCGCCTTCACGCACCGGACGAACCCCGTTCATATGCACATCGACGCCATCCATGTCCATCTTCCGAGAAGATCGCCGGAAATCGCGCTTGACCTTGGCGAAATAACTATGCAGCCGGTTGAGGGTGCGGAACCACCCCCGCGCCATCTTCAGACGCAGCCGCATGTCGCGCAGGATGTCAAGGGCCTTACGGGCTTGTGCCTGGCCTTGAGTGGCACGATCTCTCGGAGCCAAAGCGCCCTCCGGATCCATATGAGGGAAATGGGCCGCATACACGCCGATAAAGGCGGCGTTATAGACAGCAAAGCCGACGAGAGGGTTTTCAACCAGGACGCCGCGGTCTTGGCAGGTTACCGCCAGATCAATCATCTGTCGGGCGGCATTGAAGAGCTCCCGAGCGCTCTCACGCCAGAAAGCTTCTGCCACACCGGGCTTTTCCACGGGGAATAGGGGTTCGTCCAAGGGTCCAACCGGCTCTGAGCATCGTACCGGAAGGAACGGGATATATGCACGATGAAGGACGATGACCGACAGGAAATAGACCACGTGCATGACCGTATACGGGGAGAGTGTATTCTTGTACATGATGTGCGTATCCGTGTTCCGTGGAGAGTACTGCAAGTTGCGTGAAAGGCTATCCTGGAACTCGCCCAGCATCGCTCGAAGCTGGGAGAAACGCGAGTCTGGGTGCCATGGGGGCAACTGTTCGTTCCTGTAGCTGTGTGTTAGACCCTCGACGCGGACCATCATTGAAGAGCGGCAGCTTACCTTCGCCCCCCAGCGCACGACCACTTGGCAATGCTTCCCCAAATGCGAATGATACGAATCACCCGACTGAGCACAGATTCCTCGGCACCAACCTCCCATCGATCAATTTCATCCTCACTCGAATCCTTACGGCGTGAGACAGGTGACCAGGAAGACTTGGGATCGGGAGCGCCATTACTGGGTAAGCGGTCGTCACCGAGAGCACCCAGACTCTGCCGGATGCTCGGAATCTGGACGCCCTGGGATCCGAACGATTGTGGGCGGCGTGCAGCCGGCTCACTGAGACGGGACGTGCGGACCCGTTCTCCAAATGCAAAGGCGTTATCGCTGGGAAGCTGGATACCCAGCTCCTTGACGCGGATCATACGAGGTCGATATTTGCCGCTGCTTAAGCAACGGTCCAGAATGAAGCACGCCCAGAAGGTACGACGCTTCGTCTCTAGCGCTATGATATCATCCGAAGTCTGTTCTCTGGGCTCCACCGGCCGACGGGGCAGACCAAAGATCTCGGACTCCATCTTCAGTACGGGGGACCGGGGCCCGTCGCGGGACGCCATCTCATTTTCCAGCTCGAAGGGAAGGCCCATGGCTTGGGATAGCCGGATGGCCATTCCGACATACAACCATGCGCTCTTGCCACGGCACATGCCCCATTCATGCAGCGCCAGCATGAGCAATGCTTGGACCCGGGTGAGGTCCGTGACTGCGAGACTAGCGCCGTCGACGCCGGCCAGCCGGCTACGCAACGCCGTCGCATAGAATTCCGAAGCGACAAGCGGATTGGACGGGTTTCCAGGGGACGGTGGAGAGTGGAAAGCGACCAGTTGGGGATGGAAACGGGCGGTGAGAGCGAGGACACCGAGGGGAATGAGCGGATTGGGATCCGGCTTGCTTGCAGGCGGACTTTGCGCGGGATCGCGCGAGGGTTCTGAATTTGTGGGCGGATTGGTCGAGGGGGTGGAGAGCTGGCGCGTTTGACCGATGAACGAGGCGGGATGCAGGAAGGGAAGCATGGTCGCAAAGTGCGACTGGAAGAGATCGAAGACGGCGTCCCAGACCTTGGTGGTCAGGACTGACGAATCGAGCACGTCGAGCGCGGATCTACCCCCATCCTTTGCGGCGGATGAGGAGATGCCGACGGCCTTCCGTGAGCGTTGTCGCTTGGGGCTATCCCAATCATTGTTCCGTTCCTCGCCCTCCGCCAGCGCGGCCAGGTCTCGCTTGGCGGCACCACCGCCCACCCCGATGGCAGGGGCGGGATATACACATTCTCGACCGGAGGATTCACAGGCGCGGCAGGTGGTATCGATGCCGGCGTTGACGCATTTTATCTTGCTTCGACGGCAACGAGCGCAGGCGATACTGGATCGCATTGTGACGACAGAGGCGGGCGCGAGAGACGGGATGCCCGTCTCTCCGGCAGGGTAGGTGGGAAGGAGGTAGAAATCACAGGCGAAGAGGTAGGGGAAGCACAAGGAGAGAAGATGAGGAAGAGGAGGAAGAGGAGGAGGGACAAGGCAGTCCCCGGGACCACTGTTGACACGAGTGGATTGTCCTCACGTCCGCCGTATTTCTCCGGTGGTTTTTCCCCGGGATTCCGAACCAGACTCCAGACGGTCTGGGTCGCAAGGGGCGACAGCGATGGTCGGCCACGGCTGTCGTATTTTTGCCGTCAGTACTTGTACCACCCCGGCCAACAAAGAACAGAGGGAGAGGAATCGTGTGTGTCTGTATGTATGTGCGAACGGGGATCCACCCACGGGAATGACTGACCTTTATTGGGGTAAAAAATGCGATTGCTGGCCGTCGGCTTCTCTTACACCTGTTTGCCAAACAGAATAAAATAACCTGGCCACGAAGCAAGGAGGGCAGTGCAGTGACAACACCGACTAGATACCGAGGATGGTGTCGGGAGGAGGCAGACACACAGGCGCGCGCGGAGTAGCGGTAGTACAGAAGTACTGGAGGGAGAGGAAGTAGTGTGGGCGCGGCGGCAAACGGAAGGAAGAGGGAAGAACGAAAGAGGGAGGGAGTTGAGGTGGAGCGAAGGGTGGGATAATGAATAAAACACAGCCGGGGAACGGGAAAATGAAAGCCAGGGAAGCCGAATCGAAGAATGGAGAGAGGAAGGAGGATTAATTATTCAACCCACGATGTCACCAATAATGTGCGACGTGGGTAACGGGCAGAATGGAGTCCAGTCGGGTAAGAGGGTCAGGCAGAGTGGGGACTGGAGAGATTTGGGGGAGAGAGAGAGAGAGAAAAGCAGAGCAAGGTAGGGATGAAAAGCCGCCAGCCGATATCCACCATGCAGAGGGAGGAACCCAGCAGGGTTGGTTGGTTGGTTCTGGAGTAAGTACGCAGATACTCTCTGTGTGTGTGTGTGTTTGTGTGGGAGAGAAAGTTGCTCCAGGCTTTGACTAAAACTCCCCTTGAACGGAATACGCGGAGTGTGGGGGAGGCCGAAGTAGCGTGAGGCCCAGGGTCGGGGCACCGGACCGGCAACGTGAGTTTGGGGGAGAAAATCAGCCCAAAGATGTCGGGTGGATTAGGGAAGGCTAGAGAAGGGGATTTTCGGTTGTGGGGAAGGGGGAGAGGGGAAGTCAGAATGCAATGACAAAGAAAGAAGAAGAAGAAGAGGGGAAGAAGGAGAGGAAATGTAGAAAAGGAAGCAGAGGAAGCTCGTGAAGAGGGAAGACGATGGGGGGGGGAAGGGGAAGAACCAGAGGCAGATGGGAATGGTTGGTGAGAGCCGCCCGTCGCCTCAGGTTAGAACAGGATGACTCCGGCCGACGGCGAGAGACAGAGTTTGGGGGGAAAAAGAAAAAAAAGGAAAAAGAAAAGAAAAAGCAGCCAGCAGAACGGATCGTCCCAAAAAGGCAAGGCCCATCCGCATTTGCGGAGGCCCGACCCAAGTTAGTCCGGAGCGGGTTAGTGCGGCCTGAGGATGCAAGGACGCGACCGAGCGGCCGGAGAATGGTGGAGCCAGATTCCGACTGCCGAGAGATGGAGTAGGAGGACGTAGATTGGGGAATGTGGGTGAGAAGAAGGAGAAAAGAGAAGGAAAGTCGAAAAGGAAGAGAAGTAAATAGGCAGTAAATTAAATACCAATCAATAACTGCTGGGATGTTTGATCATGAAAATCGATGGGTGGTCAGATGGAAAAAAAGGGGGGGGGAGAGAGAGAGAGACAGAGGTGAAGGGCAACACACAACACCTTCAGTTTCCCAGGGACAAGAAAAGTGAGAAGAAAAGAAAATAGAATAAAATAAAATAAAATCAAACAACTAAACTAAAATTGACAATAATCAGGAAAAAGCCAAAAAGAGAGAGGCGGCTTCGGGTAAATTACCTTACACGCCATGCCTGACTCCAATACTGGGGTTCCGTCTGGAGAGGCCTGTCCCCGTGGCGCTGACGGGGTCACGCCCGCGTATTCAATCTTACCCAACGCGGACTCTCTCTCGGCTGCCAGTTGGCGCGGAGGGCCCGACCGAATGCCATTCGGTTCGAGTGGCTTGTGTTCTACGCTCCCGTCACCACTCTTCCCACCACTGGAGACCCCGTTGTGATAAGAATGATGACACTGATGATGCTATATCTACGTGGAGAGAGAGTCGTGGAGACATCTTATTTCATTTTACAACTGGCATTCTGACCTGAGAATTCTACTACATGATGATTTCTTCAAGCAAACCATACGGGGGTTACCTTTTCGTACCTGTACCGACCGACCGAGATGCCGGTTACCAGCAGCCGTGTTGTGGAACGTCACTTGACCGCCATCTGCCCATTCCATTACCTAACCTGACGGCCCTCGAGTTCGCCCGGTGTAAAGTGTGTCATTGTTAGACCGACTAGTTACTCCTTTCCCTAGTATTCTCAGATAGGGTAAAAAAAAAAGGGTCGGTCGAACGTAGCTTCCAGCAGTGTACCCTCCCCGGATTTATATTAATAGGTCAGATCCCTTAATACCTCGCATGGCATGGGAATGGAGTTCGCCCCGTAAACCGTTACAAAATCCGGGGATTGCATGACGCGAGGCCCCAAAACGACAATACCCCCGAAACCCGAGACGCCCAACCAGATTACGAGAGACAGACAGACAGAGAGAGAAGGAGAGCTCATCTCTCCTTCTGCGGTAAACGAGACACCAAGTCATCCCACCCACCCCTTGAACTCTTTCTTTTATTTTCTTTTACTTAATTAACTACTAACTACAAAAGCAGGCCACCGTACCCCGGAATTCCTGAAAAGTTTAACCCCCCAGTCCACAGACCTTGTCCATTCCTTTTGCAGACTAATGAAAGGCCAAGACACCGACCACCTTCCAATTAAACCACTACCGCACCACCACCCCCCCAGTCAGGCCGAATGGAAGGGTCGAAAATGAGGGGAACGACGGACGGCAAATGATTCTAGCCCGATCATGGGTGACGAACCCCGGGTATCGACGCATTTGAAAAAGCGAGGGCCAGGGTACAACGGGGGGGAGGAGGAGGTAAGAGAGAAAGATGCTGGCCCTGCTGGTTTTCGTGAGAGCGTCATCCCTTCCTCACTTTTTCTTTTCCCCCTGCATCGGATCTCCCCGCGGGGGAGAAGCGAGATGAGATCACGATCATCCGTCTGGGCTGGGCCATGGACCTGGTCTTGCAGGACCTTGCTCAGCAAAAAGTGTCTGCGTCCCGTTGGGGCAAGATTGGCTGGCGCAGGGATACGATTCCCGATCGACACGGCAACTGGCTGCTGACCGACCGTGCTCTCTCTCCGACTGCCTAGTTACCTACAGTACTTCAGTATGAATCATGCAGTTCTGAACAGACCTCTCCGATTGATGGGTTGATCGCTACTTCTCTCATGATTCTCGATTAGTATCTCCCTCCGCCTACGGGTTATCCTAATTGGTAACTTACGAACTACTTAGTACCCCCGTCACCTCAATCCCTTCCCCGTCCGTAGTCCCCAAACACACAGAACCAGTAAGCCGACCGATCGGTGACCGCCGGCAAGTCCCCGCGTCGCATTTAACCGGTTGTCCCGTGGCCGCTGAGTCGGGCCAACCGGCGATGCTGATTGGTCTCCACCGCCACCCGAGGCAGAACAAGCGAACCGACCCCGCAATTACCCTCCGGACTCTCTGTTTTCTTCTGAACTTTTTTTTTCTCCTCTCTTTTCCTTCCAGCAGTCAGCCAAAATATCCATGACTAACCACATCTTGGCGGTGCAACGGGTGAGTCGGACATCCCCGGAGCATTCCCCGATCCTCACAGCAAAAAGGAAATTCATCACCGTCTTGTTCATCTCCAATGATGAGATGATGATGATGATGGATGATGATGATCTGCTCAGACCGTGAGAGCTCCCCTTCCTCCTGCTTTACTGAATCGAGTAAATTCACCCGCTGTCACCTCCAACTTTCGCATGCGCCTCGTCGGGGTTTCCCATGGGGTAAATCATGAGCTGAGCCTGTCAGCGTCTGCCTCTACTGCAGCGTGGTGCAAACTTGCAACCCCGAGTGTCGATCCTGTCACGTTGGGAAGTCCGTGACAATTGTCACATGGACCATCGGGATGTTGGGTAGTATATATCCAAACGGGCCGCCGACCCGAGGAACAACAATGCTACTTCAGCTGGTCCAGGGTAGCAGCAGCAGCAACTACGGGATTCACAAGCTGTGGAGAGAGGAGGAAAGACAAGAACCAGGACTTTGTGTTCTCCTCCTCCCCCCACGGACTTGTACCGAGCAACGATGTCATCCATGTGACCCCATGACATCTCGAAACCCTCCTGGGTGCCTTAGTTCGGCGACCCTAAGCCTCTGTGCCCAGCCAAACAAGACCCAAAGCCAAAATGACCACCACGCGAAAGCAGCCGATCCACCGCGCCAAGGGCGAGCCAACTCCCGTTGTAGTAATGGCGTCAATCCTACAGGTGGCCCTGTCAGCCCTCCCATTCGCCCATCCGGCGCCACTTATTTCCTTCCCGTCTCAGGATGCCACGCGCTGGCTTGACGCCCGGCTGGGGCTAGTACCAAGTAGATAATAACACTAATAGAAATTGCCCGAGTCACCTCCGACCCCGGGGTGGAGTGGGCTGGGCATAAGTCTTTTCCGGGGTTGGTTGCTCATCCAACTCCCCCTGCCCATTACCTTTTTACCCTTTACCCATCGCATCCCATCCATCATCTTCGCGCGGAAGCGGAGAATTATCCGCCGGGCGGCCAGACACTGGTACAGCTGCCAATATTACTTTGTTGGTAGTAGTGAGTAGAATTGGTGAGGCGTTAAATTTTCCGCCATTCCAATCGCGTTGGTAACTTGGTAAGCAGCAGCAGCAGCATCCCCGGCTACGACAATGAGAATCCCGTTTTCGTCGCTTGCTGCACCTTATCGTCTTCACACCCAAAACCTACTTTCCCATCGGGAAACTCACCACAACCATGTGGAGTAGAGAAAACCAAAGTACCTTCTTTTCAACCCCGGGGTTCAAATCCTGGTTCCATTCGCACGTGAACTGATACGAACCCTAATCGGAAGGTCGGAATGGAGGTGTGGAGGAAAAAACATCGCCACCCATTAGAAGCAGCCATTATCTGGCAATCTGCCTCGTCGGCTGTGATGCAGTGATTTTCCCGACTCGGCAAAAGAGACGTATCGCGATTCAGCCATGTAGACGACTCACCAAATTTTGGAGATGACAAACCATGAATCGAAGATTGCGTTATCCCATTAACAAACAAACACATCATACACAGTGCACATAAACATTGATCCATTAAAGCGGAAAACCCGGATGAACAACCCACCACAGCTGTCAAGAGATCCATCCTCCCCAGCCCCGAAGTCCTCCAGATTGATCTCCCGAGGTTATAGGTGGCTGTTTTCTAGCTCCGTCGCGAAAATGGAAGCTTAGGCTCCAGCTGTCGTGTTCGCCGATGTGAGATTATCGGGCCAGACCAACCCCCCAGCCTGGACATTTGGGCGAGGCTTTGGGGTCGTGGTCTGGCCGGTTAGCCTCGATCTCATCTCATCTCATCGGAGTTATCGCTAATACTAGCAGGAAGGTTGACCACGCGGCCTGTTTCGGGATGAAATGTGTACGGGGCAGGACTGGTTCTACGGATGGTAGGCGAGAATGTAGTGTAGTGATGGACGGATGCTATCGTATTTATTATCATACTATCGTTTAGATCTCGATACGGTGAGAGCCATGCCGTCTGAATATGTATAGCCGAGATGCGATGAGCTGCCCCCTCTCAGCCGGAGATAGAAACCCCGAGGGAAGGGTAAAGACACTCCGAACAGTTACTCGGGGACAACGAAGTAACGGTATTGATTCCGCTACCTACACCGTAGGTAGCTAGCCTATCTTCTCATCGACACCTTTACTATAGGACACACTGTCAGGAATCGAACTCCCGTAACTGCCCGGGATATGAATCCCGGGTTGAGTCTGGGTTTCCGAAGACCCTGGTTTTGTGAATTTGGGGTTGATTTTCTGACTGTCGTTGATGTACATCTACCTTTCATATGAGGTTGCCTCAATTATCAACTGTCGTAGATGAAGCTTTATATCCACTTGAAGATTCATCTCTACCAGTGCTGTAGCTGTTCAATGCTTCTTGCTCTTCTGTGGTTCAGACAGCATGCAAGGATACATTCGCTGCACGTAAGCAATTGCCAATATAGTTAGTCGTTATAGTGCGATAACATATAATGCTATGTGATAGCTCGCTTGATAGCTAAGGTACCGTAGTAATATCTTTCTAATAGTAGCATATCTCCGATGGCTTCGAAGAATAAAAGTGACTATCCCCGATGTGCGAATGTGTCGGGAATATACCTGATTTGGTAAGCGGGCCGGTTTCCTGAAACTGCAGATATAACTTTTTCACCTCTATGTTCGGTCTGGCCGTCATTGATTGAAAGTGCTGGGTATGTTGTACAGGATTTGAATGCTAATGTTGAATACTACTTAACAGCGAGAAGCAAAGTAGTTTGAATGGTTCTTTTCGCAGCATTTGAGATCTAGTACCATTGAATCTTGTACTGGGAGGAAGTGCTATAGCACCGTTATAAGCATTTGAGCTATTAACAACTAGATGGCTATGGGAACGATACACCAATAAAAGCCATGAATCAAGAGCTTAATCCATAGTGGATTTAGCTGCAACCTGTAAGTCCCACATTTATTTGTATGTATATTGGACACATGATCCTCCTATAGTTACTGCATATCCTGTAAAATAGTCCCCGGGCATCGACAGGACATCCGTTGACCGGAAGCTACATATCATACTGATTCTACCCTACAGATCAACGAAGAAAATATGATTATATACTATGATCTAGTCATCATGTTCCAAGGCGACCCAACATCAGCTTCCTTATCCTCTCCACTCAGCCCTACCGTCCGTACGACCTCGACCCATCCAACCACCCCCCACACCCCCACCCAACTCAGCATACCTCCTCAAGCATAGAAGTCGATCATATAGAAGGAGCAACCCCCTTAATACTCAACAGCCCTATTCTCCCTAACCCACACCTTCTCCTCCTCACTCTTGAACGGTGGCGGCACCAACCCATTAATCTTCCACAGCCGTCTATCCGTCTCATCGACATGATACTCAAAATCGTACCCTTTATCCAGAAGATGTGGCTTCATAACCTGATCCAACCGGGTCGTTGTACGTAAATACGCAGCGTCAGAGTCCGGCACATGCAGCGCAATATGCGTAATGACTATCCGGACGAAGGGTTTGTCGTCGGTGGGGTGTTTGGTGGTGCCTCCGACGTAGACATTGTCAGGATGTGTCTGAATGAAGTTGACTACCACGTAGAAGGCGGGGAGGCCGAGGTCGGTGTAGAATTTGGTGATGTCTTCTGCGAAGGATTGTTTGGATTCGGGGGTGGAGAAGGTGGTTGGTGGGTGGTAGATTTGCCAGAGGGGCATTTTGAGATATGTCCGGTGGTGATGGATTTGAGGATTGGGGTTGAGTGTGATAATCAGTTTAGTTATTGTCTACCAATCTGGTGCTGGTGCTTGGAGATATAGATATATATACTAGTCAAATGATCATTAAGCTGAGCATTGAGCAATATCCTCAGAGTCGTATAAAGTTGCAGCATGATTAGTGATCGGATTGTGATTAGTGATCGGCCCGATAACAAAGGCAAATATATCGGTTAAGATTGGATTTTCACGTCGCTGGGAACATATATTAAAGTTGCGTGGAACGATCTAGATGAATTCTGGGTGACAGCGATGTAGCGAACGGTAAGGGTCCCTGGTACGATTTTGATGGATTTGTCACCCGCTCTTCGGAGTGCTGCGCCATGCCGAAGCTTACTTACTCAAAAGGCATCCATGACTCGGGTTATACGAGCGCCTCAAGATTTATAAGATTAGTGAACCATCCGGTTGCAGTCAGACAGAATGTTTGCACGAATTTCGTCATCGCCGCTCATGGAGTCACAAAGCATGTGCTGGAATGCTCTTTGTTTACTGCTCTCGCTTGCAAGGTATAAATTAGGAGCTGGACTCAGATAGTAGAAGATGGCCCTCCACTCAGAGAACCAACATCAATTGCAATCAACAGAATGGCAGCACCCCTTGTTTTCGTGACCGGTGCAACCGGCTTCATCGGTTCGCAGGTCGTCGCTACTACTCTCCAAGCCGGGTACCGCGTGCGTCTGAGTATTCGCAAAGCGGAACAAGAAGCTACCCTACGAGAGCTCCATCCCGGATATGGCGACAAAATCGAAACATGCATTGTTCCCGACATCTCCCAGCGGGAATCGTTCAAGGATGCTTTTCAGGATGTAGATTACGTTTTTCACCTTGCCTCTCCAATCCCTGGCGGAGGAAACGACTTCAAGCAGGACTACGTTGAGCCGGCTGTCAGAGGCACCGAGGCAATTCTGTATGCTGCTTTGGAGTTTTCACAGATCAAGAAAGTCATCGTAATGTCTTCTGTGCTTGCGCTAGCTCCTGTGACTGCCCTGATTACCAAGGATATCTCGGTGAAAGGTAAGTAGCACAGCAGACAATTACCTTGAATGATCACTAACGCAGAACAGACAACACTGGCGAGGTCATCCCCGTAGACATGAACATGTCCTTCCCGGACGATTTCTCTGGCCACGCGCTCAAGTACGCTGCTTCGAAGGTGCTAGCGCACCAAGCGACACGTTCGTTTTTGGAAAACAATAGTCCTCATTATAAATTAATCACACTCCACCCGACATTCGTCCTAGGGCCCAGTATGATCCAGAAGACCCCGGAGGAGATCAGTGGGATGAACGCTCTTTTCTGGTTGTCGGTTACCTCAGGACAAACTCGAATCGCTAATGCCTGGGTGCATGTTTACGATGTCGCGGATGCACATATTAAAGTGCTGGAGAAAGATATCCAGAGTGGAACAGAGTTCATCTTGTCCAGGCCAGCTGTATCCTGGGAGCATGCGGCAGATTTCATCAAGGAGAAGTATCCGGCTGTTGAGTGTAAGCTGGAGCCCCCCTTTGAGGGACATTGGGCGCTGGATACCACCACCGCTGATCGCATTCTGGGGATGCGGTGGAGGTCGGAGGAGCAGATTATTGGGGATGTTGTTGAGCAACAGTTGGGGTTGAGGGAAAACGCTCGTAATTAGGCAAATGGGGTGGGGATCAATTGTTTATGTTGGAATGGACAGTAATAATTGGCGAGATGGCACTGTTGTGATATATAATGAAAGCTTTCGATCGGAAAATAGTAGGGCATCTACCAAAGACTGTCGAGAGTAATGATCAAGTCTAAGAGAAATTCAGATGCATGCCACGTCGGCACACATGAGGGGCTGTTCCGATCGAGCTTAGTTGGTTTGCTTTTTCTAGGCCAAAAGGGACGATCGCTCAGACCTGCCGACCTCAGTTTTCCCTTTCCCATATATTCGCGGTCATAACTACTAGCACTCTCAACAACACGTAAGAATACAAAACTTGCTTCCTCTTCTACGAGTTTGCCCTCAGAATGAGCTTTCCATACGATACACTGGATCCTAATCGACAACAAATCCGACTGCTCTCCATCCATCCCTCCCCAATCAAATGTTATCCAATCCATTGCTCCCTCCATACCGTGTCACTCAATGATTCTCCAAAGTTCGAAGCTCTTTCATACGTCTGGGGAACGGACTATGCCACCGAGCAGATATTCCTCAATGGTGTAACTTTTCACGTAACCCCGAACGTGGCTAAAGCTCTGCACCAACTTCGACGTAGATTTGGGCGTCGGGATATATGGGTCGATGCTATTTGCATCAACCAATGCGACATTCGTGAGAAGAATACCCAGGTACCTTTGATGGCTACTATATACTCCACGGCGGCTCGCGTGGTAGTCATGCTGGGAGATGCCACCCCGGAGATCGAGCTGGCGGTGGGATGGGCAGAGAGATATGTGGAGAAGGAATTTACCAAACGGGCATTATACTGGTGGTGGCTCGATTTAGCGAGCAAATATTCTCACAAGGCTAGAGTGAAGATGATTTATGCGGACTGCAATACCTTACAGGGCATGATCCAGATTATGACGAGGCCTTACTGGTTTCGAATGTGGACGTATCAGGAATATCTTCTGCCCAAGAGTCAGCCACATACTGTCTGTGGTAATTTAAGTTTTAAGACCTCGATAATGTTAGCGGAGCTTGGAAAAGACTGGAAGTGGACACGCGGAGTCGACAGGCTCCCGAGAGATAACAATATACCGGCTGATGAGCTGGAATCTCTGGAAGGTTTATGGAGGAAGGCCCGCGAGGAATTCAGGGAAACTTGCAATTACTACGGAGTCTCCTCTATTAGAGAACCTGGGGTGTTTGAAGGTCGAAGAAATCCGGGACATCATTTCATGAGAACAAAGCATCGGAAATGTCAAAATCCTAGAGACAGAATTTATGGTCTCTATGGTGTCATGCCGGACCTCCAGAAGGCTTTCCCTCCAGATTATCAAAAGCCATTTGAGCAGATTGCGCTGGAGACGACGATCTGGATGATAGAGCAAGAGGGGACTGAGTTTCTCATGCTGGCTCCTATCGCTGGACCCAATGCAAGGGAGCTCCCTTCCTGGGTGCAGGATTATCGCCCAGGCCCCGCACGATTCATAGCGTCTTACAGGTATTTTCCTCTAACAGAGGCTCCAAGGTACATAATACATGGGCCATCCGAAGATGAATCAGAGCAAACAAGAACTAAGGTATCTGATAATGGATCAATCTTACACCTCCCTGCTCAGCGGTTCGGTCAATGCTATGCCGTGTTGCAATTTTCAACAAACCCACGCACAGTTCGAAATCAGCTTATTGGGGTTTTCCGGATGATAAAGAAGCGGTGGAGCGATCACCATGATAGACGTAACATGCAAAAGCACCTTCTCGGCATATGGGGTGCTTTTCACAATATCTCGCAAGACCACATCGACGATGGGATACATAGTTTGCTGGAGATAGCGGAGTTAGATCCAGCGGTCGTCACCGAGGGGAACATGGGGGAGAGAGAGGTTGACACGGAACCTCTTATTGAACAGTGCCAGAATATTGGAGGCCACAGGCTGTTTTTGGCGTATGTATCCTTTCGCTACATCTTTGGTGTCAGTCCAGGAGCAGTGGAAGATGATGACATTCTCACTATTCCGCATCTCTTGAACAGCGCGGTCATACTTCGCATTGATGACACTGTGGCCAACAAGGGCGATAAACCGTACTATAAAATAGTTGGCCAGGCCATCATGAGCACATCATACTTCCGAACCATTTCTGGAAATCTCGAACAAAACCCTGTAGAGGAGTTTCTTGTGATTTGAGTTGAAAGTTTGAGCACGCCCCCTGAGCCAGCTGCGGTAATCGCGCAGCAGCCAGTTATGCATCATGTTTGACTCTGAATTATGCCGTCCATAATACTAAACAGTCGTCCGGATAGAGGCCGTATCATGAGCGATCTTATTGTGCAGGATATAGGCCATGGTACCAAGCCGGTGCTCAACGGACACGCCATTGACCCTGAAAATATTCATGAGAAATATTACCTCATACAAGCGAGAAGTGAATGTCTTTTCATGGATCAACCCCAATGCAAATTGCTTTCGACTGAAGCATCAAGACATCATTGTGCATCAGCCAGGCTTGATGAGGACCCGCTTCGGAGAGTTTGGAAAAGCAAACAAGCTTCGGCCGGCGGATATCCGCCCTGCAATGACTTCATGGCTAAGCAGCCATTAATAATCATCGATGTATTCGGGCTAATATTAAGTACGAAAGTCTCCGACCCCTTGACAACTTGTAGATTTCCCTGCTGATGAATTAAAACTTCTCCGTTAAGTCTATTATTTATACCACTAACACATCCAAGCGCCAGACTACCGTGATTTTCGTTCACAGCCTCGAACCCCGCGAATTGCACCCCCGCATCATGACCGAATTAACCTCCCCAATCCGCATCGGTGACCTCGAGCTACACCACCGAGTCGTAATGGCTCCATTAACCCGCAATCGCGCCGATGCTCAACATGTCCCGCTCCCCATGTCCCGCGACTACTATTCCCAGCGCGCCTCCGTCCCCGGCACATTGATCATCACCGAGGGCACCTTCATCTCCGCTCGCGCCGGCGGCATGGGCCATGTGCCCGGAATCTGGAGCGATGCCCAAATCGCCCAATGGAAGACCATCACTGCCGCCGTCCACAGCCAGGGCAGTTTCATCTTCTGCCAACTCTGGGCATTAGGCAGAGCCGCCAAGCCAGACGTCCTCCAGAAAGAAGGCGGATACCGCGTAGTCTCGAGCGGAGACATCCCCATGAGCGAATCCAGTCCCGCCCCAACCCCCCTAACGGAGGAAGAAATATCTGGGTACATCACCGACTATGTGCGCGCAGCGCAGAACGCCATTGCCGCTGGGTTCGACGGCGTCGAGATCCATGGCGCGAACGGCTACCTCCCCGACCAGTTCACACAATCAGTGAGCAACAACCGCACCGATCAATGGGGCGGCAGCGTCGAGAACCGCTCCAGGTTCGGCCTGGCTATCGCACAGGCTGTGGCGGACGCTATTGGACCCCAGCGCACTGGATATCGCATCAGTCCCTGGAGTACCTTCCAGGGTATGCGGATGTCTGATCCCCGACCGCAATTTACGCATCTCGTTCGGGGCTTGGCACAGTTGAACTTGGCTTATTTGCATGTGGTGAGACCACGGATTTCAGGGTCGACGTCAGTGGAGGATGCGTCTGAAGAGGAGGATGAGTTGTTCCTGTTTGACGCGTTTGGGGATAAGGGGGCTATTATTCTCGCGGGCGGGTTCACGGCCCAGACGGCTACTGAGGCCCTTCGGGCGCATCCCAGACATCGCGTCGCTATTGCCTTTGGGCGACATTTCCTGGCCAATCCGGACTTGCCGTTCAGGTTGAGGGAGGGATTACCGCTTAATCAGTATGATCGGCCGACATTTTATACGCCTATGTCACCGAAGGGGTATGTTGATTATCCGTTTAGTGAAGGGTTTTGTCCTTCTCAGGGGAAGTTGTAGTGAAAATCTAGATGAAGGATAATTGTTTCCTCTCAAATCTTCAGCATCTTCAGCATGTTCCTTGCAATATACACATGGTTATAACTTTCTCTGCAATAGCATCGGTCAACAGAAGAGGTAGTCCGGAAGGTGGCAAGAAGAAAGGCTAAAGGCAGAGTGTGCAAGCATGTTTCCGAGAGATTGGTCTACGAAACGGTCCTGCAGACGTAGGAGGCAGCGTTCATGCTCTCATGGGTGTAATCCCACGAATCAAAGGATAAGTGCTGTCTTATCCTGGTGGAATAAGAGACAGTACTGATTCTGGTACGGGATTGGACGCGATGCTACACCGAAGAGCCACCATAGTTAAAACGTCCTGTCTGTGCGTATTCGCGCATAAATAAATGACCAAATACATGAGTCAATGCTGCATGCGTTTCCTGTTTCATGCGCGGGATAGCTAGTACTAGTACTGGGTGGCTCATTAGAGTGGAATACATCCTTGAAGCATCGGATTTGTGACTAGATGGATAGTCAACGGTGACGAGTTGGATGATTGAGCGAAGCAGGGTTTAGTGCGACAACGTAGCAAGTCAGTTTCCTGCGCCCAAGCAAAAGACCCACTATCTAATATGTGATCAGATACTTCCTCCCGCTATTGGCGAACTACCTCAAGCTTAGGTGTCTAGCGCGGCCCCTAAAACTGGGTGAGATGACTCGTCGGAGGCTGTGAGACGTTCTTGGCACCTTAAGTGAGTCATTTCACTGAGTAGATAGTTCATGGCTAACGGGGTCTAAGTGAGGTTAGCTAGTCTGTTGGAGTTGCTCCGCATTTGAGGCTGTAAGTGGGGGCTCAATCATATTACTTAAGTAGGAATCAGATGGGTGATTTTTGGGATGTAAAGTTTGACACTAAGGTTGGACAACACCATTTACTCATTCCTTTTTTGGCCTACTGCTTTGCCTGTTCTATTGTGGGAATTAAAACTATGGCAAGAGATGTTCAAGCAAGACTGACATACCTCCAATGGCAACCAAGCTACACCCATACACGCCCTTATCGGATTGGTGTATTCTCCGGACGGAGAAAGCGCAATGCAGATCGCGATAAGACGACTAATTTAGTCTTCCACGTGGCCGATCATCCCGAGACTATCAAAGATATCAGGGGACTAATTGACGCCCCTCCGTTCGATCTTGACATCAACGGTTTCGCCTATAAGAGATGCCCTCCGCCGGCTATCACAAGGCCATATGAGTACTCGGATCCTCAGAAGATCAATGATATCTTCTTGCCAGAATGCGAAGCCATTCTGAAGGAGCACGTTAACGGAGCCGATGAAGTTAAGATTTTCGATTGGAAAGTATGCAGCAACAACTTCAAACCCATGCAACAACTGCTAAGCTTCCACGCTTGGTAGATCAGAAAGAAAAAGAGCGCGAAAGAGAAGCGGACAAGAAACCCAAATTTGCAGGGGTTTGCGCGGCAGGTTCATATAGGTAAGCTACAGTGCATCACGGCGGTGAGAGTAGGTAATGTATATGCTGACATTACAAGATACACTTTTAACTCGAGATGAGATCGGAACTCCTACAATGGAGCGTATACGAAATCATCTTCCGGAAGAATCTCAACACCTTCTTTCTGGGCGAGTCCAACTGATAATGTGAGTACCAGGGTTCATGAGCCTAGCTTTTCTCTGCTCACAAACTCTACAATAACCGACCGATCAGTTAGACTGCTGTATCGAATGGTCATTGCTAACATAGAAAATAGCCTTTGGCGACCGATAAGTGGTCCAATAGAGGATCACCCCATGGCAGTATGTGATGGACAAACCATGGACGCAACCAAGTTGATAGAGACGGATATGATACGCGGGAACTACACCGGCACTATGCTCTATCCACAATATGAGGCAAATAGTCCACGTCGATGGTATTATATGAGTGAACAAGAGACACAAGATGTGCTTTTGTTTAAGGGGTTTGACACGAAGGAAGATAGCGTGAAATGTGAGTGGTTGAACACCCTACCTTTCAACAGCCCATATCCTTCTCAAGCCGGTGGCTTTGAAGAGGCGTTGGATGTACATTGGCTGACGCACTTGCTGCAGATACTCCTCATACATCATTCAGTCCTTTGAACACACCAGGGAGTTCATGTTCCAGGGTCAGCGTGGAGGTGAGAGCACTGGTGTTTTCGCACGAATGATATCAATAGACCAGGCACTCCACCCCTTCGATTGCGGACAAGGCCGTGCAAATAAATGCGTGTCTGGCTGTCTAATAAGAAAGAAAAACAGAAAACAAAAACATACAACAGAAGGGATTCGCTGGTGGTCACCCACCCAACTACTAACCTCCCGGCGTGTGGCTTAAGTACGGCTGAGCGGACGGGAAGCCCTGTTTTCCACACCCTGTGGTCGTATGTGGTAGGACATACCTTTTGACAAATCTTATAGTATGCGGAGATCCGAAAATAACCTACTAGTTAACCCCGTAGTTGACCATAATGGAGGATGACATCACAACGATCCAGAGGTTGCTGCTGTGCACATCATAACTCAATGCTAATCAAGGGTTATAAGTGAATAGCGGTATAGAGCTTGACGCATCATTGGCTATGGTTAACTAAAGCCAGTACTTATAAAAGTTGTGATGGAAATATGGACTGATTCTATCTGATGCTTATCCTAACACTCGGTATGTTAGGATCCAAATAAAATAGTAAGAAAGAAAACCTTTTTCTCAACCCTTCATTCGTTGTCTTTCTCTTGCCTAACCGCGGATACTGAAAATGTAATTGATCAGACTAGTAACATAGAAAAGATTAGGTGAATAGAAAAGCATATTATTTTACTGTAAGGCTTTTCTAACAAGTATTCTTTGTCCCTGTTCTTATTCTCGCCCTTATTGCCACAGTCTATATAGTTAATAAATCTGGATTTTTCCTCCGGAGTAGATCTATAGATTTTCAAATATCCTAAAATATCCTTATATATAAAGTTCTCCATGTTCTATAACTTCTATTATTTATCTTGATGCTCCTGCGGCATCTTATTCTTAATATAAAAGATAAATTTACCGATGGTTATATTATCAGGGTAGTAAGACTGTTTTATCTATTCATCTTCCATGTCTTTAATCTTTCTCTCTGTCTTCTTTTTTCAGATCCACCTTTGCTTTGTTCTGGTTACTTTCTGAGATTATGTCAAGATCCTTCTCCATGGTCATAATTTAGGTTCTCTCAAAATTAGTGTAATATTACTAATCGTGGTGTACAGAGATCATTGACCGGCAGTAAGGATATTTGGGTAGGATTACCTCAAGGGAACAGTGATCTCGCAGATTCAGGTGGATGAGTGATGGTATTTTCCTATGGTTGTGCCCATTGGGTAGCACCGTCTACCATGAACCCGTTGCAAAGATAGGGGCCAGAATAGCCGTTAAATGATCTTTGAGTACACCTAGGCAGCAGTTTTGCAGGGGCTTGACGGAACTTTGATGTAACCTTTGTGAGCAATCTCCGCAGCTTGTACTATTCAAGGCACAGTGTGGGTGTATCTGTGACAAGGGTGCGGCGGTAAAGAGCAGCACGAGGAGAAAGGTGTCACGGATTTATCAACCTCAGTTAGCCACCTGCCGGTCCAGAGTGATCGTGTCCGTTATTCATTCATCTACATTGGTAAAGCCCAGTCTATGTCAGCGGTGAATGTTGCTACCTCCCAGGACAGATATATTCTAGTTACCTTAATTAATGTGGGTCATTCTAGTTTATATATTATATATATTAAAAGCTAGATCAGTAGATATCTAATCTTCAGCTGGCTATAAAATATAAAGTATATATCTTAGTCAAGTCAGACATGATCAGCTTTGATATACACGAGTTAAGCATCAACGAGTATACACCGAGGGTGCGGGATAAGCTCCTTGCTCACTTTGACTCTGACACAACCTACACAGATATGGAGAAAGACTATCAAATCTACGAGATACTCGAGGATATAGAGAAGAATCAAATACTGCTTACAGAGGTTATGGGTGGTTCTTTCTGGTTTGGGTGGATGTATTAGTCATTCACCGTCGTAACTGAAAACAACAGTTGGACGGCCCACACGGTTAGACGGCCCATCCTGCTATCCTATATAAAAGATATCTTTTGACACTATTACATCTCAACCAATACTGGATTTGAGAAAGCTTTAACTTTATATGCAAAGTATATATATAAGAATAAGTGACTGATAATTTTTTCATTTTTATACTTTTTTCTTTATATGGAATATATTATACTTTTATCGAATACAGATAAAATACAGATATTGTAATATAATATACTACTAAATATACTTGAAAAGAATTTTGAAAGATATCTACTGGTTTTTTATATTATTTATAGTCTGTATATAGAGATTGACATCATTCAGACTCTTAGTGGTTGAGATATCTTATGTTTTATAAAAAGATCTTTTGTATAGGATTACCAGATGGGCCGCCCAACCGTTGATTACGTTAACTAGCGTTGACTAGTTCGTCACTTCCATCTGCGGGCGCTTCCGCCTCCGCCGTACTCCGCCTCCGATTCATGCCCATCTGCGTAGAAATAAATAATGACGAGTAAGCGCAGTCTCCCCTACAGCTTCGTGTCAGAACCGCAAACAAAGCGGCATAAAATTAATGTTGCTTGCAACGTTTGCAAGCGCAGGAAGACCAAATGCGATGGCATTCGGCCAGGTGGGCTCTCTCCTGCAGATTCTCGTTCCGTTTAGAACAAGCACTCACTCAGTGGGTCGTCCAACCAGTGTGTGGCCCATGTTCTAGACGAAAAAATGGTGCAATGGAATGTATATATCGGCCTGAGCCGGCCTCTGTTGCATACCGAAAAGAGTAAGTCCTTCTTGTGGGCCCGCTGTAGGAGATGCAGCGCTAAAGCAGCGGCATTAGGAACAAACAAGGAGGGAATGAGAACAGAGTAGGTTATGAACGTATTCACCGACTGCAAAGGTGTCTCTTGCTCATCGAAACTCTCAAGGCAGCGAGAACCTCATCGTCCAAACCCGTCGATTGTGCCCGTTCCCAACCGGATACTGCAGAGCCTACAGCTTCGGTTCCGCGGCACCCCTTTTCGACATTTGGGACTCCCGCAGAAATATCCCTTTCTAATGAAGAGTTCTCTTCTCTACCTAGCGAGGGTCTCATAGATGCATCGACGGGTTCACAGTTTGTGCGTCAAATTGAGAGTGCAGCGACAGGCACTTTGGCGTCGAACCAGAAACATAACAAGGCACTTCAGACGCTGCCTAGGCTGCCGCTGCTAATAGAGAACAAAGTGTTTTACGAGACTCTTTTTGTTCTTCCAACTAGAAGGGTGGCTGATGACTTATTCACAAAATACTGGGAGCACATTGATCCTATCTTTCCTTGGTTAGATCAGGGCACAATCACCGCAAACTACGATATGGTTTGGGGGGATTTAGCATTGGACATGAACGAAAAGGCATTTCATTGCATCCTCAACCTCATATTTGCGACATCTTCCATGATCGGTACCACCAGCGAAGTTTATACACACACTCAGTGTGCGAGTGTCTACTTCGACAGAGCAAAACAGCTCATGTCCTTTAATCTTATGGAAATGCATAATCTGGAGGTCATTCAAATCTTCCTCCTCTCCGCCGTGTACCTTCAGCACACGAACTTGGCTCAAGAATTCGTGCAGAACATCGGTCTAGCTATTCAAATTGCCAGGACTTTAGGGGTTCAATCCCGGGAATCTTGCCGACTACTTACTAACAAACATGAGCAAGATCTTGCTATGAGAGTGTGGTTTGGATGTATTATTATGGACAGGTACATGGAGCCTGCGACCTACACTGAATTAAAACCTGACTTCTTACTAGGATTGCAGCCATGACCTTTGGGTCGAAACCTCAGATCAGCCATGAGATTGTCAAGAAATCTGCTGTGCCGCCAACTTCTGCTGCTACCCAACAAGTGCTACGTCCAAATACCCCCTCAAGTATCAATGGCGACTTCTATAGCGCATTTTGTCATCTTCATGTTATACTTGGCGACATCTTGGAGTCACTCTATCCACTAAGCAGCGAGCATCCGTCTTCTCCTGAATTTGGGGCATCAATCCCAACGGAGAAAGATGATATCCTGGCTCCGCAGAAGCTCACGGATTTATTTCGAATTGAGTCCGATCTATCGACTTGGTATTCCGGTCTTCCCCTCCAGCTGCAGGTGGGTATTGGTCGAACAGACTCCCGGATTGCCAACGTACTTCATGCTCGGTGAGAACAGGTATTTTGAAGCAGTGGAATAGAGTACCCTTAGCTTACTCTGTCAGATATCTCTGCGTCAGATTACTTTTCTTCCGACCGTTTTTCTTTCAGAGTTGCAAGCCCAGGAATCGGTCACACGAGAAGACCAGCGGCCCTTCTGATGAGCAAGTCATTCAGATAGTGGCCGAAAGCTGTCACACTAAGTGCATCAGCTCGGCACGAGATATTGTTGACTTTTTCAAGGACCTGAACAACAGGCAGACTGCCATGTCAGATAGGAACACATTTCCTTCGCATTGGTACATCATCTCTTGTAAGTACAGTCTTCCGAATCGCAAAACAAAGGTTCCCCCTAAACTAGACAAAGAGCTCACTCTTCAAGATATTTATATGGCTGCTACTGTTCTTATCGCGGAATATCTTTGCCCCATTACCCAAAGCCACATCCCAATTTCAGAAATCGATGATCTATTAGATCAGGTCGACGATATTCTCAAATGTTGCGAGCCTTCTACCAATATTGCTCACAAGTGTCGGGTAATCTTGAAACAGCTGAATGAAAAGGTCAGGTCTACACAGCGTGAGGTAGATCGGCCTCAAGGACTTGAATCCAGCCGGTCCACTGGTGAAGTTTCGTTGGAAGACTTCAATTACGACTTTGGTCCCGAGGGACTTATCATGAATCCTCTTGATTCATACCCCTTCAGCTGGAACGACTGGCCTATTTCCTTGGCTGATATAGCCGATGAAGGACCAGGAGGTGCGTTCAGGATGCCCTATTAGTTGTATTTTTGGACGTTTTCCTTTTGAGCTCGTAGGTGGATATACTAATGAAGTCTATTTGTGCTAGATACTGGATAATAGTACGAAATGGAGATACGGAACTATTGTTGGCAGAAAGAAAAAGACGTCAAAAGAATAACTTTACGTAGAAGAATATGGATTTCCATAAAGAATAACACCTGAAAAAGTTTCTAAATTAGTTCATCTCGCTCCCACCCAATGGGCTTCCCTGCATCGGGCGACGCTGAGGGACCAGCATTATTCCCATCGTGATAAAGCGCAGTATAAGGATTGGGATCTTCATGCTGGTCTAAGTTTCCCAAAGTATGGTTAACCTCGCGATGCTTCGCTTCATCCGCCCGAACATAAAGCAACAAATCGACCATTCTCTGTTTTCCTTCTGGCATTCTCCAATATTTGATTGCAATCTCCGGTGCTGATAAATTGTCCCATGCTGGCAGTTTTCCAGCTTGAAGTTGACGGATTGCGTGTGTATAGGTAATGACAGCTTCTTCCTCTAGGTATCCAACAAACCGATGACATGTCTTGGGCGAAACAAGGTAGGAGACGAAGAAGGCATTAAAGAAGACGCCCTGCGCAGCCAAGACGACTAAGCGCATGACGATACCTGGATCTGCCAGTTCGAGGAATGTCAAGAGGTGCATGCGCTCGTTGTAGGCTTCGTCAATCAAGGACTCGATCCTGCGGTTGTGTCAGTCTGCAGCTTCTTGTGTAGCTACCGCTAAGTACTTGGAGATAATTATTTTTTCCCTTGTACTGACCATCCATGATCCCTCTTCATCCGTCTGATACTCTTCAGATGTCGGAGCATGCCGCCCACCATACCAGGCACCCCAGCAACCGATTCGAGAAAAATGAAACGAACAAGCCATTTTCTCTCAGTCATATCAAACTTGTCTGCGATTTCTTTCTTCCTTTCAGGATTTCGATACCCAGTCACGAAATCAGTGCACCATCGAAGCAAACGTACCAAGCCCAAGGCGATCTTGTCAGAAAGGCATTTGGCTTCGCGATGAGCTACAGTGATATTTCGAATCTCCTTTTCTGTATAGCTTTTCCGAGTGTTAGAGGAGAGCAGACACAAAAAAGTGAAAGGGAGGTAGATGGGCTGACATTGGGTGTTTCCAGACAATAGCTGTCTCCTTGATTCGGGTCAATTTTGTAGGTGGCGATTGCAGCTTGAATGATAAAGGGGTTGAGGTGGCAAAGCCCGCTTGTCCAGCGAGAAGTATCAGCTGTGTTGATTTAAGGGGCTTTTCTGGTCTGTTGTGCAATGAAATGCGATGCATGTTTGTAGGGTACATTGACCTCTTTCGGTTTATCGGGCTGAAAAGGATAGTATTTGGGCGTAGCAGTTTCGGACTCCTCGGCAGGGATAATAGAACCTTAGCGAGAAGATCGAACGTATTCAATGTTTTTGTCAATGTGGATATAGCAATATATAAGTCAACGCAACTTCAAGGGGCTTGAAGGTATGCTCGTTCAAAGTCAGCATCGGATGTCTGAATATGGAAATTCGCTACACTTGACGTTGTATGATAACCTCTTTATCCTAAAATCACTGATGTCACTTTCCGTTTCTTTGCCTCATAAGATAACAGCTTTTTGCACGATCGACTAGGCTTTCAGGATCAAGCTAAGATAGACCGGCACGGCATGCCGAGCATCGGAACACCGAATTGGGTAGCGGAACGAGCCAGAATATCCCGAGGTCGGTTAAGTCAGGTACATACAATATGGGGGCGTCTATGAGTGAACGCCTGTATATAACTCTGCAAAGGCCTTTGTACCCGGGTCTTTTTCCCGACCATTTTTATTTTAGTTTAGTTTTTTACATCTTTTTATTTTTAGTAATTTATTTCATTTTATTTTTTGCGTTGACCTCACTCAGCCCGGACGACGGCCAAGTGACTGTCACGTCCCTCTCACAAAATCCACGGGAACCAGGCCAGATATACAGCCTAATGCATTTGGAACATTTAGTATCGCGTGGGGGAAGGTTCATTTCAGGAGCACGGCCACTTAATGGGCCGTTGAGGAGGAAAGCAGTGTTCTCGCGTCTCAACCAACATTATTTGACAACAAAGCATCCTGAACAGCCCACCTCATGTCGAACTATAATTTCAGGAAATTTAAGGACCCCGAGAGTTCTCAAGACTATAGCCTTAGCGATTGGTGGTGTTGCAGCTTACGGAGCATATTGCATCTTTAGCCGCCCCGACTCACAAGCCCTAGTAGAGGCAGATCCGTCAAAAAAGATCCTAGTTGTTTTAGGTATGAATGCGCAAGTTCACATGGAGGTCCGAATACAACTAGCTCACTAACCATTTGCAAATCTGTACTAGGCACTGGTTGGGGTTCTGTGTCTCTGCTCAAGGATCTTGATACCTCCAGATACAATGTTTTGGTCATCTCGCCTCGAGACCATTTTCTTTTCACGCCTCGTCTCCCATATTGTGCTACTGGCATGCTAGAAGGTCGGTCTCTTACGGAGCCTATTCGTAGGATTTTGAGCAAGGAGCATGGTTCGGTGAAGTTCTGCAAAGCCAGTGTCTCGAAAATCGACTACGCAAACAGGGTTGTTCACATTAACTCGAACGATAAAGTTTCGTTCGATCTGCTTGTGGTTGGCATTGGTGCAGAAAATGCTACATTTGGTATGTCCCTACTTACTATAACCGTCCAGCAAAGTTCTAATGGCAACGATATCTGACTTTGAATTGCAGGGATACCTGGGGTCAAGGAACACGCATGCTTCCTAAAGGAGCTTGAGGATGCGCGTGAGATTAGACAGCGTGTAATAAACTGCATCGAGCAAGCTTCTCAGGAGCAGAATGACACTGAGCTTGAGCGGAAGTTGCACATGGTGGTTGTCGGAGGTGGACCGACCGGTATCGAGACTGCCGCAGAGATGAGGGACTTTTTCAGGAATGATGTACAGAGACTGTTTCCCAAACTCTCCGATAAGGTCAAGGTAACCTTGGTGGAGGCTCTTCCGTCTGTATGTTCTACCACAGGCAATAAGATGATGGATAACGATTTACTGATTATTCTACTTTTATCAAAAGGTCCTACAAATGTTCCCTAAAGGCTTGATTGAATACACGGAGTCGAAATTTCTAGCGGAACAAATTGATATTTTGAAAAACACCAAGGTCAAGAGGGCCACCGAAACGCATATCGAAGCAGAAGTCACCCAACCTGATGGCAGCATAAAGACTGAACTGGTCCCGTATGGGGTTCTGGTTTGGGCTGCTGGGAATGCAGTGCGCCCTGTTGTCAGAGACTTGATGGATCAACTTCCGGAGCAAGCGTCTTCACGTCGGGGCCTTCTGGTAGACGAATATCTTCGTGTAAAAGGTACCCAAGGTGTGTGGGCTCTTGGTGATTGCACGGCAACGAGATACAGTGCAACTGGGCAAGTCGCACATCAAGAAGGCGCTTACCTTGCACAATTTCTCAATAAAGCCGATGCAAATGCCGGGGAAGACATGGCAAGAGCGCAACTTCCACCACCCTTTGAATATACTCACCAAGGATCTCTTGCCTACGTTGGCGATGGTTGTGCGATCGCAGATCTATCAGTTTTCGGCAAGAATATGCCCTTTGCTGGAGCACTGACCCACATTCTGTGGCGTATAGCCTACATTAAAATGTGCATAAGCTGTACGAGATCCCCAATCCTTTGTGCCGACTACAATGATATATGGACTGACGCAATTTACCAGCTCGGAATCAATATTTCATTGCGGGAGATTGGCTAGGAGCCGCTATCTTTGGTAGAAATATGTCGACAAACTAAAATTATATTGCTGGATTCTTCAAATTCCTTTCCTCCGTACCGAGCCCTGGGCTTCTTGCAACAGTCTACAAAAAAAATCTTTTGTCTAAGCCGGAGTAAGTAGAAATAAGAACATAATATATATACCATGGAAGTTGCAACACGCATGAGTTGGCCTCCATGTGAAGCAGACGGCACAGCCAGAGTATGACTAAAGATGCTATCCATCTGTCGACCGCTACATGCTGTTTTTCACACTGCAGGTAGCAGTTAGGCCATTCTATCTAATCTCCTCCTCTGCTTCTCACTCTTCCACTCCTCATCGCATAGAACGGCAAATCGCATTGAGAGGCAACGCTCATCAACAAAGGGGAAAATTCTTCGGAGGAAGGAATACCGAGGAACGGATGCATCGGGGTCTTACCCGTCAGCCGCTTAAGAGGTATGCCTACAGGCTCTCTAAGTGACAGACACCTTACGCTTGGAGCTCGGGGTGCCGATCTTTGTAGATGTATTATCTCGAGAGAGACCTACTTTGCGTGGCAACGTAATAAGCAATAGCACATCCTTGACCTTCGTCACATTTACTGAAGTCCGACTAAGGAGCTTTCGCTACAATCTATCGAAAGATCTTACTTCGTAGAGCCATATACTTTTCACAGACAGTGTAGCCTTTTATGTTTCTAAATATCGGGTCTTGTGAAGACCATGATTGTCATACGTCATGTGACGGATCATCTAATAACGTCGGAACCTCTACGGAGGCGGAAGCGGAATGTCAATTTTGGGTAAGATAGGTATTCCAGCGTAGCCTCCGTTCCGCCTCCGAAAGAAATCGGCCAACAAAGCTTGTCAATTATTCTCGGCATGCCAATGTGACGGTGTCGACAGGGTATCGGGCCAGCTGGCTCGGGTTAGGGGGGCGAAGCTTACTTCTATCGTCGAGAAAGTATATAAGATGCCGCTCAGTCACCGCTGGTCAACTATGCATCGATCAACAAAAAGACAACACAATCTCTAGACATCTATTAATAACCCTCATTTATCTTCCAACAACAATGCATTCATCATGGACACCGCCTCCTATCGGCTCCAGGCCTCTTGCACTCCTCGGTGCGGGTGTTTTGGGCCGTCGAATCGCCTGTGTCTTTGCCGCAGCAGGATACAACGTCAATTTATACGACCCGTCTCTCAGCGCACAACAGGCCGCGCTGGACTACGTCACGCAAAATCTGAAAACGTATTCGAAGTTTTCCAAAGGGAACCGCCGCTTCGGCCACTGTCGCGCGTTCTCCGACCTTGAAAGCACTGTGAGCGACGCCTGGTTGGTCATTGAAGCAGTTCCCGAACATCTACAAATGAAGATTGATGTCATGGGCGAGCTCGACAAGTTAGCGCCGGTGGATTGTATCTTGGCCTCCAACTCCTCGTCGTTCAAGTCGCGATTCATGCTCGAGAAAGTTGGTGGGCACAGACGGCCGTTGGTCTGCAATATGCATTTTTATATGCCACCAGAAAAGCGGGTTGTCGAGTTGATGACTGACGGAGAAACCTGGCCTGAGGTCTTTCCATTTCTGACAAGAGTCCTGGAGGATGTTGGCATGGTTCCGGTAACTGCTCGCCGAGAGTCCACTGGGTGAGTCGCTATTGACCCAGATTAAACCCTCTCCCCCTCTTCTCCGCAGGATGCGAGGCTAATAGGAGCCAACAGTTTCGTTTTCAATCGCCTCTGGGCAGCCATTAAGCGCGAAGTTATAACCATCTTGGCCGAAGAAGTCTCCGAACCGAAAGAGATCGACAAGATCTGGGTTGAGATGTTTCACAATGCGGCTGGGCCTTGTACCTTTATGGATCAGGTTGGCCTGGATACTGTTGCATTCATTGAAGACCATTATATCGAGGAGCGCCAATTAGGTTCTACGTTGGCCGTTGACTGGCTACGCAAAAACTATGTCAATCAAGGGAAACTGGGCAATAAAAGTGACAAGGGCGGCCTCTATCCTCCTCGACCTGCATTTAATTCTTCGAATCTGCCCACAGTCTACTTCCTCGATATTGGACTGGGTTCAATTGTACAGGATCTGTCGGCACTTGGAAAGTCGGGTCGCATCCTCCGACGAACCAGTGATGGAGAGTGCGAAACACTCATCACCAACTTGAACTGTCCTGACGGGATTGACTATTCGCCCTCTGTTGGCCGCATTTTCTGGACAAACATGGGAATGAGACCGGCCGCAAACGATGGCTCCGTCATGTCTGCCAACTTGGACGGCAGCGACGTACAGGTCGTGCTACCAGAAGGCGCCGTGCATACACCCAAGCAACTTGTTGTGGACGACACGAACCAAAAGCTTTACTTCTGCGATAGGGAGGGAATGCGCATCCACCGGTGCGACTTCGATGGTCAAAACCATGAAATTTTGGTGTGCAGGGGTGATTTTGGTACCGAAGACCAGAATGACCAAACCCGTTGGTGTGTTGGAATTACCATTGATGAAACGCGCGGCAAAATTTATTGGTCTCAGAAGGGTCCCTCTAAGTCGAATCAGGGACGCATTTTCCGTGCAAATATCAAGATGCCTGCTGGTGGGACGGCTACCAACCGAACAGATATTGAATCTCTTCTTGAGGGGTTGCCTGAACCGATCGACCTCGAAATCGACACAGAGACTGAGACGCTCTATTGGACTGACCGCGGGGAGCACCCGTATGGCAACACATTGAACCAGGCATCCGTTGGCGCGGGGAAACCTCATCTAAAGATATTGGCCCGTCATTTTAAAGAGCTTATCGGGATGAAGGTTGACTGGGCAAACCGGCAAATTTACCTCAGTGACTTGGGAGGATCTCTATATAGGGTTGATATGGATGGGTCCAACAAGACTGTCCTCCATAGCGACGAGGGTAGCTACTCTGGTATCACTTTGGTTTGATGTCGGATGAGGACAATGCAAGACACGACATTCCTCTGGGGCTGGTTTGATGGGATGATATACTAAAGCGTTTCAGAGAAGAAATAAAGGCAAAGATAAAAGTAGTGGAAAGAGGCGCGCCGTGTAATAACTTTAATAGTGAAAGAGATCCAGCAATGGAATTGTCATGGACCTTCCTGACTAGCGCATCGTAATTTCATGAAATTCGTGGTAGAAGATGTATAGTCTATAGCCACTGCGGTTTACTACTAGCTAAATGAATACTCCCGATGGCGCAAATAGCCGATACCACCAGCCGAGATAAGGACAACCATTGCTAGTGAAATGAGAGTGCAGTCTGCTCGAGCGTAGTGTAGTCGACTTATATGTATCTCATACCTGTTGCAAAAAGGTCCGATCCATCTAGCTCTTAGGTTGCTCGACATCACCCACCAATAAATAGCATGAGCAACGTTAAGATAAGTCGATAGTTATCCCTGCAAATACTGAAACCGCGCAAGCAGCTGCAGGCTGCTCGGACTTTCTTGCCCTGTTTTACGTAGTTCCGAGCGGGAAAAGCCAAACGCGCATAAGTTGGTCAGGGTCTCTCGCTCGGCCATGGACCAGTGAGGTAGCCATTAGGACGGTGTCTGCTGATTCTTCCCACCACCAGCCCCCCCAAATGTCTTCTGTTCCTCCATCTTTCCCTCTGCCTGGCGCATGAAAGAACTCCCTTTTGTCCCCTCCCACCCTTTTCTCCACTAATATTTATTATTACATGGTATGTCGTAAGTACTGGGACCAAACAACCTTTCCGCTCCATCAAATCAAGAGAATAGCCAGGTAGAACAACCAATCGCAGCGGGATTTACTGCCAAATATAAGTCTCTCCTGCCAAGTAGAAAGAGACAAGAGCCTCCAAGTACTTCTACTATCATATTATATATTTTTATATATTGTTTTTTTTATCCTTATCTAGATAATGTTATCACCATATCTATTTTACTCTAGTCCCACGACGCCAGTTTAGTATTGTATTGTTAATTCACAAAAATGGAGTACTAGTGGGATGCTGGTAGCTCCTTAGTGGGCGGAGCGAACGGAGAGCGATGGGAGGCCCGGTGGGAGCTACGTGGATACCTGGTTGGAATAGAATACAGTGCCTTTAAAACTGATAGTTAGGTAATTGCGCAGGCAGGTTTGATTTTCCGATCAAGGGGTGAGTATTTAATAGGGAGTAGGACGCAGTCGCCAAGAATCTAAGATCTGAGAGCTGAAAGCTAGACCTCTCGACTTTTGTCAACCCTCACGCGCACCTCCCGCTCATGTCAGCATGGACCGAATTAGAGCGCAGAACAATCTTTTTAATGCTGCAGAAGAGAGCCAGATGTGAAATATTACTTTATGTACATAACAGAAGGGGTACATATAGCGTCTGTAACTTTCCAGTTCAGGGATTTGGAATGGGGGTATCCCTAAGCGTCGGAGGTGCCGTCTTAAACTGTCCAACACCATTTGCACCGCACAGCCAACTCGGTCGGTCCTTGGTAAATATCTCCACCCTTGGCCTCAATTTCGTCTCATGCAGACTAAGATCATCAACCGTTCCAGTACGCAAAATGCTGTGTCCTGGGAACACCTCACTCGTGCGATACATAAGCGAGCCACACACAGAACAGAAGAAGTTGGTCATTGCCTTGCCAGTGATAGTGGTCTTCGACTGGCAATAGATGGTGAGCATTTCTTTGCCACGCAAGTGTTTTGAATACGTGTCTTTGATAACAAAGTTGGTCGCGAACATGGATGCAGTGATTTTGTGGCAATCTGTGCAGTTGCAGATGAATGTATCAACAAGACCAGGAGCTTGCGCTGGCTGAGGGTTGCGCATGGCATTAGCAAGAGATAGTTAAGGACGATTTTCCAGGTGAAAAGCTTTGGCCTGCCCATGTTGGGGAGCACTTACAAATGCCAATTGCACAGCTCCACAGTAGCATGTAGCAGTTGCCTCTTCCTCCGTCGACCAGCCATCACTGGCGCTCCCTGCAAGAGGAAAATTGGAGTTTGTGTTGTCGGATTTTGCAGCCATAGTTCGGCCTCCCATGATCACAGCAGCTGCTGGAAAGAGCGCATGCTCTATATTTAATCCATTCGCCGCCCATTATTTCTACTGATTGATAATCCGGGAAATCGGAATGTAGCTGCTGCGCCACCTACCGGGCCACCCACCGGGGTCTCCACCAGCACTCCACTATTGTCACGGAACTCGAGCCAAGGTAAACAAGTATAAAAGGATGATGGCATGGTTTTAACTTGAGTGGCTGGCGCAAACAATGAGGCACCCTTCAGTAGGACAGGACGGCAGGTAAGTAAACTGCTAGCCCGTAAGGGATAATATTATGCTTGTGGCAGTGAGCGTGATAACAAAGTGTGAACTGGGCTAGCCGGGACTATGTCATGACTGTGGACAGATTTTCAGTCTCCTACCGGACCTCCCGCCGCGGTCGCCCACCTGTGTCTTGTCCTAAGAGAACATCACTACTAGCAATTCCGTACTGTTCCGGGACATAATGTTGAAACGACATTTTAGGTCAATATTAAAGTCGTAAGAAATGCTTGATTCTTGCTACCTAAGCGCCCTCGGAAAAAACAGTTAAGATCCAGGAATTTTCGAATTATATAATCTTGATTACTAGTAATTTACTAAAGTAATATGTTAATATAGTCTTTTAGACGAGGAAGCATCCAGAATAAAACTATGGATATTATTTAAATAAAAAAGAGTAGTTATCTTCATCAGTATTAGAGTGGTTAACGGTCAGGGTAGGATAGATTAATGGGAAAATTTATACCTGCTGTCAGGTTAACAGTTACATAGATATAAGATTATCTTATATCTAACCCCGAAACACACAAAAATAAGGTTATTAACTATCTTAAATGTCCTGTGCTAAGATTTATCTGGGACGGACGCGACTATTCGCCATCCAACCTGGGGGATCGTGGTCCACGGGGTAGACCTCACGCGGCCGGAGGGGGCCAGCAAGGCCCTGCTGACGGATAACGCGTACCGCTGGGGTGATGACGCCCAGATCTCACACGCGGGGTGGCTGACTGCCTCGCCTCAGGGCCCCCAGGGACAAAAGTCTTCAGCGATCGTCGTCGAATTCACCTCTTCCGTTCCAGTGTGTGGCTTAAGTGCGGACGGGAAGCCCTGTTTTCCACACCCTATGGTCGTATGTGCTGAATTTACCTCAAGTGAAGTTTATATATGTACTATGTAGCCCAGTTGACCATGGTGCACCCGATCATGCTACCACCGGATTCGGTATAAACATGCGCTATGGCGGGTGGGCGTTGGTTGCAAAAGCAGCGTCCCCTAGGAGATTTCACCTTCTACAAAGTATCTCCCAATGGCTATTCCAAGGATGCGTTAGTACGCAGTGGCGGGATATCTCCGGGATAATGATTTTTCAAAAGCTTTCTTTGGCATGGATGGCGGATGCATCAATCAATCGCAATAGGGAAAGCCATATTACACCTTGGCTGTACGCTCTCACATGGAGCCGAGAATGACGCACTTCTTAATCGGACTATTTCTCTGGTTTTAAGACAAAGCAGTAAAATCTGCGGACAGGCGACCACTACAGTCAAATATAAAGATAGACACTAGGATAGCTAAGGCGGCCAGTGATATGATTATTTATACCTATATTACAGCTCAATTATCAGCGTCCTGGGGGTTTAGAACCAGCTTTTTCGGGCTGCGCCCTTCCAAAACGTCGGTACAAGCTTCCTGAATGCTGTTCAAGCCACCAGTTCGCTTTTCCAAGGGTGTAGGGTTCACTTTTCCTTCCAGAGCTCCGGGGAGGTAGTCATTATACCACCATTCCGTAAAATCACTATTTTCCGGCTTCTGGGTGGTCATGCTAAAAAAGTCGTAAACTAAACTGACATTCTTGGCCAGTTTCATTTCATTACTTTGCGCGCGGACAGAAGCAAATGTTCCGCCGTTTGGTTGCAGGATCTCGCTTATAGCACTTGCACCTTTGGCGTCACCCGAAGCCGTCATGATATAATCATAGGGCCCGAGGTTCTCAAGTTTCGATACGATCTCATCGTCCTTGTAATCAAGAACAGTAGAGGCTCCAAGGCCACGAACGTAGTCGAATTTCCGGGGGGAAGCGGTTGCTATGACTTCGCAACCGACCTAGAGATCCTTATTAGCTTTTCACCGGATAACACCATTGAGCTATTTTATGCTCACACTGGCGGCATATTGAACAGCGTAACCCCCCACAGATCCGCTAGCACTCCAGATTAGTGCTTTCTTGTTGCAATTTGCTCCTGGTTTCTCCATACCCAGGTGCAAGTGCAACGCAGACACAGCTGTTAAAAGCGCGAAAGGTATCGCAGCCGCATCCTCAAAAGTCGTGCTTGCCGGTATCTTAGCGGTCGTGGCTTCATTACTCACGACAAATTTCTGCCAGCCCCCGTACTTAGTTTCTTTGAGCTGGTAAGTAGGTGTATCAGACACGACGCGGTCGCCCTTCTTGAATCTCGTGACTGACGATCCAACTTCATGGACAATGCCGGCAACTCCATTGCCCAAGATGAATGGATAGGGCACATCGACGTATGCTTGGGCCCGGATATTGGCATCCAACGGTTGTATGGCAACAGCGCGGTTCTATCACACTTATTAGCTACATGAGTTCTACAGTAAAATTACATGCAATGGGTTGGTGCACCTCGATCACAACTTCATCAAACGAAGGGGCATTGTAGGCCGCGGTGAATCGCTTTAGATCACTTTTGGGCTTCAAAATCCAAGCAGCTTCGTTCAGAGGTGACATGGTGCCTTGATGATGGCAATTCACAAGGTATAAGTCAAAGGTGACGACAGAAACCGTCAATATTCTCAATATTTTATCTATCTGTCTTCTAGTTATATATAATGCTTCTCCTAGTTATGAAAGGTCCTTGATGACCTCAGAGGTTGGAGCAGGAAGCATAGCCCCGCAGGAGCTCAATAGAGCCCGAACTGGCAGATGGCCAATAATAGATCTTCAACCATTAATAATGTTTACGAGATCGATTAGTGACCTTTTCAGCCGTCCGGGATAAACTTAAACTAGATAAATAGCCCTTTTTATCCACCTGGACTTGCGCGAAACTTTGTAGTTCAACACAAGAAGCATACACTTTTGAGTTTGTGTCGCGGTCATCTCGACATCATCGACCAATCTCTGGCCCTCGTATTCCGCACCGAACACTTCCGAGACCGGAACTAGCCGATATGTATCTATCTTCGGGAAATTTTAGCAAATGGCAATCGAACCGTCAGATCTCTCTCCATATTGTGTTATGGGGCCCATGCTAACCCAGGGCTACGGGAAATGCGTGAGGCTGAGTTGAAAATTGAGAGATTCTAGACATTGGATTTACCGACGGGTGAGTTTCGCCACAAGCTACCCGTGGGTGACTCCTACATTGGCAACATCCCTTTCTAAGCTTTAAAAGAACGACGTGCCACTGAACATTCGATGAAGTGGCGTAACTGTTTAGAATACAGAAGCAACACCTAACATGGAGCGGGCCGCCATCGCAGACAACAAAGAGTTTGTTCTCTGTTTCGATGGCACCGGATATAAATTCCGCGGAGACGAAGCGGACAGTAATATCCTGAAGATCTACAGAGTGAGTGGTTAGAACTTGAATCAATTTCTTCAGGCTACTCTTACACTGATGAAAGATGCTGAACCGCAATGACCCTCGCCAATTTCATTATTATCAGCCGGGGTTTGGGACGCATACCACCTCGATCTGGCAGGTCAGTAATGCCGGCCAGAATCGACTAAAGAGATGGTTTTCGAATATGAAGGACTCTGCAACAGGCACAACATTTGACGAACATGTCATGGACGGCTATAGGTTCCTTATGCGCTTTTACAGCCCCGGAGATGACATATACATTTTTGGTTTTAGCCGTGGCGCGTATGTTGCTCGCATGCTTGCGGAAATGGTAGACCACGTTGGTTTGCTAGAGCCAGGAAATGAAGGGAAAGTACGCTACGTCTGGACGACCTTCTCGAAGTGGGCAAAATGTACCAACAGCGTCGACGCTGGCCAGACAGAAAAGGATGACTTATATAAGTACATGAAAGCCCTACGAGAGACCTTCTGTCGTCCGGTATCGCAGATTCGGTTCCTCGGACTATTTGACACCGTCAACAGCATCCCACGATTTGAAGTAAATCGCAATAAATTTCTGTTTCCTTTTACGGCAAAAACCTCGGCCAGGGTAATTCGGCATGCCGTTTCTATCGATGAGCATCGTGCCAAGTTTCGACAGGATTTAATCTCAGATGCCAACCCTAACAGGCGATCGACGCGGCGCAAGATGCCGGATCATCCAGAGCAGCAAGGGCGTTGCACAGGAGAGGCGTTCTATCGACCAGCCCCTGTTGCTCACCCACAAAAAATGGAAGCAGACCCCCAAAACCCGGCTAGTACGCTCCCCGAAGCTAAGGATGGTCTCCTGGACGTAAACAAAAGCCCGTCTCAAGACATCGAGGAGGTGTGGTTCGCCGGATGTCATTCGGATATTGGCGGCGGATTAAAGTTGGATGATGATGAAGACCTAGCACTGAGCCATGTGCCATTAGTGTGGATGGTACAGGAGGCGCGGCGTGCGGGGCTTCGATTTGATCACGAAAAGATGAAGCTCTTTCATTGCTTTGATGATTCAGTTGGCTATAGTGATCTTCCGGGTCATCTGGAGCCAACCACCGGAGGCCAAACGAATGGAGATTACAGAGGTGATCCAGGGAACGAATCCAGCTTTAAATCCGCACTCCGAAGGGCATCTACGACCGGACATGTACATGACTTCTTACAGTATGACCACGGTGTCTCGTGGCCCACCGTTGTAACGTGGAAAGTAGCGGAGTATCTTCCGTTTCGGAGATTGGCATTGCAACCCGATGGATCCTGGAAACCCACTCGGTGGCCTCTTCCCCTTGGGGAGAGACGTGACCTTCCAAAGGAGGCTAAAGTTCACGGGTCAGTTATTCGCCGTATAAAGACCAATCAAGATTACAGGCCGGAAAATCTACTCAGAGATGGTAAGGGGAAGAATAAGCGACCCTTAGAGTATGGGATTGGCGCTTGGGAAGTGCACGCCCATGAAGGCTGTCCAGTACGAGAAATATACCGCCGAAAGTCGAGCGAAATTGTCTAGACTAGGTTTTCTCTTATATTGCATATCTTACCATTGATAAATAACGCATGGGTCACGAGCTCTCCTGATGCGGCAACGAGCTGAACGCAAGAGAAGACAGACAAGTAAAGAGCACAAGAATGGAAGAAGGGTGCCAAATTCCATCACGCAAACCGCGGTTCAGAATTAAGCAGAGGACGCTGAGTGGCTCGCATTCCGATTCTGCTGGCCTAGGTGCATGAATGACACACCCCTTTCCACAAAGACCTGGCCTGCACCGTCACATTGCACCGTCACATTGCACCTGCCCGCGCAAGTAGTTGCATACTCTCTCAACATCTAGTATGCCGTCTTGAACCTGGCATCTTTTTGAACTAGTCCCCAATTGGAATACAAGTCCATCAGTCCCTCGGCAGTATCTGGATCATATATGACGCGGTGTGTGGGTTCCATGTTATTGTCACTTGGCGCTACTAAATCTGCGAAACCGGTGTACTTTGAAGCATAGAAACTCATGTTAAACCTCGACCATAGTCTACTCCGATCCTTTACTGTACGACTCTCCTCCGTAGTCGTGATCTCTTGTCTAGAATGGCAAGAATAACTGCAATAAGGAATTTACAGGTCTACATAATCATTGATAGACAATATAAACTATCAAATCTACTCACCCGACCAACTCCATCATTGGAATATCACATATAATATTCTCGGCAATCTGGTTTGCTTTTGCGTTCACTACAAATCACAGGGAACTTTTCGGTCCAGATGCTAGTTCCGTAGCTCCATTACTTCCACCTCATCGTTGATTAGACGCTTTTCTCGCTGATTTCAAGAACACTGAAAGCAAAGTAAGGTCGTACCTCCCTGGCCAGAATCTCAATATTTGCAGCTCTCCAGTAAGATAAGATTTAGCGTTGGATGTGAAAAAGAGTCGCTTCGACTCCGCTAAACAATCTGTGTGCTTCTGCTCCTCCAGCAGTGCGCATATGTTCCAGTCCAATCACGAATATTGCGGCTGCAACTGCAAGGGCCTGACGCTTGTCTCCTCTGTAGTCAAAGTCCTGGTACTTGAAGTCAACATACTTGGGCCTATGTGGGGCTATAACTTCCTCAAACTCCGAGGGTTCCATGTGAGCCAGTTTTGCTAATTCCAACAGCGCGGGCTGAACATCGCTTGGTTTCATGCGATATACGTCTTCCGAAGACTTGAGGTCTGTCTTTGATATATGTTGCACCGATGAAACTGCAGCGCCAGATGTTCGGGCAGTGATTCGGGCTTCACTGAAATGGCGACTCAGCACTTCAGCGAGAGCCCTCACAAAGTCTGTTCCCACGATATTCTCACATTCTTGAATCTCAGAAAGAACATATTGTGCCTTTCTGAGATTCTGACCTAAGTAGAGTCCCTTCGACCCAAAGAAGTCATCCCCCGGTAATTTGACGCGTCCGAGCAACTCGCACATTGTGCCGGGGTTGATAGTGTTAGTAGAATTTTGACATTGAGCGGCAATATCTTCTAACTCTTGATCATTATCCATGAGAGTTCTTCCATCAATTCCTTTCATGGTATCCTGAAAGGTTTCCGTCTGCCGGAAATATAACACTTTTGTCGTTAAGCGCTGTAGAAGGTAGCTGTCAAACCCTTCGATGAAGACACCCTTCTGGCGTTCGATACGGCCCACCCGCTCTAATACTTCACTGAAGTCAATAGAGTCTATGTCGCCAATCCGAAGACCAGAAGATTCAATCATATCAATCGCTCCCTCGGGAACCTCGGGTCTCATAAGTGGCTTTCGATCGACAATATATATGACTCCAATGTCATTGGCGAAAATCCGATTTTGGTCACCAGCTCCAGTGGCGAAGAATGCAGCAACATCGAGGGAGCGGGTATAGTCAAGCAGGGGAGTTGGCATACCGTAATGCTGTGCAATTGCAAGTTTGTTTTCGTCCGGTAGATGCCTAAACCGAGTTGTTTGCAGTTTGTCCAGGAATGTCTGAGTTCGGCAAAGGCGTTTAAGGATTTCTCTCAGATCTGGTGGAGTGTGAATCGCATTATGACCTTCATATCTCAGATGACCGCGATATATTGATGAATCTTGTCTCCATCGACTGTCACTTTGGCCACGGAAAAGATATTTCTCGTCCATATTCCATGAATGACAGCGCCATAAGAGATGATATATAGTAGGTTGAACAGGTTTGCCGCCAGCTTCTTCGGTCTTTCCTTCATATCCCCGAGAAGTAATTCCTTCTCTAGTTAGTACTTCCATTGCCTCGGCTATCGTATCCAGCTGTACGTCGTTGACACGACGATGGTGGTAGTATGCCGCTGTCAGCAACGGATTCTGTGAAACTGAGTCATAGAGGAGAATCGATCTAATTGTTTCCCAGGAGAGAGGCCTTGATCCTCCGCCTGCTGCAATGGAGAGTTGCTCCTCGTGTACGGGGTCCCGATGGTGAAGAAAGTAGAGATCTTTCATTGATAAGCCCATTCTCGTAAATCCCATAATCCGGTAGTCTTTCGGCGGTTGAATTGGGCCGCTGTATGTCTGGACCTCTGACATGTTGGCTCCCATCTGGTAACCAGGTGGAATTACCAAAATCAACTTCCCAAGCTCATGCTTCTCTTCTGGCCTGAATCCATACGGTGGGAGCAACGAAACTTCTTGATGCGGATTTCTAGTAAATGCGCTCCACTTGTTAGCCAACAACGGAGGATATACTATCGCCGGTGGATTGACGTAAATGATCAAGATATCTCCATGTAGCAAGGATTTGACAAGGAACTGCCAGTCATTCACAGATAGTGCGTCGGTCCTCATGAGAATAACCACCTTATTTTTGGATGTGGGCTCAATATTTCTCACAAGATCGTAGAAATCATCCCTGCACACAATGACTCGGGTAAGGCTAGTCATGGTTTCTTCAGGGGCCCATCTATCTATGGTAGTAAAGTCCATGGTGAACAAACATTCCAGTGCACTTCAAATGTGGTGAAAGTACATTTATTTAGGGGCCATGGAGGGCTATCGTTGGGGTAGTCGCTCCTCTTATTTGTCTTGGCTTTGTGTACAGAACCCTAACATTTCGTTTCTTCTCTGGTAACCACATGACGTCCCCATCCCCTTTGTCACGTCATATATTGTCGTAATAAGTACATACTCAGATACACACCTTCCGCTTCCAAAACATACATGATCTCGTGTCTGAATGAGCCACATACAGTATAATGACGCATGAATGTGGCTTCTCGTTCCCTTATCTGACCAGAAAATGCTGTCTGCGGGAGTCCTTTAGTATGCTACGAAGGAACAATATGGGCTAGACTGAAAGGTTTAGTGATACGAGTGAAGACCTGGAAAAGTCTTCGTCGTCTCGAGCCATAAGAGGAACCTCGATTTCCGCGCCTGGCTAGTTTATAAGTTATACTCCACCTTTCACTCCTCCAAAAATTGACATGCTCTTATAACCAGATCGAATATACGTCCTGTTAGATATGATTGCCTTGTTAGCCAGAGTGTGGGTCACCATCGGGTGGGGGTGATTGGAGCCCAGGCTCCTTCAAGATTCAAATCCGGATCTTCAGAGGTTTTGACAGGAAAGTCCGGAAAGCAATAGCATTAGAGCTTATGATTCCGCTCTACTTCAGTAACCGCTTCGAATATGAACGAGGAGTTGCTGTATTGTTCTGGTTACTGCTTTGGGCACCTAATTAAGATTTTGTTTCGTTGTGGTGTGAACATATGTAGGAAGGTATTGCCAATGTTCTAGACTTGTCTCAATCATTTCAGAATGTGGTACTAACATAGAAGGGAGAATTTAAGCTTTAGAGTTGGTACCCACCAATATTGGACCCAGCGCGTATAAAGTATTCTCAAAGTTTCTCCAACCGTGTGGCGTAAAGCGGGCCCATAATACTAATCTTAACTTTGCGCAACTTTTGACCACGCTTCCGTTGGAAGTGGCTAGACTGGTTCGAAGTCGTAAGATGTACATTGTCTTATCGCGACTTGACTCAGATATTTCACCGCATCGTTACCGGAAAAGGCAGCGCAAATTAATGCGTCTCTGGCTGTCTTGTGATCAAGAAAATGGACTTCACAAAAAAGAGAAACACATACAACAGAAGGGATTCGCTGGTAGTCACCCACCCAACTACTAACCTCCCGACATATGGCTTTAACGCGGCCAATACCCGGGTGGATACTACTTATATAAGCTAAGGATAAGCGCTGCTTGCTTTATTATTACATAGCCAAGATAATCTATGAATAAACATATAATAATTAGAATAAGTATACTTATTTCATTAATATTCATTACTATAATTGAGAGATACTGGTATCTACAGAACCTGTTTAAGAATTAATAATTAAATATAATATTACTATTTTATAGATTATGATACTGCCTTTTTTAGTTGTATGCACAGCAACAGTCTGATATAAATTTAATAAATATATTAAGGTAAGATTAAAATCTATTCTGTTCCTAGTCTCGTTCTCTTACTCTTTTATATTTTAGTTATTCGGCGGTGCGGGAAGTTCTATAAATATCTCCAGCAGTCAAAATTGCCGTGGTGGGCTTGTACTAAGCAATAAACCATGAATAAAAGAGTATATATCAATACCATTCTCCGTATATTCTCCATATTGTCTGATAAGATATTTACAGTAATCCTCATTTGTGGATGGCCCTCTATAACTTCCCGACTAAATCCTTGGCAGTGGGGGGCGAAAACAACCATTATATATATTAAGGCCAGTGGAATTTCGAGACCGACTGTATATGGGAAGAATGAGGGAGCATTCACCGAGGAGACGTGGTCAAGTTGCCATACTGTCCATTTCAAGAGCGGTTGCGCTTGACAAATCCGTAGGGCATCTGTTCAGCATTTGTAACAAAATTATTAACCCACAGGGGATTCCTACGATATTGACAGCTGAGAGGACACATACTGAAAGGATCTATGTATGGGCTCGAAGGAGATACAGCAGATATACATTAGACTTCGTGTTGATAGATTAGTGATAGTTGCCCTTCCGGCTGAGCCGCCGGGCGTTCATGAATTGTGTTCAGCATTTGCCCAGGCGGGCATGTCTTTTCGCCGCCCTCCGGTCGGTCTTGGTGAGTCATTGTTCCCTTGGGCTAACAACATTAATGTTATATACGATCGCGCGGCCTTCCTCGTAATGCCATATACAAGCTGCTCTTTTAATACTTGTTATATCTCAATGGTAGCAAGCCCTTGAAGGCTCTTCTCAGCATATAGCTTCATCCTTTGACTAGCTTATGAGTTATTCTCGCTAAGTTTTCCAAAATAAGTCGTATATATATACTGTTAATTTTAGATTACGTTTTCGAAAACGAGGCCGCGCATCGCTATGAAATTCCATCAAAGCTCGTAGTGCGTGTCGTTAATAATATCCGTTAAAATCACATCGCCCACATTCCGCAAGAATAATTAGATGAAACCATCGCAGTCTAAATCTGGAGTACCTTGAATGATAGACACACAGCCCAGAAAAGCCACTAGCTAGATCCGCGATTCAGCCACGCATATGCCTTCTTTTTCGTGCCCACATACTCGCCCCAGAAAGAAAAGGTGTTCCTGTTGAAACAATAGCTCGTTTTAAGTGGTAAAACTACCAATCTCTTTTGCTGCTTTTTCTGACACCCATGATGCGGCCAAATCTGTACCTCTAAGTAGAGGTTGCCGGAAAGGTTTTGAAATTCCACACTTTTCCACTTAGTCACATAGCTATGGCATTTGTCGCTTTTGAAGATCCGCACATCATCGGAAGGACACTCCTTGTAATATGATAAGTATGCGCTGTAGTGAGAAAAGGATCGCTTCTCCAACAGACCGGCATTCAGCTCACCCTTGTCCTCCCGAGAAGTCAGACCTTCCTCCATGGTGACTGACCTGGAACCAACCGGACGGAGACCGACGGCACCATTTTGGACCAGCCATGCATATGTGGCCTGGAAAGCACCCATGCTACCGGCATGGTTTTCATTATACTCAACAGTGTCTTCGGCAGCAACGGACATGGTGTCGGCAGACATCTTCATGCATTCAAGCAGACGCTCATCGATGCCAGTGAAATCGATGGTTCGATTGCTGAGTGGGATCACAGTTGTGGTTCCATCGTCAACGTAAAGCCGGTATGAGATCTCCGTGGCATTGAGGCAGGTAAGGAAACCATCCGCCACATGCTGGTGCAATGTAGTAGGTCCAAGCATAGTGACATTGCGCACTACATCTGTCGCTTGAATAACCTGCATATAGGCAGAAAGAGCAGCGAAGAGTGCTGGCCACTGTTGAAACCGCATAATTGGGGTCACGACAAATAAAAGGGTAGGGACGAGAGCAGCAAGAGCTATAGACTTAGAAGAAAGGTTATGTTAGGAGCAGTTCTCATCAAGGGGTAAGGGAGGCAATTATAACGAACGTGTTCATCAACCTGGGTGGCCTGATGCTGAAGAGGATAGTACTTTCCTCCATGAGACACGGGGCAGACAACAACTATATACTATACTCCATAGTTGAGCCATTTTCCTGTCGCACCCACTACGCGCAGTGCTAATCAGACGCTTGTTCTCCACTAAAGAGGAAAGATAAGGCAAGAATGAGCAACATGAGTCTTTTTCCCCGTTTCTTCCCTTTTCTCTCCTGTTCATTATCTTTTCCTGTTCCCTTATGTTTCTCTCTTCTGCTATATCCAGCCTGACTGGAACAGCGCAGGCCGCGTGTCTTGGGCAAACTAATCTGAGAACTCTAATAGGTGTATCTGGCTTTAGCGCTGATGCACTATTGAATTCAAACATGAAGTTCGGCGCTCGTTTGACTCTTTACCCGATCAAAGGACAGGTACACGCGTCCTCGAGTGGTATCCCCACCGTGCTCGAGCCACTAGCCGTATTGGTACACATGTGTCCCAGCCCTGGAGGTGACCACCATATACTACTACTTTGGTATAGACTCAATCCAATTTGCGATTAGCTCCCAGATTGTCCCATCGGAATGCGAATCTTCATAAAGAAGAGACCAGAATACAAGATTCTTTCTACCCTCGTGGTTCTTTTCATTCTTCTCATAATCTTTACCTCTCCTGCACCTTGAGCAGTTGGAAGGAATCAATTTCCACAATGTTCCAAGTTCCCATTCTAATCATAACTCTCCTAGGAGCCGTTGCTACAGCTGCCTCCCATGCCAACATAACATTTTCCAAGAACTTTGCCACTGAGAGGCTCAACTTTGACTCTCCATTCTGCGATCTTTCTGAGTTTGGCTACTTAGGCGGCCAGCTGCCCAAGGTCTACGAGCTCAGCCCAAACAATTCCGCCCCAGTATACCTCCCCGATGAGAGCTTTAGCGAGTTCCATCGTATCATAAGCGGTCACAGCAATGCGTCATCTGATTTCCTCGCCCAGCAAGGAACACTCTTTGAGTCTATGGGCAAGCGGTCAACGACAAATTCGATCAGTATGCTGTTGCGTAACAGTGCTGGGGGAGGAGACACGTTTGCGGTTAAGGCGAATCACAAAGTCTGTCACACAGGGAGTCATTCGCCATGGCATTATGCTGTTGTCTATTGGATTACTGAGGCCTATATCACTTTCTGGAAGAGCACTGCCTGCAACGGGCACAAGGGTAGCTTCAACCCGGTCTGCGATTATTACGATGATCCTTCAGAAGTCTGCATCTTTAACTTCCATCCCAACTCTTTTCGTGTTTACTCTGGCTGTCACCATAGTTATGGCTGGGGTAAGGGGTGTTCGTCGCATACTCTATGAGGGCACTCGGGGGCATGCCTTGTACAACAAGGGAATTGTGCCCTGACCACGAAATATCTGGTTCTACTGTTTTCTATATTTTCTTCTTTTTTCTATTTCCTGTCTGAAACAAGCCTGTATTATCGAGCCGCTCTACTAGAACAAGGAAGCGAGCCATTGGGAATCCAGCAAGTCATACCCATTGCATTATTGGCACTGGCCGTTTTGCAAAGAGGCTTGTATTTCATTTCACGCAAATATGACGCGTCATTTTATAGCCCACCCAGTGCCCCATATGATTAAAATACCCCGTTCTAGGAGTAAATTAGTCTAAGGCCCAAACTTTGGTGGTCTTTCACTACAAAGCTAGATGCCCTGGAGCTCATCCGAGTGTAAGATATTATGTGGGGCGCGTTGTCCGTCAGACTGCTCTGGCTGCTGATTGGCGCGCCAGACCTCGTACTAACTAAGCTTTGCACTGGCCAGGAGCAAAGAAAATTAGTAGTCGAACTAGTGGGGATTAGCATGTCAATTATCAAGATGGTGGGTGCCCGATGTGCCGCTGAGTCATCAGTAGAGCGATTAATTAAATAATTAGTTAGTTATAAGTAGTTTACTATCGTCTCTGCCTTCTAAATTCACCCGCGAGTATCTGGTCTGCCCCGTATTCTACTTTCCTCTTTAGCCCAATTAGCCCAAAGGAGTCTTTCACAGTATGACGTCCGAGTCATCATCCAGCAGCTCTTCAGAACACACGGGGAATCCTGTATCCTGTGAAGAGAATGACAATGAAATGGACGAACGAAAATTTCTTAAGAATTGGACATATTGCATCCGTTCGGATTTTACTTCATTGTCTGGTGTGCCGGCCACTTGGGAGAACGGCCATCCAAAACACTGGGGTCAGGAAGAAGCGAAGATCTTTCTCGACGGGGAGGCGACGACCCCTGCCATAAGTCCAGATAATCAGATAGTTGCAATAGGAATTGCAAATCAAATTCACTTATTCCGTGTGAACACTAAGGAGCGAGTCGATGTGTTACACGGACATCCTGGGGAGGTAGTTACTGTCGCCTTTGCACCCAGCCTAGATAAGGACTCGATCGACAAGCCGGATGCCCCACGTTATTTGTTAGCATCACAGAGTGAAGAAGAAGGTGGAGGAAACGGGTACATCATAGTGTGGGAGCTTGATCAGTATGGCATGAAAATGCCTTCGTCGAAAGAGGAACAAGAACAACAAATTGCTGCTGCAGACCATCAGAACACCGACTTCATGCACTGTTTCCCCGGCGAAATGGGCTCATTCGGGGGGGCAGTCTTCAGTCCTGACGGTAAAACGATGATATACATCGTCCAAAACGTTACGATCGACTATTATACTGGGAATTGCCGTTACTCCCCCTGTGTCATTCTCTGGGATGTGGATAGCCGATTAATTCGACATCGGCTCCAAGGCCACACAGACATTGTAATCTGGATCGGCATCAGCCCAGATAGCTCCCTTGCTGCTTCCATATCGTGGGATGGCACCGCGCGAATCTGGGACATTCTCTCCGGCAAATCCCTTCATATTATTGGACCCTTGGGCGGCCAACTTTGGTGCGGTGCCTTCTCCCCAGACTCTAAATATTTGGCTGTCAGCCAGGGAGGTCACGACCTTATTCATATTTACAATATCCCCACGGCACAGCCAGTCTCATGTATCGAATTACCTACATGGTCGCGCTCCATGGCCTGGAGTCCGGATGGGAGATTTTTGGCCGGTGGGCTTCAGATCGGTGCACTTTGCCTGTGGGACCCTTACACAGGAATGGAGAAACAGAGATGGTCTCTGCACTTCGATGATTTTATGATGCAGGAATACGCAACTATTGGAGGCGTACAGTTTATCGGCGACAAGTTGATCTTCCGGATACTTGAGGGAACGGTTGAGGTATATGATTTGGCTACGAATCTCAAGCAGCAGTTTACACGGGGACCGGACGCTAAGATCAGCAGGTGTCCACGTGGGGAAATGGTCTGCTCGAGGGATTTTAAGCTGCTTATTATCCCAGATGCTGATGGAACCTTACGTTTCTGGGGACTATAAGCGATAGACAAGTACGCAAGCCATATGCTGTTCAAAGTTATTCATTTTCGAGAGATGGGCACCTGAATGTGTAGAATGTTTACGACAATATATCATCCTAGTAGCATGAGGCAATCCTCAAATGCTTCAGAAACATAAGAGCTCACGGTTGAATCTAACGTGACTTTGTTCTCATTCTATTGGCTTTAATGGATATACTCATGCGCATACACGAGGCCATGGTTCTTTCGAAGTGGATCCCCTTGCTCAATTATTTCCCAGAAGCTACCTATGCGGATTCTCTGTAGATTTTCCACGATCATTTGCTGCCTGAGAGATCTCTGGTGATCAGCGATAGGATACTATAGGAGGGTGATGATCTCGTCTTGAACGGCTATTGTGTATTAATCGTATCTCGTTGCTTTTCTTATTCATCTTCTATAGTTAACGAAGGTAGTGAATCATCATTGGTCTATTTAGATGGCCCATGTAGAAGCATCATCGTGACACCATCATGACTCGGAAACCCCTTCTGAGTTTGCAACCCCCATCCTTCCTCGCTACTTCCTCATTAGTCTACTAGCTGATAATCAGACTAGCACCATGGAGAACATACCTCGATTCAGTGGCAAAGGACGGGAAATATCAGTCTCTCCTCGGCGAAAGACACTGGCTGGACTCTTCGACAACTTGTCCATCTCACCCTCAATGAGCACGACGACATCTACCAGTATGAAAAGCGCTATAAGCAGTGCTTTTAAGGCTCGGGGATGGCCCCCCTCTATATCAAAGGGCTCACATGCGAACGAAAGCCGTCTCTACTACACAATATCCATGGACTCGAACGCACGGGCATATATTCCCCTCGATGAAGACTCTCCGAAGGACCTGTTCAAGAAAGCAACGGATTTCTATAACATTATCCAGGAGAAACTGAAAGACAAGGGCAACGAGGGTACAGCAATTATCAGTGACACTCTGACACGTCATCTGGGCACCGTGATCTTCGGTAGTAACTACATTGAACGTGCCGGTCTCAACCTAGAAGAGACGATCAAGATCTGCGAAATTATATTCCGTGGGGAATTTGTAGATCCAGAAAAAATACCAGAAAGGTAAGGTAACCGCAGTTAAAATATTCTTTTCGTTGTGATAATAGCTAATCAAGATGTGTGCTTCTTTAGAGAGTCAGATTACGAGAAGAAACTGATCGAGGCGATCCGATCTAAGACCCCTGCATCCCATATCATCCGCAGCCGACGAGAGGTAGTTCAACATGCGTTGGCGTTGAACTTTCTGATCAATGAAATGGTTGTCAAGGACAAACCGCTTTCCGAGGACCTGATCCTTCGCACCCATCGGATTCTGACCGAATATATCGACACGGCTGGAGGAATCCCTTGGATGGAATACTCGGGCAGGTACAGGAATGTACATGTTCATGCGGGAAATACGAACTTCGTTGCCCCCAATTATGTGCCAGCCAAGATGAGAGAGCTGGTTGCCGACTTCGAAAGAGACGTTCATAAAATCGAATCTACTCGCGTCCTTGATCCATTCACCCTGGCGGCCAAGTACTGCAATGACTTTGTGATGATTCATCCTTTTGCAGACGGCAATGGAAGAATGTGCCGATTGATCATGAACGCAATACTGTTGAAGTACGCCGGAATCGTTGTCTGTCTCGGCGAGCACGATGAGAGCCGTCGGCAATACATCGACATACAGAAGCGGGCTGGAGAACGTATGGAAGGTTCGGGAGAGCTTGCTGCCCTGATTCTCAAGAAATCAATTGCTAGATATCGAACCATCAAACAGAAGATTAGCGGAAAGAAGCGGGGTTGATAATTCTCCTTCACTCTGTGCTCTTTGTGGATTTTGCTTTGCTGGGTCCAATTTTCAGTTTATCTTCTGCGGTTAGGAATATTGGGGGACGAAAATTGGCACTACAGTGGTCTAACCCAACGAAGCTGGCACAATTAGTTTTCGTTGATAGCACAAATATCGCGGGTCAATACTTAGATAGCAAATTATCGTAGACCAATCTGACTTCAGTTCCTCCATATCTCACTTCATCTGGCCAGCTCACCCTTTTTCCGTATTAAATAAATAAGGAAAAGAAAGTCAGGTGCTTTCACAACGGTTCTGGTACGAGCAAGGATAACCTGCCATCATTTCTTGAGCCACCTCAGAAGTTGATCCCATCTCTTGATAGCCTCGACTCTTTGGGCATAATATGATGCCTGTTATTATTCACATTCTTGAAAAAGGCATGGATGGTCTAAGACATGTCATGTCCGAGCTCACAAAGAGCAATTACGCCTAACCATGCCTTTTATTCAATTACCAAGGATACACTGATATTCCAAATATTGGCTTGGTGGACTTTGTCTAGGTCTAGCAATGAATTAATACTTCTTAAGCATCTGTGAGCAGTTATAGTTCTCTGATCATCTGTTGATAGCTTCAATGGTGAAATCAATACAAAGAAGGCTTCCTGAGGGTGGAACAGCAGCTGGTAGTACTCTTAGTGTAGAGTGATAGCCTGCTTCAGCAGACAGTAACTGGATTATGCTTGTGAATGAAAAACATGGCTCAAATCGGCTATCCACCGCTGTTCTTCATCCCATGGGTACTCCCGTAAAATTTAAGGATGTATCCGCCAGAGTTCATTTGCTGCGACTGACTATGATTGCTTTGCTTCTGGAACTGTTTTGATATGTTAAAACATTCACTATAGTCAAACACTTCATTCGATCCTGTTTCGCCTACGTGACCATATCTGCAGCTTTCACTTTTCTGATCTTCTTTCTTTCGGGGGCCTATTTAAGACCCCAGAGAGCCAACAATTTGACCCTACTCTCTATTTTTTGAACATAATGTTTATCGTTAATATATAGGAGATTCTGGCTATGCGAAGGCAGGTACCAGAAGGTGGCCATTATTACAGGTGAGAACATGTCCTTCGCTCAATCTTCTATCAACAAAGACCTAAGACCTCACCGAGAATGGTACTGAAGATAGGAAATACCATAAAAAGCTGAGTTGCAAACAAAGGGCCAATCAGCTAGGGATCCCTTTCTATACAGGTGACAATGACATTGTTCACTCTACGCCGAGGAACTAGCACCTCAGATATCGAAGATTCACATTTCCCAGCACAGCATGCACAGGCTTTCCAGATAACAATACAACCTCAAAAGCATGTTATGTAATCTGACCTGTTATTTATATTTTGCGCATTTCATCCACACCATTGCCTATGTTCTGTCTGCGCTGGTGAAGGAAGTTGAATATTTGAACTACATATACATTCTGAACCTTTCCACAAAGGCTATTCCTCGCGTGATGTTACAAGGGTCTCCAGAAGGGCCGAGGAAAGGTGGTGATTTGTTAGTTTGAACCTTATATCCTAGCGATGCGGGTCTGCAATTCACAATGTTTAAGGACCGATGGATAGTTCAGAACGAGATTAAACCACTCTCTTTGTTACCATCTGTTATCCTTTAAACGACAAATCTAGTTCTGGTGACTATAGTCTCGGCGCTCCTATTGATGGGTGAATCATATTAATCATATTATATAAAAGGTCCCAGGCCACTTCTAGTTCCTGATGCTGTCCGGCCTTGTCCAGATACGAGGTGAGCGGGCAACCGAACATTATCAGAAGATCCTTCTCATATAGATTTGGAAGCCTACTACCTCCTTACGAAACCTATCATTATCATGTCTGGTGAGTAAATGTGACTGCTATGTGTTTGTTGGCAATAATAACGAAAACCATTGTCCATAGGTGTACAGGAACCTACTGGTGCGGTAGGGACAGACAAGGACAGAGGGGAGAGTGAAATCGTAGACAATCATCGGGTCAAGAAAGAACAAAGTCCTAGCCAGAGAAATACCTTCGACAGAGAACGCAACTCCGCGCAGTGAGATCTCGATTTCGTTTATCGATACTCTCGAAGGTATATGCGAGGTTATCGAAGCATTGATGAACTCTCCAGTCACTCCCCCCACTATATACATCGATCTTGAAGGTATAAACCTCGGTCGAGAGGGCCCGACCTCTATTGCCCAAATATTTTTATACTCACAACATCATGTCTACTTAGTAGATGTTCATACTCTCGGGGCCACAGCATTTGGTCACGCAACAACTACGGGCAAGACTCTTCGGTCGATTTTGAGTCAGATGGGATTCCGAAAGTCTTCTTTGATGTCCGCAATGACTCCGCTGCCATGTTCCATCAGTATCAGGTGGAACTGGCAGGCATTTATGACCTGGAAGTCATGGAGGTGGGCACCAGGGCGCGTCCCGGGAAATACTTGGCCGGGCTGGCCAAGTGTATTTCGCGGGACGTGCCTATGACTCCCTTTGAGAAGGCCAATTGGAGAGCTACGAAAGAGCGAGGAAAGACCCTCTTCTCACTGCAGCATGGAGGTTCGTATGAAGTCATCAATGCTCGGCCCCTTTCGAAAGAGGTAGTGGAATATTGCGTACAAGACGTTCAATTCTTGCCTCGACTGTGGCAGACCTATAGTCGGGCTCTTACTCCGACCTTAAGACAGAAGGCCCAGGCTGAGGTGAGAGATCGGATCATTCTCAGCCAGTCTCCGCAGTTTAACGGCAAAGGAATCAATGTGGTCTTAGCTCCACAGATCTCAGAGACAGAGACAGAGTGTCCAAGTTCATGGCTGTTATTGTTTGTTCCAGCACATATAACTGCGAGGACTGAACCTGATCATACATATAGTCACAAACGACAAAGGCCATGATGTGATTATCTTGATAGTTGTTTAGCCACTGTTGGAGTTCGAGCAGCAAATGCAATTGGGATCTCCCATCCCTGCAAGTCATTCGGCACCAATCGTCTGAGGCAGGCAGATATAAGCCCTCTCTACAAAAGGAATTCACTGAAAACCATATTGTGGGAAGATCAAATTCTTGGATACTTGTTTGATCTTACTTTTGTGTAGCATGAATATGCAACCAATATTATCCATCAAGACCCAGTATGAAGTATTCAAAGGCTCCCATCAACTTGAAGCAAGCTTTTGATTGATCACGAAGGGAGACACCGACATATGAACAGCGCGACCAATATACCAAACAACATCTGAATCAGCTTTATGTATCTCCGCTCTTTTCTCTTATACTCCACCCATCGAGGCCCGATCCCGCTTGGTACTGGGGTAATTCGCAGAGTTCTGCATCTGCCAGGAGTTCGGAATCATGTGCACCGGTAGACAGACAGCATGTGGGATGACATACCGCATCATCAAGGTACGTCGTAAACCATTAAGTGTGCAAACGCGGACCACTAAAATGGATTGGTCGTGGTTGGACTTTGTTCTTCTTCAAACCGGATCTTATAATAGTCATTGACTAGGTTATCAATCTGCTGGCTAGTTGGTAGCGTTTTGCCATCCCGGAGGAGTCGGGTGAGCAGATTCCTTAGCGTTGCAGCGTCTTCTATCACCATGTTGGCCCCCTCTCCACTGTGCGGCGTCGTTTGTTGTTAGGCGAGCTAACATACAAGAAGTATACAACGATGAGATAATTACTTTGCGCACACTATCACCTATCAAATCCATCCTACCCCAGAACCAGGTCCGCATCTAGCCTTCTTCTAATGGAGGCGTTGTTGCAACTTCCCATGCTTTTCAGATGTGACCGAATGTAATATAATTGTAGACCCGAAACCCATCCAGTTTCGCTGCTGCTGCTGCCATGCCATCATCTGCGAATCGTGGACGATCTGGCCAGGTGTATCTTTTGTCTAGCATTTGCGTAAGGAACCAGTACAGTCGGCCACGCTTTCCATGGACGATGGTGATACTCAGCCTGATGCAAGCACATGGATTTGCCCTTCCGGTGGCATCCTTTCGATCGGTGATAAGATGCCAGAGATACAAATATACTGAGTAGTTAGAGCTGTAGAGATATGTAAGTGAATCGTTCGCCGAGAGTCCAACAAACCTTGGTCATACCAGTTCTTTCCTGAGCTGTGATTCGACCCGGTTGTAATCGATCGCCAACTTTCCAGATCTCGGTCTTCACACCACTATGCACACCATCTGTTCCAACAAAAATATGCCTTTTATGGATTTTTCCATCAGCCGTAGTGACTGTAGCCCCATCGTCAGAGCTCTCAATAGGTCTTTCTTTTTTTCGAAACCGGATCCTTTCGGGACGAGGATATCCTTCATAGAGAACTTGTAAAACTCTTTGTCGATCGATGAATGCAATGGGGTACTTGAACCTAGGTATTCCTCAATCCAAATCTCAGCCTTTCCTCTCCCGGAATATTGTACAAACCTTTTGCGCATGACCTTAGGGTACGAGCTTTCCACCTGAAACGCTCCGGGGTAGATAAGAATCGGTCTTGCAAGTGGTTCGAGGCCATACTCGATCTTCTTCCAACGTCCAAGTTGATCAAGTATTCGAGCCCTGTCTGGCATAATGCCGATAGGTGCCCCTACTTGAGGCGCTGGGTCGGAGGTCTTTTCAAGATCAATATGTGGGATGTTCGCATAATGAAGACAGTGGGCCAGGGTCACGCCTGAGTTTGATCCTCCGATTATTATGACTTAAGGAAATTAACTTTCATCCATCAGAATTAATCTAAAGCATAGGGGAAAATGTAATTAATCAGTAAGTAGCTTGGTAAGCAATGACAAAGGGGTAATAATCGTAATTTTTTGCGGCCCGCATATTTATGCTCAAGGGGAACACATCTGCGGCATGCTTAAGTAGTAAGATGATCTGTCGGCGTCTGGACAACCCCAATTTCGACTGCATTTGCATGTTCGCGCGGGTTTTAAGGGACAGTGGTATGAGAAAGTGCGGTGTGGAGGAAGCGCGACCAGTGTGGCGGTAAATGCCTCCGAAGCTTGCCATCGCCTCTCTGCGTCTACTTCCTGTGGAAAACGAGGTATATTCAATACAGATTTACACCGCTTGGCTAACTGTTACTTGTAATTTCCGAGAAGCATTAGCGTAGATAATAGTCGACTGGGTCTCTTACACTGCCTCGCCACTCCCCGGACTGAGCACATGGACGCGATAGCTTGCCCCAACGCACAAATACTTTTTCTATACTGAGGATTTGATTTGAGCTTCAGTGTCCTCCGTCCTAATCAGTAGTTCTACATGTTCTGCGTATGGCCAATGATCTATGACTGCAATTAATCCATTCGGAGCAATTCTGCGCGCGGATGTACTCTCGGCGTTTCAAACAATCCAATATGTATTACCCTCTACGATCGGAAACCGAACCTAATGGGTATATGCGTGTCACGGGCCTTCTATGACGTCGGAGCACTTCATATGATGTTTCAAATGCACTAATATATGCCAAAAATCCTTTGTTAGACCGACACCATTCCTCAATAAGAAACTCGGAGTAGAGACCTTATCATGCTTGCTGAAATCGATGGCCTCGAGATCCATGTTATCGTCAACGACGAACTCGACTCGATCTCCCCAAGTCCCAATGCAGCTGTAAAAGTGGCAAGTAGGTTTATGGGAATTCCCCTCATGCTGGTGAATTCCTGGACGGAGCGTGGTGGAGCCACTATGGAAATGCGCATGGACAACGTCTGTTGTGCCATGCATGGGATATCTCTACTCCTTGTAAGCCTATCCTTCGATCCTTCTAGTTACCTTTTCTTTCAGCTAGGAGGAAGAGAAACTTGACGGCTCACATCTAATCGATTGCCACAAAGAGCACGCAGAAGCAATGTCTTCGATTTTAGCCCTGAAGGTGATATCTGCGCAAGAAATACTCGAAGACTCAGAACTGAAATCGACAATATTGAGCATGTTGCGCTTGCACGTTATCACCGACACCATTCCGGCGGGAAGAGAATGCAAAGCCCTGAATAAAGGCCATAATTGGGGTATGAAGGAGCTGACTCTGTATTGGCAGGCCGACTGGTCAAGGATTGAATCAATCAGTAAAAGCAACAAGTCTTATTCCACACAAGTAGTGGTCGATGTTGACCCAGATCGATCTGCATCCCGCGGAGCACAGGCCGACCAACCAATCTCCCTTGAAGCAGACCCTTCTTTTGCAGAGCGAGAAGCCGCTGGAGCCACTGTAACCCCCTCACGCCACTCTCACATCTCGGAGCTTATGCATTGGTATCCGAAGCAGTTGAGGGGAGGGGATGATAAGTCAAGTCAGAGAGCCACGCTACAACCACTTGCCTGGAGATCCCCCGCATTGACAGGAAAGGTGGCCAGATTGTCGGCCGAAAAGACAAAAATAATAGCTATTCCCCGATACATGCGGGGAAATGCGATAACCAAGACATTGTGCACGACTACTTAAGAGGCACTAAGGGCACCTACTTGGTAGATCACATAACATACCCCGTTACCCCCGGATCTTGTCTTTAACTTCAACACCAAGCAGATATGGATCAAACTTGTACGAGCATGACTGCATTACTTATTGGCGATTCTAACAGAACACGGCCAAACTCTTTCCTTCTCTCCCCTCTTACTCGCAGAGGCGTTGGCCCTGGTATGATTATCGTACTTCCTGAAGGCCTTTCAGGTCAGCTAATCGAGGATCACTCTGCCCCTCCGCCTTCCGTAAAGTGGGCTGAGGAGGGATATACTGTCATCCAGATATGTGAATCTGCCCTCAGCCAGGAAACCGTGTTGTGCCAGGCGGTAGAGGAATTGGCGCAACATGACAAGTGCACGCCAAACGATATTATTGGTCTTATAGGTGAGGCTCTCACTCTAGCCCTCGCACTCAGGACTATTGCTTATTGAGACCGCAGCATATGGCTTTCATCTATGGGAAGGCCTGAAATCTCTTCCCGGCATCGAGAGAATCACGGCAGCTGTTGTGTACGCGGCAGCAAGCAACGCAACTCAGTTGATCTCAAGCGGCATTCCCACAATGTACCATCTAGCTGGGAAAGCGGATACACCATTACAAAGAGCATTCAGTACAATGCAATATGACTATCCAAACATAGAAAGCCAGTTCTTTGCCCTCCCAAATTCTACCGCATTCGATTATGCCACGGAGGGAGTCTCACATACGCGAAGCTTGACCTTCCTAAAAAAGCACATGAATGGCCCATTCTTCGACCTAGAGGTTATCTGGGAAGAACATACTTATTTTGAATTCGACAATCGATCAGTTGAGCAAACAATGGCAACAATGGTGCAAGAGCCCTATGTGAATCATATCCCAACGGTTAGTAGCATGTAACCCAGTCATTAGTGTCTCAATTCAACCGGCTGACGCATTGTCTGAAGATGACGGGCGGGATTGGCCGTGATGAGCTCACCAGATTCTATCGCGACCATTTCATTTTCAACAACCCCCCAGATACCAAGAATGAATTGATAAGTCGGACTATCGGTATTGATCGGGTAGTTGATAAGTTTATAATGACTTTCACACATGATTCTGAAGTCGATTGGTTGTAAGTGATACCTTCCCATGTCCTGCATTATACATTCATAGTTATTTATACCGCTGTACTGATGTACCTTCCAGAATCCCTGGGATCCCTCCAACCGGCCGCAAGCTGGAGATCCCGTTCATGGCAGTGGTCAATATCCGAGGAGATCGCCTTTACCACGAACACATCACCTGGGACCAAGCCACTGTCCTCAAGCAGCTGGGCCTTATGCCAGAGTTTCTACCATTTCCATATCCACTTACTGGTGGGAAGAGGCCGGCCCACGGAAGAAGCTTTGAAGTTCGAGCACCGGTTGCAGGGGCTGAGACAGCAGCAAAAATGCGTCATAAGAGCTCTGTTCCGTCGAACCAGTTGTTCGAGGGGGGCATTCGGGAAGTTTGATTTTGTGTCTCTATTCGATTATGCCCTAGAAAGGATTGTCCCTAATTCAGTCCAACAAGTGACGCTGTTGCTGCCTAGGCGAACATTATTTCTTCATGATTCAATTCTCGTCACTCGTGTTGAAGAATATACACTTCTTTCCAGACTAAGGCATCGTGAGGTTGCTAGGAGAACTGAATCTATGAATCAAAAACAATAAACCTATCTTTGCTACCCCAGTTAAATGTGTGTGAAATAGAGGTTTTGCAGTTGTAAGCATGGGCCATCGCATACTTGCGGCTCCTACGATATTGTATTGCCAGATCGACTTAGCCACAGTTTTGAGATACGTTCTACACAAAGAATGAGATATTTGCATTATCCTGTTGTTATGGAGCCAGCCGTCTACAAATTCTACGCACGCTTCTCCCAGCGGAAGAGGAACTCTCGGAATCTAGCCCTCTTTGTTCGGTAGACCGAGCGGAAGTAGAAGAATATCAGGGTCGGCACAGACCACATGCGGATCAGCCCGAATGCGACCCTCTTAAAAAGAGGGTATGAATAGGACAAAAAAATATAAACAAAAAATAAATTAAATTAAATTAAAATAAAAAATGAAATAAAAAATAAAATAAAAATAAGAAAAACTCGAGACGCAAGATATGTTCAAAAATTCTTTACTATACATGCAGTCTTTTGAGTAGTGTTTCTCGCTAGTACGTCGAAAAATACTGTATCGGTCCAAGATGTTCGGCTTTCCGATGGAACTTCCGGCCGGTATGCTCTGCCTATGTTCCGGTCTAGGCCGCCATTTATTCATCATTATATGATAGGCTAGTAACTTAGTTTTAAGTACCTAATGGGCTTCATGCAGAATTTGATTGTGGTTTGAATATTACTAAAATGGGGGTTCGGGAGTGGTCTCGAACAGACACAATTGTCGTAGGCTCTCATTCAAATAATGTACCTATCCAGTTCCATTCTGCACCCGGATAAATGGACGTCGTATTCAATTCATTCACGCTGTTAACAATACTTGCGATGAAAGAACTAATAAGAGACACAGCCTTTGGGAAGCTCGTCCGAATCTTGAGCGGTCGGCGGCTCTTGCTGTACCCTGAAGAACGGGACCTGGAATTGACCTTCATGCAAGAACCGCCTGATGTCGCGGCTAAAGAGGAGGTCGCTTTGCCAGATATTACTCGCAATGAAAGCATCATTGAGCCCAACAGATTGGAAACTATCATGTCTCAGGCGTCTTACCGGTCACACCGAGGATCCTGGCCGGTACCTGCTCCTCAAGACAAAAGGCCTATAATCGTAGGGTGGAGACCAGGTGATAGTGAGGGATTATGCTTATCATTCGCGTGTATTTTTCAGGGTTACAGAGACTGACAGGTGATAGAATCCGCAAAACTGGAGTACTATCAAAAAGTTCCTAGTCAGCTGCCTAGTATGGATCTTGACTTTTGCAATCTACATCGGCTCGGCTATCTACTCACCAGGCATTCCCGATGTAGCGGAGCAATTTGGAGTCAGCAATGTAGCTGCCACTCTGGGCCTTACACTGTTCGTGCTAGGCTATGGCATCGGTAAGATCATTGACAGCCTCAGAAATAACACTACAACTCACTAACACTTGAATTATCTGTCAGGCCCCATGATATGGTCGCCTCTTTCTGAGCTTCCCATGGTTGGAAGAAGTCCAATCTACGTGCTGACGCTTTTCGTGTTTGTATTCCTCAACTTCGCAGTCGTATATGCGAAAAACTTTGGGATGTTACTGGCATTTCGCTTTCTGACTGGATTAATCGGCTCGCCAGCCCTAGCAACCGGGGGCGCTTCAATGGCAGATCTATGGAGCCCCAGGGCTCGCGACTATATGATCGTCATATGGGGTGCATTTGCCATCGCCGCACCAGTTCTTGGGCCCCTGGTTGGTGGATTTGCTTCATCTGCCAATGGTTGGACGTGGACAATCTGGCAGTTGATCTGGGTCTCTGGGCTTGCTCTTGTTTTACTATTTTTCTTGTTGCCGGAGACTTATGGTCCAAACATTCTTTATCGTCGCGCACGGCGGATGCGCCAATTGAGCAAGTTAGATGTTTACTCCGAGGCCGAGCTTGAGCTTCGCCAAATTCCATCTACGATATGCTATCGGTATGCAGTTCTTCTTTCCTAAGCCAGCGCTCACAAAATATTAGGATATCGTGTATGAAGCTCTAGTTCGTCCATTCCAATTGTGCTTTCTAGAGCCAATAGTTCTCGTCATGAACGTCTACATCTCCCTCGTTTACGGTATCCTCTACATATGGTTCGAGGCTTTCCCTATCGTCTTTCAGGAAATTCATGGATTCAATTCGGGTGAAAGCGGAATGTCGTTCCTAGGAGTTATAACAGGTACTGTAGCTTTTGCTATCCCGGGCTACTTCACATGGAAATACTTCTACCAGTCGAAGCTGCTTGGGGACAACGACGAGTCATTCCCACCAGAATATGAGCTACCTCCAGCCTGTGTAGGCAGCATCTGCTTACCCATCTCTCTATTTTGGTTTGGATGGACCGGTAACTCCGAGTCTGTTCACTGGATAGCCCCGATTGCTGCTGCGGCGCTATTCTCAGTGGGTGGATGCTTGATCTTTAACCCGATATTTTGCTACCTGGCCCGTGCCTATCCAAGGTATGCAGCATCGGTGCTTGCCGGCAACGACTTCATGCGTTCGTCGTTTGGAGCCGGCTTTCCCTTGTTCGCAGCTGCTATGTTTCATCATCTTGGGGTAGGTTGGGCTTGTACGTTGCTGGGCTGTTTGACCTGTCTTTTTGTGCCATTTCCATTTGTTCTTTACTGGCGTGGGAAGCAGCTCCGCTTGAGGAGCAAGTTTGCGCGGCATGACATTTGAAATAGAGTCTCCGTTTCGCAGCGAGCCATATAGTATGGAGGTTGATTACACTTGGCCAGGAGGGCCAGGCTTGCTGAAATTACACTCTTTCGATGAATGTTGAGTCTTGCAGCATTGTTACTTCCTGTCTATCCCGCCCCTCCTTATACCCCTCCTGTGGGCTTTGATGACATCTTGGTTTTTGTCCTGGTTAGTGATAAATGGTTGGATATTGTCGCAATGTAGACTGAGAAATAGCTATTGCTGACGATACTACTAGTGAATGCCAGTCAACGTGCCACTTCATTGTGACAGAAAGCTAATACTAATACCAGTATTCATGATGGTTAGGGCTAGTAGTTGCTGAAATATATTTATCCGGGTCTCCTCACCCCCCAAATCATATAATGAGTGGCATGAAGGACGATTCTAAAGCTAATTTCGATAAGAATTAGCTTCTCTCAATCCATAAAGAAGAGCAAAGTAACATATGTAAGCATGTCGTTCACGACTTAGGGTGGAAACTCTTGTCGCTCCATAATGTCAGGAATAAATCCAGACATGCGAGAGGATCAAGTTATTGACGCTGAGAAATTTCAAAACGTTATGCCTTTATTTTGATATGATACATTTAGCAAAAAGTGAATTCGATAATTCAACAATTGGCCTGCTGGCCCAATGGTAAGGCGCTTGACTACGGATCAAGAGATTGCAGGTTCGAGTCCTGCGTAGGTCAATATTTTTTCTTCCTTTTTTTTTTGCCACCCCCACGTCCGGCCTACACTAATTCGTGTGGCAATAGCCGGACAAACACCGGATACCACTAGAGCAGCTAGTTCATTAATCGCAAACCCCGAAAAAAAGCAACAGATCGATAAGCAAGGATGTTGGTGGTAATCATTCCAAAGTGCAGATAGCCGAAAAATGTGATGATCATAGATGTTTCTCCATTCATTCCAAGGTGCAAATAGCATTGTTCCCACCGGTTTCGCGGTCTCGACTGGCCTGCAACATGTTTTGTTGGTACCCATCAACTATCGTGCATGATATTTTCCCAACTCGCTGCCAATTAGGTCTGTTCAATGATCCGGTAAACCCGCACGTGGCGCATTGTAGTAGATGCGTGAGCTTACCCAACGTGCAGACCAAACAGCACCGCTCGAGCCTTCCATTGGCCATATATCTTCTGGGGCTGAAGGTCGCATGAGGAGCTGAATGGTCATGTTGCATATTCCAATCCACCCGTGCATGATCTATGGAACATAGAACAAGTTTCGGGATTTGGTACGTTCACTCGTCACGGACATTTTCTCGTGGTGTAATGGGGCCCCCATTCCTATGTAAGCATTCAATTTTCCATTTGGCTGACGAGTATGGCAACGCCTGGGCATTCACCAAGAGTCAACGGCCTTTCCTCTTGCCCCCCAGGCTCACATTTCAAGGATAGTCATTGACGACCATGTCTTTCGTGGGGATTGTTTCTGGCTCTAGAAGCTATTTACTGCTTGGTGTCGCGCTTGTCATATACTGCTTATGGCATGCGATCAGGCAGTGGAGTGGTAGACATGTTCATGGTCGAGAACCCCCTTTAATTCCTTACTGGATACCAGGCAAGTAGTTGGGCTACAGCCATGCTAAACACATCTCTTTTCGAAAACATCGCTAAGTGTATATAGGCGCCGGCCACACCTTCTCATTCTTAAGGAATATCGAGAAGACGATAGACAACGCAATGTAAGGGTTCTTCGGAGCGAGTGTAGAAGTTCCGATCTCACCGAAGCCTTAGGCCATACCTCAAAACTGAAGATACCCCGTTCCGCCTGCACGTCGGTGGTCGATCACTATACGTGGTCCAAGATGTACGATTGATATCGGAGATACACAAGCAAACCAAACTGATAGGCAACGACCATTTCCTTGACATCCTGATGGCAGCATCTGGTGTCCCGGGTCCAACAAGAGCTCGCCTTTGGTCCACGATAACTGCCAAGAGGCAAGAGCCGATCCCTCGCGCAATCACAGAAAATGTGCGAAGAGGTCTGCGAGCACAGCCGCAGAATAATCCTCTTACTTTAACCATACTTGTACAGATGGATAAGACTCTCACCCCTTTGGCTGCCTCTGATTCACTGCGAAGATCCCTTGCTGAGCCGGGAAAGGTTTCATTGTTCAAATGGACTGTGGATGCCTTTACCGTGACGGTTAGTGACGGAGCCTTTGGAAAAGTGTGTCTGGACATGTTTCCAGAGGTGGTAGATACCATGTTCCTTCTCCAGACGAATATTTATTCCATTTTCACGAGACGTCCTAGAATACTTGCCCCAAAGGCTTATGCTGCCAGCGACAAGCTAGCGTGTATTCTTGCCAAATACTTTGCCCTGCCCACAGAAAAGAAGTTGGACTGTGCAGAATTCGTGACTATGACCGAAGATGAAATCCGCGCGGCAGCTGTTACAAAGGAAGAATTGGCTATGATGTATGTCTGGGTTTTCTGGGGGTGAGTGTGTTGCCCATCTATCAGTACTGGGAATGTTATCACTAAACCAAACCATACAGCATGCTCGACAATCCATCCACTGCCGCATTCTGGGTCTTGTGCAGAGTTCTTTATAACCCAGAGCTATTAGCTACGATTCGAGAAGAATGTGAAGAGGCATTTGAGAGAAACAAGCCCGTGGCACCGTCCGAAATCCCAGCACGGCTAGAGTGCTGCCCAATCCTCAAGGCCACCTTTGAGGAAACTATGCGTCTCCACTCCGGCACACACGTATTCCGTCATATTTCTGAAAATACAGAGATTGGTCCGTATCGCCTACGGAAGGGCTCAAATATTCTTATCCCCTATAACCGCATCCAAGTGAGTAAAACTCATTGGGGCCCTGATGCAGAGGAGTTCAAACATCGGCGCTTCCTCGACAATCCGGGACTCGCGAACTCGCGGTATTTCAGACCTTTTGGGGATGGCACCCATCAGTGCGGAGGCAAAATAATGGCACCTCAGCTTGTGATGTACTTTGTTGCTATTGTGGTATGTCGGTATGACGTGGGCATACCTGGTGGGATTGAGAATTGTCCGTTTCCTAGAGTTGATATTCCCAAAGGGAGGGCGACGGTGCCAATGCCGGTGGCGGGTGATGTGCCTCACGTTACGATTACACCACGCAAAAGAGATGGCTGATGCTGGGGATTACAATATGTTCTCGAGCATTTGAAACTAGTATATAAGTCTTCTTTTGGTTTATAGTCACTGCCAGGAAATAAGAAAATCAATGCGAACATAGTAACTCGGTGGTAGGGAGCAATACAAATAGAGAGTACAGACGTCACACCTAGTTAAACATTTTCTACCAGTTTGACTTCTAATCGTATATCTGACTTTTTTCACCACGTGTCCTTCCGGCTAGATATGCATACATTAAGTTCCTTCAGCTCAGTGCTCCTTCTTTGCTTGGTTAAGGCGTAGGTTAAAGTTTCACCAGCCTCAGAAAGATAGCACTTGAATGCAAGAAACTTTGCTGCAGGTCTACCTTGATTCATTTTATCGGGCCCGATTGCCACACTACTAAGCCTGGTTGAACAGCTATCCTGCATACCTACCTGCACTCTTCAGCACGATCTTCACCGCTGCTCCAATCAGTCATAATTGCTGCGCGCAGATCATAGCCAATTCATCAGATGATCTGCCTTGCATATGATCTGCGCGATCGATTTCAGATTCCACTGTACTCATGGTGGATTTCTATTGGCTGACCGTCAATGGAGCTCGGCTTCGATAGGTCTATAGCTGTCGGTAGCTGCAGAACTATTGATCGGAGAAGCTGAAGAATACTATCATGTGTAACCACATCATGACGACTATATTTGCTTTCTCGATTATTACATATTTGCCTCTACGGATGATTAATGATTAGTCGCAAGTTAGGGACAGAGCTTGTGGTTCTTCGATTCACCGTCTCCTCTCATCGCATATCTTGTCACCTAACATAAACTTTTTGGCTCACAACAATACTTCTGTATCTGGGATCGAAAGTTCTATTTTACTTTGTTTGCAATGGAATCGAAGGAGTCTGGACGTTCCAGTCCCCAGCAATACCAGCATGATACTGTTGCTGCTGCTCCAGCTCCGCCAAATGGAGGGGTCGCTGGCTGGTCTACTGTCTTTGCCTCCTTCCTACTCTTCGCCATTACCTATGGATACTCGTCTGCGTTTGGGGCCTTCCAGGCGTATTATGAGTCTGACTTGTTGCGCTCCAGTTCCCCATCACGCATCGCCTGGATAGGCACCATCCAAGGGTTCTTCATGATCTCCACGGGTGTTCTTGCCGGGCCACTGTTTGATCAGGGATATCTGCACGCGCTAATGACTGTCGGCTGTTTGCTGAACGTCATTGGGTTCATGATGCTGAGCTTATCTACAGAGTATTATCAAGTGTTCTTATCACAGGGTGTTTGTAGCGGCATAGGCTGTGGCTTGATCTACGTACCCGCCCTGTCACTGGCTTCCACCCTTTTCACCACACGCCGCAGCATTGCCGTCGGCCTATTGTCATCTGGGGCCAGCATTGGTGCGTTATCCTGATCGGCAAATACCCGCTTCCTATGCACACTCACTCACCACACTTGTACCCAGGTGGAACCGTCTTTCCAATTCTTTTTATCCGGCTGCAGCCACTGATCGGGTTTCCCTGGACAGCACGCACCTTGGCCTTTATCCAGATAGCCTGCTCCTGTGTCGCCGTCCCGCTGCTGATAGCCACGACCAATCCAAAACCCAGTCCACCACGCCAGCTCATCCACTGGCATGCATTGAAGGAGTGGAGCTTCAATGCCTACGCATTTGTCAACTTTCTCTTCTTTGTGTCCTACTTCGTCCCGCTATTCCTCCTACCTTCCTTTGCCCAGTCCACACTGCACACTTCAGCAGACCTGAGCGTCTATATAGTTTCGATATTCAATGCGAGCTCCAGTATCAGCCGTATAGGCTGCCCTCTGCTGGTTTCTCGTTTCGGCCCGAGTAAGGTATTGTATACTAGCATGGCTGGTTGTGCAGTCATCCTCTTCGGCTGGACAGGCGTTCACACAGTCGCCGGATGCATTGTCTTTTCTGTCTTCCTCGGGATTTTCACCGGCAGCTTTATCGCCGTTACTCCGGTATTGATGGCTCATCCGGTCATTTCGCCTACCCCATCGGTCATTGGGACGCGTATGGGCATGCAGTGGTTTGCTGTTAGTTTGGGTGCGTTGATTGGTGCGCCTATTGGTGGTGCTCTCGAGGGGTACGGTGGAAGCAATGGATTCTTGGGTATGCAATTGTTTAGTGCAATCGTGATGGCTTTGGCAGCGACAGTACTGCTAGTGCCCATGAGGGCGATTTGGCGGTATGATCACGCCCACTACGGCAATGGTGTTGTCTAGTTCGGTTTCCGTGGCTGGCGGAACCAAGGGACAGCTTATGGGGCGTGTATATAATCTCTTCTAGTCTGCGTTCAGATCCGCCTTAGCATCTGGTTCAAAACCTGGGGTCTGAGTGGTAGCATGGTAGTTGAACATGTTTTCGCTGCCGGTCAAAAATGCCTGCCCGAGTGCCGCTAAGCGAGCCTATATATATTCCCTACGGGGGGCAGTGGCAATTGTGAAAAGGGACTAGAAGAACTATTTGTCATGACCATTATGATACACTTTCATAGAAGAAAGTGCATTAGATGCATTATAGATTCTTCTAGGGCTCACAGGATTCATAATCTGGGGTTCTATAAAACTTAATCAGACGTATTTGACTTTCCTATACCTCATAGATGCTTCCGACAAAGCAAGAAATATGAGCTTCTTAAAGCCAAAATTAACAGAACGTTCAACAAGCATGGCCGGATGGTGTAGTTGGTTATCACGTATCGTTAACACCGATAAGGTCCTGGGATCGAGCCCCAGTCTGGTCATTCTTTTTTGCTCCAAAACTTTTCATCCCGCGCCGAGCAGGAGCTGGTCAAGAGTCATTTCTATACCGACCCTCACCTTATTTTTTTCGTCTTTGTTCCATTTTCATTCTAATTTGACAACTTACTGGGGACTGTACTATTGACATGGCTAGGTAGTTTCATCTACCTCCAGCATGGAATGCGCAACGAGACACCTGAATTGCACCATCTTCTTTACTATACAAACACCCGGCAGAACCCCCACCAAATACCCCTCACCGCCCACCCAGCCAGAGAAAAATGACAGTTTTTATTTTTAGTAAAATCAGGCAGGCACAGCTGAAATGCCCATCCCCTCATCATTACTCCGCATCTACAGCCAGACATTCAAACCGGCAAAGACCATAAAAATGCCACTCATCTCCAACTTCCAGCTCCCCACGTCGGCGAACCTCCTCGAGGTCCCCACCAACAAGAAACTGTTCCTCGCCTTTATCTCGTCCGCAGACCCGGCTACCGGACAAGCGTGGTGTCCGGATGTCCGTGCCGCATGGCCTAAAATCGAAGAAGCGTTCTCCAGCGAGCAAGGTCTGCAGGTTGGTGTTGTTGAAGTGGGACAGAAGCCCGAGTAAGTTATTCATTTATAACCTACTTATGTATATATTTATCTTATGCTGCACATCAACTTAGAGTTCTTGCTAATATACATCTTTTTCGGTTTATGTAGATGGAAAGACCCACAAAACGCTTACCGGACTAAATGGAATGTGAACAACATTCCTGCACTGGTACGGTATGAGTCTGTGAACGGGGAGGTTGTGGAGACGGGAAGGCTTGTTGAGGGGGAGATTCTAGATCAGGAGAAGTTGGGTCAGTTTGTTGGATCGAGGTGAGGAGGTTGCATGTATCGTACTAGTATGATGATATGAATTCTTTTGACTGCGACCATTTATTTGCATAGTGATGGAATTGTGTCAGGGTTGCGTGTGAGAGTGCGCTTGCATGTCATGTGCCATGTATAAGCCTGAGTTGGGATAAGTAGTTGACTCCTCAACGGATTCTGAAATGATAGGCTATGACTCGATAGAGGAGACTCATGGGGAGAAGCCAGGTCTTCTTCCAGCGAACCAATGTAGTGATGGGAAACGTTGATATGGTCCGTCCGGAGCAACATACCCCGCAACAAAATCGACCCGGATCCCAACACCACAGATTGATCAAAGCGAACTAGGTTAGCCAATGGGAAGAGAGTCCAACAAATCATCACTCTGCGTCTACTAGTACTAGTATGTCTAGAGGAAGTCAACATCGCGTTAAATGCAGGGCTAACCTAGTTTTGGCTACTGTCCCACGGTACCTTAGATAGAGTGACGTAGTGTACCTAAGCCATCCAGTCTAAGGAAAGGACCGCAACCTTAATATAGTCAAGATATGTTATTAAGGTTGCATGCGCAGGCGCCTGGGCCTTTCGGGGATGTCCGAATAGTTGCATATATCTGTGGCAGTTTGGGGTCGGACGGTCGGGTGAAAGTAATGTTAAGGCATGATACGTGGGGAGGGAAACCTCAGATAAGGATGATGCTGGAGACGGTAGGACACGGAGGATGGGTTTTACTGGCTTGGAGAGGCAATCTATGCTGCTGTTTTCATAGATGACGCCCAGAGTGCGGTCCGTGACATTCCGATGTATCTACATTTCACCCTAGAACGGGTCCTGGCTAGGGATGTTACATTCTGTGCTTCAGCAATACTCTATGGGACACTAATGCTTAAATAGGTACGGTAGTCATGCAGGTTTGTAGCAAAATGTGAATGTGCTCTAGGTTAACTCTGTCTGTCCAGAAAACTGTCCATCCTGATCTGCTATACCTAACATCTCGGCACACCAACCATGTCATCCGGTACTGATGAAGAGCGTGAGCGTACTCACCAAATCATTAGCTCTTATTTCATCGGGCCTAAAGCGGGAAACCTCAAATACTTTCAGGAGAACATTATAACTATTCTCGACGAACTGGGAAAGGCTAGACTCGCTTACTTTCCTAACGATGAAGTAAGTAGCCTAGAATGACTGAGAAAATTCGCGAGCAGATAACTAAGTTGAGAAAGCCATTCATACCAGAAGAGGTTAGGGAAAAGGACCTATACAACTTGATCGTGACGAACTTCAGCGAGGTGGTAAAGAAAGTTGCCCACCTGATGGGACAACAGTCAGTTCCCTTCTGGTCGCCGAGATATGAAGGACATATGTGCACCGACTTGACCATGCCATCTCTGCTGGGCTATTTCATGGCCATGTTGTACAACCCAAATAATGTTGCCCTTGAAGCCAGCCCGTTCACAACCTATGCGGAGATTAAGGCGGGGGAGCAGCTCTGCGAGATGTTTGGGTATAATATTGACCCCAACATATCACCCCAAGGCTGGGGCCACATTACTGCTGATGGAACCATCGCCAACTTGGAATCGATTTGGGTCGGTATGTATGCGAATACCGCCCTAAGGTCGTGCCGGGTACTAATTTGGATGTTCAATAGCCCGCAATCTGAAATACTACCCATTGTCGCTCTACCTTGCCATCAAAAAGGGAAAGTTGCAGTTCCTGGCTGGCAAGTTCTGGATTGAGAATTGCAAAGGTGAATTCAAAGTTTTCGAAGAAATGACTGCATGGGAGCTTTTAAACCTTCGGCCCGAAACTGTGCTTGGCATTCCACAGCGTCTATATGATTGCCATAATATCTCCAATGACTTCCTAGATGAGGCGATGCTGGACTATAATATCCAAAACATCAGCAAGAGTCAGCTGGAAGAGAAATTCCTGGGGACTGATATTGTCAACGACGTGAAGTTTCCATTCAGGTATATGGTAGGAAAGACTCGCCATTACTCCTGGCCCAAGGGCGCCGGTAAGTGAGCCCCCACTTTTGATTGCACTAGAGCTCACTGTGAATGGAACAGCTATCGCTGGTCTCGGCTCCGACTTCATGTATGGAATCAAAGTAGACCTAGAGGCGAGACTCGACACCAAAGAACTGAGAAAGGAGCTTCAAAAATGCTTCAACGAAAAGCGACCCGTGTATGGGGTTGTTGCTATCATGGGATCAACTGAAGAAGGTGCCGTGGACAACCTGCAGGAGATTGTGAAGATCCGAGATGAATTCCGAAAGAAGGGAATGTCATTCCTACTCCATGGTGATGCTGCATGGGGTGGATATTTCGCCACAATGCTACCAAGAGGCAAAAAGCTGGAGAAACAGGTGGAAGTCCTTAAGAAACAAACAACTTCCAAAGGTTTTGTCCCAGCTTTGACACTAAAGAAAAGAACAGCTGAGGACCTCAAAGCCCTCAAACATGTGGACTCTATTACAGTTGACCCTCACAAAGCCGGTTATGTGCCATATCCGGCGGGAAGCTTGGTGTACCGTGACGGTCGAATGAGGTTCCTGGTCACTTGGACGAGCCCTTATTTATCTCAAGGAAATGTTGACTCGAGCATGGGAATTTTCGGGGTGGAAGGAAGGTGAGTCAAGTGCAGCACTGAGCCGCTCCGACTTCCTATGAGACTTATGTTCGCGCAGTAAGCCAGGAGCTGCAGCCATGTCAACGTGGCTCTCGAACAAAACAATCGGACTTGATCAATACGGCTATGGAGCGCTTCTTGGAGAAGCAGCGTTTACTAGTGCGAGAGTAAGCAATAAAATCTGAAAATAAGAGCACCAGCTAACAGCCATATTTAGCTATCAGCGTATTGGGCCGCGATAGGAGACGAGAATGACACACCTGATAGAATGTTCATCTGCGTCCCACTGAATCGACCACCCGGAGAAAACGGAAATGGTTACTTCTCTACAGAAGCCAGAAAGGAAAGAGATCTCATTCGAAAGAAGATCCTAGGAAAGTCAAATGACGATATTGCTGCAGCGGACGAGGATGGAAAGCTGATGGAATTGCTCCGAGAATTAGGGTCGGACCTGAACATCAATGCATTTGCTTTGAACTGGTACGACGAGAAGGGGAACCTGAACAAGGACCTGGAAGAGGCCAACAATTTCATGAAGAGGGTTGTCGATAGATTCTCTGTTAACTCTTCAGACAGTAACCCGACTGCGCGCCCGTTCTACTTGACATCGACGGAATTCGAGCCAGAGTTGTATGGTGCATGCGCGCAGGACTTCATGCAACGACTAGGGGTGAACAAGATGCCACAAAACCTGTTCGTATTGCGAAATGTCGTCATGAGCCCTTTCCCCACAGATATGAAATTCATCGACGAATTGATGCAAGTGTTCAAACAAGTGGTTAAACAGGAAGTCATTGTCAGTCGGGAACGCAACAAACGGGGCCACCAGCAGGCATCATTTCTTATGCAGGGTACCGACGAGCTGCTTTTGGTTTACCAGCCCTCTTTCCATGAAGCTACCAAGAGGGAACAAATCATCATGACTGCCGATATATGGCACACGGATGATTACCGGAATTTGAAAAGAAGCGGAAAATACAAGCAGATAACCCTGAAGTCAAATCAGAACATAGACCTCGAGGGGAAGATTAGACTATTGGCACGAAAGAGTCGAAAGATGACACCGTGTGGAAAGATAGAGGAAGACGGCCAGGTTGACTCTGAGAATCACAGCCTGGGCGATAAAGAATCGGACACACGAGAAGAAGACACTATTTCCTATTTTTCTCACTTGACGGACTCTAAGGAAAAGCCAGATCCCCGATTGTGCTTCCTGGGACACATCTATGCAGATGGCAAAAGGTAGATTCCACCCACCTAAGTATGCTGAAGCTTGAAGAAGCTGACCCGAGGGTAGGAGACTGTACACAGGTGTGACACTGAAGAGGCTAGTGAAGAGCCGACCTCTAAATCTACGGAATTGTGATGAGGAATACCCAAAAAGCTTCACGCCATTCTACCTCTACGGCACAGATTCACAAGCCCACATTAGCCATATGCTGCTCCGAGCCCCCAATGTGTCACTCACGGCGGACAACGTACACTTTGATCAAGCAACGAAAGACAAGATCAAAGATAAGCTTTCCAGTGGCCTTATTCTGGGCTTAATGGATTATCCTGAGGTGGCCATGCAGCCTATTCATGAACCCCTGCCTGAAGAGTTCTTTTTCCGCAAACGCTCGACCGGCCTGCGTGTGAAGGTGTGGGAGGATCCACATAAGGCGTGGGCGGAGGGCCCAGGATTGCTTGGTAATCTTGGTACGGCCATTGCTGAAGGTACCATGAGATTGGGCAATGAAGTGCAGGTGGATGCGGAGACCGTCAACTATGACCCTAATGGATCGGTGCCTCCTGATCCTAGCGGCTGGCAGCAAGAGTTTGATAAGATTGAAAGCGTATTGAGCACAAACTGGCCGGCTGAGTTGACTGTGCGAAAAAGTGACCCTAGCGGCTGGCAGCAAAAGTTTGATGCGATTGGAAGTGTATTGAACACGAACTGGCCGGCTGAGCTGACTGTGCGAGAAAAGGGCTTACCTAATTGATGCGCGGAGTCTTTCTTTTGATTCTCTGTGCCTCTGAAGAAGCTTAGGCTTCTGTTATTGGGTCCTGTTTACATCTATGATATAGATAGACAAGAATGTCCACAAGTACCTGGAGGGCGCCAAATCAGAGCTTTATCACTACGAAAGAGGAAACACCATTTTGGATTGCATGAGAATCAGCTCGTGGCTTATATATCCTAGTACATTATAGTCAAATATCAATGTCACACAATTATCTTCCGTCAAGTGGATCAAAAATGTTTCAGCTACTTTCCGCATCTGTGGTAGAACTTAAGCCAGATAACCGCACTTCCCGCTCAGCTGTATGACTAGTACCGGGCTGATCAGTACATCTGCATTCCACTTCAAATGCAATTTTGATATGCCTGGCAAATCCGAAAAGCCATATTGTCCCCGGAATCCTCGAACATCGCCGCCACGGCTTATATTTCCTCTAGAGCCATTACAAAGTATTTCTCAAACTCAACATCTATTATAGTAACACCTTCGAGAACAGACAGGTATCCGAGGCGCAATATCACCGCTGCCATTCCCCTAGGCGCATTTTCCATCATGAACAATCGGAAAGCTGCGTTATAATACCACCTGGCTTCGCCAACAGAGCTGACATTAATAAGAGTCTCAGCGCCTCTGTTTACCAGTGAAGCGAATTATCAGTTATACTTTCTTCTAGAAATAAACTCCAGTCTTCTGGACAGCGCGACAAGCCAGTTACCAAGTACCAATTAAATATTCCAAAAACCGACCGTGGCATTAGTTTACTCATTATATACTCAGATACTCTCAAGAATTCTCGTGGCCTTCTCCCGCTGACACGAGCAGAGAAACAACTTAACTCTTTCATTCTCTAGACTTGATAATCACGTGGATGTGTGCCCAATTTAGTAAGGTAATTGCAATCTGCCTCTGAGACGGAGAGCAGGGTTTGCCTGTTCCTTGTGGAAAAGCGATCTTTCTAATCTGGACTTAGGCGAGGTGTTGACATTAAATACCTATGCTTACTTGAAAGTCGCATTCATGGAATACCACAGGGTCGGTAGTCTGTATAACGGACAAGTCTGACGAGCACGAACACCACACTTGAAAAGTTTAAGCTTGTCGAATCTGTATTAGTTGTCCCGGGCGTGTCCACTTCCGGTATCTGGAAGAAAGTCATAGTTTAGCGTGTTAGCCACATAAATGTATGTATTTGCCATGAAGCGAAGGGCGGGGTCGCCATGTCAGGTATATGTAGACCTTAGTACGAGGAAGGTAGCTCTTGTGCTGAAAGGGCGGGCTGCAGACTAATTTCTGGAAAGTAGCAGTGATCTTTGTGATACACCTGCAACAAACCGGGCGGCCTAGACGCTAACCCACGTCTCTTGACATACATAGATACTTCCCTTCATGTTTGACACGCTTTTAGATGAGTCGAGGCTGCGGCGATGTTCTTCCTAAATTCTGTTCCCCCGCGCAAACCAGGTATCTCTGGACGACATGGCATTTTAAGTGGCCGATCCTATACGCTCGGCGCACTAGACTTCGGTCTGGGCCTTGAAGGACTGCCAGTCCAGTAGCCAAACAAGGTTCAGAGAGGGGGAGAGGTCGACGAGAGATTGGTGGCTGTTGTAACCAGCTGGCCTGTAGACATTAGGCATTTGAGGAAACCGCCTGAAGAAAACGAACGTCGTAGGTCCAGGAGGACACGTAGTGCTCAGTCTAATCTGGAGCAACTGATTGATAATATTTCAAGTGCCTGCTATCGCACTATCCGTAACATACCCAGGTCTGTCTCCGTCCGCTACGACATTGTCCAGATTCCGTTCTCACTTCGAATTCGACGGTTCATATAACAATTAGGCCAGTTAAGAACCAGATGCGGTTCCAGATGTCCCCGGGCAAGCGATCAAGTATTGAAAATGTTGGCAAATGATGATGGTCAATTTAGGCATCTAACCTATGTCTTCGGACATTTGATCTACTATTTTATTTTTTGTATTTAATTCGCCAGCAAGGCCGCATGTATTGTTCCTTGATGGTCTGGTCTGGTCACCAAGCGTGTTACAGTAGCATGGAGCCACACACAGCAGACTGGTTGTCCTTAAAAGTAGCTTTGAATTCTCAAATGAAATTTTGACTTTGAAAGAGTCCGTGATGGCCGTACACAATAATTAGACGGGTGGTCTGCGGAGCCAGTCTCTTCAGTCCTGGGGCAACGAGTTCCCTGTACGAAGTTAATGACGTCCGGCAAACAATTCCACCCAAACTGTTCCACATGACCGTTAGCAACACCAGCACCAGACAGGGTGTCACAACTATCAGGTGCTATGGCTCCATGAAGGCCTTGGCATGACGCAACATCCCCGAAGCAAGGGAAAAAATATAAAAAAATAAAAGAAAAGAAAAGGGGGAAATAAGATATCTGTGTTACCACTGTACGCCAATTTTAACTCTGCGAATCGAGGTTCGAAAAGTTGGGTTATACTTAGTTTTACGCTTTCTTCAAACCACGGACCAATCGTCCCCGAAGGCCCATGGACGCTAACACAAATAGGTTCAAAGGCAGACTGCAACCATTGTGTGGCTCACCCAACCGGCGATTCACCACTCCAACCTACATCAAAAAGCAACTTGAGGTTTCGTGGGCCGCTATTATCTCGTGAATTGCAGTACTGACCAACCAAACCCCCCTTCCCCCATCGTCCACCTTCTAGGCTACAGAGAGTGTCATATGCCTCAAGGCAATGTCATACCAAAGTACCATGGAAACATCCATGTGAAATCGCATTTAAATCAGGTCTCCGTGGATGGCCACTATCTCATAACGTGAACTGCTGAAGACCTACCTCTCATTATTACTGCATCATCCTCTGCCAAAAGAGCTTCATTATGCCAATGCTTCCTAACTCCGGTAAGGTAGAGCAACAAGAGAATCTTCAGAGAGCAGGTAAATTAATTCTTTTGCATTGAAAATGCCGTCTCTATGTTGAAAGCGAATTTCCACGTTAAATAAACACGTCTGGCGTTGGAAATGCTGTTATTTTGGAAAGTCGATTGGCATTCTTTGTATTCTAATTTTCATAGGGCGCAATACGAGCGTGCCTTGTGGCAATCAAGAAGAGCTCCTGCAATATCGGGGGACGATGACAGCTAAGTTTCCACAGTCTGCTGGCCAAATACAGTACAATGCCGAAAGTTCCTCAGTGGAGAAGCCGAGTGCACAATGGCGCGAAAATCGTCATGCGTCTTTGCAGATCCAGAATGAAAACTATCGTCCAGAATCGGGGCAATATGCGACTCGTTTTGAGGGGTACCCTGGTGCGGAGCACCCAGGCCAGAGTACAGGGCATGATCAATGTCTACACTCTCCTCGTCCAGAAGAAGACGGACTCTGGCCCCCAACTTCCTATTCTTCAACATTATCAGCAAAACCCATAGGTCCGAGCCAAACTCCTATGTCAACGAATCGTGGTATTGCTACACCTCTTTCGTGTCTGAGTCGTGCGGCAGCACAGGTAGACTGCCCAAACTGCAGTCATCGAACGATGACTAATATTAGCTATGAAGTTGGAAACACAACTCAGTACGTCACAATGGATTCCGGTCCCTTCATTCACTTGCTACTGGAACTAAATCTGGCCATAGCATGTGGGCTCTTCTGGTATGTATTTGTGTGGGTCTGGGCTGCATTCCATACATGATAAAGTCAGCCAAAGATGTGCAGCATAGATGTGGAAAGGTTGGTACAGACCACCTGATACTTATGGGCAATTATTCACTTTGGTTAACATAGTGTGGGATCCTCCTCGCAACTTGGCACCGAAGTGGTGCTACTGAAGTTCATTGCTATAGCATGTAGTCATGTTTATTATCACTAATTTTTTATCCAAAGGAGAAATGACGGGGGGTTTTGGTAAGAGGCAAAAGTAAGCCAGACTGTACCTCCTTGGTATTTAGGCCTTAAAAATAAGTTCCCTCCATTACTTCTATGCTATGTTCTGTATAATTAAAATTGTTAGTTTCAGTTAGCGGTGCTCATTAATTGAGATGTACGACCTTCCTTCCACTCTACATTGGGAGAAGCATATTACCATGTGCTGTCGCTAATAGAGCTGGATGACTATGATCATGCCCGATGCTGGAACTCAAATCATACTTTACAAAAGGACCAGAGCACCTGACTAGTTCGGTGATTCAGTAGTACTATGGCAAGATATACAGTTTAAATTGAAGTAGCAGTACCTATGGGGGATCAAGGGACAAAACATCTGCTATTAACTACAAGAAGCTTCAAAGAGTTTCCAGCACCACTGATCACTTTTAGTACTTTGGGTAAACTGAGGAGTATTCCTTGCCACCACACTCGAATGTAAACACTAATCTCGCGCTCTCGACTTTGATAAGAAGTCTGAAATTCAGTACCTGGTACTGCACCTTGTCAGACTGGCGCGTTTGTGCAATAAACATGTTCTTCGGCACCGAACTTAGGTCAACATCAAGTGTGCAGTTTGCACTGACAGCTAGAGGAAAACATCATTAGATCACTCATGCTTCAGTAGGGGTTGCCAGTAGCCTACTAGGATCTGGATGAACAGGCGGATGCTCATTATCACACATCAGCAGTTCATATGAGGCAGAAAAGTCAGCCGGTCGTGGATTAGCCGGTAATTGATGATAGAATGGAAACTCCAACTTCCGATCGCGCTTCAAGTTATCATACTTTTTTTGTGGTTAGTTTTGAGATAAATGAAAATATAATATCACCTAACTGCTTACCTTGTAGATATACCAATTCATAACCGCGCACCTGTTCTTCTCTTCCCATTGATCCCACATTTTCTCCCGACCTTCATCACGCACTTCATCGTATATCATAGCGGCTGAAACGCCATAGCTCTTCTCGGCTGTGGTCACCACATCAGGTGGTTTATTTTCAGGTCCTTGTGGAAGCTTGCTCATCACGGCCCCTCTACGGCGTATTAGTCTCACTTAGAAGTATTCCGAGAAGGTTACATACTTGGCAATTGCCGCCCATCTAGGACCATGTGAGTGCATAGCCTGCAAGTCTGGAAGATGGAACTTACGCGTCATTCGGTTGAATAACTTGAATATCAGGATAGGTTGTGGTAAGCAACTCTTTGATACATGTATTTGATCCAAGCCCTCCAACAAGGAATATGGCCTTCAGACATCAGCAGTAATCACAGGTAGGTTTGAGGCAAGCATACTTTGATGTCTTTTCCTTTCGGGTGTTGATCTTGTAAGCGCCTGAGTTTGACGGCTTGTATTTGCTCGTTTACGAGTCTCTTCACCTCACTATATACTGGCTCGAAGATACGGTACAGGTCATTCCTACGATTCATCAGCATGGACAGATAACTGAGTAGCTTGGTTTAGACATTCCTTACCCTGACAAAATAAGTGTGTCTCCTCGAATGGACTTGTCGCTGGGGTCTGGTTTGAAATCCGCTAGCGGAAAGCAAATGTGCTGCTCCGGATCATCCTTTGAATGGAAGCCAGGTTTGACAGTATCATTGAAATCATTCATGGCCTTGCGATATCCATTTGTTTGTTTCAGGTCGATATACTTGCGTTCCCCAACCTTACTTTTAACCCACTCTTCGAATCTGTTATTGATGATCAGGGAGCCCGCAATACCACCTTTTGATTAGGTCAGAGAATCGTCTCCTTAAGGCACTTTCCTAATGATCACAGATTGCAATATACCTGTTGGGCTGGCCACTTCCTTCAACTCCAGGGGATTGATGTTTAGAATCTCGTATGAAACAAGGTCAACTGTGCCGCCACCTGCATCACAAATAGTGATGGCGTCACCTTTCTAAAATAGTAGTAGACGTCAGAAAAGTGACACGGAATTGGGCATTGGTATAGACTCCCTACATCTAGTCCTCGCTGGTTCATATAATTCAGGGTGAATAAGGCAGCAGCCTCCGGTTCCTTTATGAGCTCAATTGGATTGAGACCCGCATTGCGAGCAGCCTATCCTACAGTCAGTGTTCAAGGACTGGCATATACTGAAAGATGATGTACCCGGAGAGTGATATCTTTGGCCTTGTCAGACCAGACAGCAGGGACAGACAACACCAACTGCTTCTCTATCGAAGTCAATATGTAGCCTTTTGGGAACTTCGCTGAAATAGCGGCCAGAGAGTGTTGGTATATGGCGGATATGTAGTCCGATAAAACCTCTTGAAGCGGTTTTCCCAGCTTTTGAAGTTCGCTTTGAGTTGCAGTAGCACCCTTGGTATCGAAAAGAGGTCTCTGATGGTCCGGGTCGAGGAGCAACTTAATCCCCATAATTTTCTCCTCCAGGCAAGTGTCTAGCTCGTAGCCCCATTTGAATCTACCAGTATCATCATATTTCAGTACAGTGGGCGTCTTCATGTATGTTTTACCCTTTGATCCAGGCCAATCTACGACACATTGGACCTGGCCGGGCGCGTCACTGAGCGCCCAGGCAACACTATGAGAGTTAGAGTATAGAAAAGACATTAGTGTCAGGAGACTTGCCCACTGTAGGTTGTTCCAAAATCCAGTCCGATTATTATTCGAGTGGATCTGTCGTTGTAGGCAGGGCCAGATTTGTTTTCACCCATGGTGGATACTTTGGTGCTATTCTGAATGCTCTGAGTTACGATCTTCTGCGCTCTGCCTTCTGAAGGCGGTGCAATTTTGCGAGGGAACCCTGATGATGATATATCAGTTAAGGCAGAAACCCATATATTAGGACTCTACTAGTGTGTTGTGCATTGCAGATAGCTTACCTGTCACTCTGGAGGTTTACGAAAATGGATGGAAGATGAGAGCGAGGACTGACGCCTAGTCGATGTCATTGCTCACGGATTTATCAGATTTTTCGATATGGACCCGCCATACTCGAGACCGAAAATAGACGTTGCAAGAACTTCCTTCCCAGCCAAGAAGACGCCACTATGCTACTAGGTGGGATTATACGAACAGTCACGATCATCGCAATTGTAGGTTTTGCGTCAAATGATCGAGAGGAGCGTTCTAGATCTAAAATATCCATTCTGTAATTTGGCACCGAACGTGGTTATGACTTTATGATCAATAGTGTTGGGAGACTGATCATGACAACATACAAACTCACCTTGCTGAAGTCTGAGCTATCAGGTGATATTATTTAGTACGGCGCTAATAATCACAATCCCGATGATTATGTTGAGTCGTATCTCGGGGCTAGTTGGGTTTAGGTCTGCCATCCTGAACCTTATCCCGTATTCGGGTCCAGACCCCACTTGAACCATAGCACACGGGAAAAGTCTATATAAAACCTATTAACTCAGATTCTTGATGGTCCGTATTTATTCTGGTCCATAACATTTTTTCAGTTTCCCTAGAATCAGTCCATCCACGCTTTGTGGCCCGAACACGAGATGTATACTGCTCGGATAACAAGGTTAAACTTCACCTGGGCTTGACTGCATGGGTTACCTGTGTTCTGGGCTCTGAACATACCTCAAAAATGATATTGATGGTAAGCGAACTATGAATCTTGATCTGATGATCAAGCGTAGTTCTGCTTCCGTTTGCGGAATGGCCCACCTGGCGTAGGACCTCTATGATCAGGTCGTCTATTTGGGTTTACTTTCACATGACAGCTTTTACTTGTATCGACATGGATTCTTTATATACCTAAAAAAAGCCTATATGAATAGTCGACTGATGCGTGAATACATTCCGAAGCCAAATCACAAGAGCACATATTCTTTCCTCTTCCTGTCGGTACCGTACACAGTATTCAGTGGCGTGGGATTCCAGTGAGGTTTTTAAGCAAGGGCTCTCTCGACGTTGCTATGGTAAGTTGATATCAGACAGATCTTTGAGCTTTCATTATAACTGACCCTGGAATAGAACAAAATAGCTTCAATAAAACCCAGGAAGGTCAATGTAAGTTTTCAGCGGGGCGGGTAGCGCCACACAAAAGTTAACACAATCCTGGAGAAGGTAGCCCCTGAGCTACACACTACCAGCGAGGATGGAAACAGCCTACATCAAACGTTGCAGGAACTTGAGACACAAATACGGGGATTCCAAGCTGCCAACTTGAAATTAAGCGACGAGAAGCAACAACTCGAGGAGAAGATCCAGGGTTTAGCTGGCAGTCTAAGGGAAAGTGAGGGGCAAGTCAAAGCCCTCCATAAGATCATAATTAACAGCGGGTTGGAATCTCCCGGCCCTCTAGATGATGATGTGGTCTTGTCATTTGATCAGCTATTCTTCCGTATCCGGCAGTTCGTAGGAAAATACTGCCGCGGATGTGAGCTAAGAGATGGGGCATACCAGAGGCTTTCTCTTGCTAATAAAAATCTATGGTTGACGGCGACAATCGCAGACCGGTTATACAGTCAGCTGTTCCTTCCCAATGTTTCGCTATTTGGGTTTACTGCAGAATGGGACTCCTGCCTGGGACATCTTGAAGAGGAACTGTCTCATGGTCGCAATGGTAAGTTATTGCCTAAACATCCCCAAATATCTCTTCCACTAGTAAGATCATCCACCCTTAACGCTTATCCCTAGTTCCTGCTGCAGACATTCGCAAGTGGCGAGCTTCAACTCTGAAACTCGCACAGCTACACGATCCTGAACTCAAATATGCCTGTACAGCCCTGAACGAAATGTGCGGCAATATCTCTTCTGAAATCTTTCAAGATGAATGGCGAAATGAAGACAATCCTGATACCCGCTATCAAGAAATTCAAGCTGCAATGGCTGACATATGTAAACAAGCATATCGCCTTGCCTTTCTGCTTCGTCAAAGCAAAGTCGATTATACGTGGCTACAGGCAAAGGATCCAGGGAGCCTGACTACAGACGAGACAGAGGTTGTGGGCTCTGAAGGTGGCAAGGGACTTGAGACATCGGCTAAAATAATCTTTGGGGGAGCCCTCAAGGGCCCTGGACCATGTGAGGAGAACGCAGATGGTGTTATTTTACTGCGCAAGAATGATATACTTCTTGGTCCGTTTTAATTAGCTTCCCGCAGATTTGGCCTTGAAATGGCAGGTTAGTGTTATATAACAAATTGAGGTAGCAATTTCTGAATATAGAACGAGGCTGCGCTTAGCCTATTCCTTTTTTATAATAGGGCAAGACGTGCTATTAGCTGGGACACCCTCTTCCCAATCTATCAGGAAAATGATGGTGATGGCAGCCAGCAAAACAATATTATCCTAATAATAAATCTATATTCTTATATGAACATATAAAACTAATAGTTTATGTAAATGACTTACTACTAGGTAGATGCGAGAGAGATGGACCCTTTCCAACTTCTAGATCCCAGGTATGTAATACGTGATTTATTCCTGTAGAAATCTGTATGAATTATTAACCAATCTGTACTAACATTGCTTTATTTACTATATCTGATCTTCCTGATCTCTAAATATATGTCATTAAAATAATCTCTTGATTCTAATCCAATCTTCACTATATAATTGAGAGAATCTCTATACCTTGCCTAATTGCCAGGTTACAGTTACGATCAGTTTAAGAAATGACAGTCAGGTATAACGACTCTATTTAGAGTTAAAAATGAAAGGAGTTAGTAGAATTATCCAGCAGTAGTCTTCTTGAAAATGACTATCTAGAACTGTGGAAGATTATGATATAGTCCTGGATAATATAAGTAGAGACTAGAGACTGCATGGTCCGGTCCTGAACTCCGGGCTCTGGCTCCATTCCTAGGCCTAGAGGTTAAGACTGCCAATTAATTCAGAAATTATATAGACAGAGAAGCAAAGAAGCAAAGAGTACAGTAAGATTAATATTATAATATTATCTAGAAATGCAAAGCGGAACAAGTATAAAGAGATATTTAGTATAACGGCCTGAGCGCCGCCTCGTGATGAAGCCTACAATAATACTGCCTCAACATATCTCATACTCCCTCTAATACTCACGTGAACGATATTGCAGCAGTGGCAAGTACAGTACGCCCTAGCGCCTCACATCCATGGAAATCAAAAGCTAGTGACATTCCAGACTCTCTTTGGATCTTATCACCCCAGATCTCACATTGTCCCAAACTACCTCCCAAAAACCATATACCTAAAGTCTATAGACCTTGGCCGATAGGACCTATCATGTCATCCCCACTCACCAATGACCCCGCGCGGGTTGCCCGCATCATGCTGTCGTGGCACTCCCTCGACCTCGTCTCCTGTACCACCCTCCAGACCCTGTGGGCCGGGTACGGGCACATCTGCGCCCTCACCGCCCGAGCCACCACCGCCGAAGCGGCGGAGCATCTCGGGAAGCTTTGCGGAGTGGATTCGAGAACCGCAGGGAGCACTTTTCCTCTGATTTTAAAGCTCATCTCACCGCCTCGCAAAGCAGCGGGAAAGGAGGATGAGGGCCATCTTCGCAAGATGCTCAGCTACGAGGTTGAGCAGTACTTCTACAGTGATGTAGTCCCGCGACTAGGAGATGATATCGCTGTGGCTAACTGCCTGGCGTCTACGCGAGACATGCGTGGGAAGCAATGTGAAGAGGAACTTCGTGGTATGATGGCGACGATTATGGTTGATTTGCGGCCTGCATTCCCGGTTGCGGGTGAGAAGAGAAGCGTGTTGAGTCGTGCTCAGGTGTATGGGGCGCTGAATTGGTTGGCAAGGTTTCATAGTCGGTCGTGGGGGTTGTTGTCTGATGACAGGAGTCTGGATGGGTATGTCCTACCGCCGCTTGAGGAAGCGAAGAGGAGGCGGGACTTGGGGAAGACGGAAGTAGGGGATGCGTTGTGGCTTAACGGAGGGTACACGTATCTGGCAACCCGCCGGAAGGAGTACGCTTCGCTAGTTGAGGATACGGACTCGGAGTGGTCTGATATCCTATGTACAGCTTCGGATGAGTCTGCGCTATCGGTTGCTGAGATGGCTGCGTTCCTCTTAACACCTTGTGGAAGGAAGATGGAGTCACTTATCCATGGCGATGTCAAGTCAGAGAACCTCTTTACGACAAGCAAGGGCGATGAGGTAGCTTTCTTTGACTTTCAATATGTCGGGTTAGGTCTGGGAGTTTGTGACCTGGCAAAACTCTTTACGTGCTCGGTTCCGTTGAGGATGCTTGCTGACGATGAGGAAGACTTGCTACCAGAGCAATTGGAAATGTGTGAAGGTGAGCGAACTTTGCTGGAGCACTACCATAAGACGTTGCTCCAGGATAAAGGAGAGCGCTGGTACGAATGGGAATCCTTTGTACGACACTGGGAGACGGCTCTAGTGGACTGGTGCAGGTTTCAGGCTTCTTGGGGCTTCTGGGGGAATACTGAGTGGCTTGAGGCTCGTGTGAGATCTATTGTGAGCGACCTGGGGTGGAGAGAGTGGTTAAGCCGCAGCATAAGCCGTTGAATTCTTGCAGACGAATCAATAAATAGCGTTCGATATATTTGTTCATTATCAAAGACCCAGCAGGACTGGGGATGCGATGGGCGTCCATTTCAAAAACTAGATGACCTACTAACTTGTTCACTTTCCTGAATTTATGACAAGAAAGGATGCAGCGAGTCAGTGAATTAGTTTCTATGATGTGCAACGTATAGCTCTATTGTCCGCCATGCTGTAACATTACGACAGATGGATGGCTGCATGTACCACTCCACCACCGCCAACTTCTCTTAGCGGTCATAGCTCCTCTTCAGCTGTCCTCTCAAATCTTCCAGCCCCCGCCCTTTCGCCACAGCATCACCCGCAGAACAACAAAACAGATCGTCCCAGCAGCGACAAACATACCACTGAATAGCTGAGCCTTCCAAAACGAAGCCTCCTCTAGATCCAGCAGAAGCGAAGCAATCGGCGTACCGATCAGGAACCCGCAACCAGCAAACATGAAGATCATGCCCAGGCGCGTGCCCACAACACCCAGTTTCGGAGACATGCGTGTCAAGATAGACGGTGGCAGGGAGACAATCGCCCCGGAAGCGTAGCCGTACAAGCAGGTGAAAACAACCGCCCCGCCCACGTTGCGCACGGCAATCCACACAAATGCCAAAATGGTCGCCAGGATACTAATAGGCACCAGAGTGTTCAAGCCGCCGATACGGTCGGCCATAAGACCGGGGGTGATGCGGCCCAGCACGGAGGTAGCGTTTAGGACTGCGAAAATGTAGAATGCTAAGCTGCTATCGTTGTGCAGGTAGTAGGTAAAGTAACTCTGGAGGTAAAAGAAAGGGAAGTAGAGTCCCACGAAGCAGAAGAACAGGCCGAAACTGAAAACCAGGAAGGTTGGTTCCTTGAGAGCAGCAACGTCCAGCAAAGATCTACTCTTCGTTGGTGGTGGTAGGCGCCGCCTCAATACCAGCATTGAGACTGAGAGTCCAGCTAGCGCTACAAAGCCGATGATCCGTGTCGTCCAGCCGAACCCTACTCGGCTGATCAATTTGTGGAACATTATGGGGTATATCACCGCCCCGATGCTGCCTCCTGACGCTGTAATGCCGGTGGCGACGGCGCGGCGTGAGGTGAAGTAGGTGGCGACGATGGCGATGCTGGGTAGAAAGAGAAATGCGCAGCCGATGCCCACTGTGATGCCGTGCGCAAGGAAGAGCTGGTAATACTGGGTTGACAGGGAGGTCATCATCAGGCCGAACACGACCATGAAGGTTCCAAAGGCAATCAAGCTGTGCAGAAAGCCTTTGTCAAAGATGGGGCCGACGATCACTCCAACCAGAAACAGGACGAAACCTTGCACGGTGCCGATCCAGGTGATAGCGGAGGATGAGTATGTAGGGATCAGGTCCGATTGGTAGTAGCTCTGGAATACTCCGTAGGCGTTGAGGATACCCCTGAGGAACTGAATTATTTGGTGTTATGGGTTATGTTTGAAGAGATCCGCATAACTTACCAGGAGTTGAAGAAGAGGAAAAAGGCTCCCACAACTTGCAACCACGCTGTCAAGCCGCCATCAGGAGGGGGAGGAGGGACTTTATTCGCGGATTCTGTGGGAGTCCGCTTTTCTGTATCCGAAGAATCGGAACTGTCCATTGGAATCGCTGGCGAAGGGCTGCGCTTGTTGTCCATGACTGTGGTATGGGAGAAGACATGAATTTCGACAATGGTAATGTTAGAACGATGTATCAAGAGATGTAGCAAAAGGCTTGCAGGCAGCGCCAAATATGAAAGTCTACTTAAGCCTTCATCAAGTGCATTTGTCATCTATGAGCCGTTTGTCGGTCCTTCGGCCTTGGAAATACAGTTACAGTCCATGTTGGTTGGTAATCTGGATAGTATTGCGTGATGGGGTGTCAGCTTGGACAATATTATTCTAGGTAGACTTTGGTCTGCCATTGTCCTACAGTAAATATCATGCCCACAAAGCATGACACAAAGTAGCTACCAATGAGCAATCGCCCGCATAAGAACTCACATAGTTTCGTGAATCTCGAATATTCGATTTCAGGGTTATCGAGTTAGAAGCGGGCGGCAGGATCACATCCTCGTCGTGCTGGTGGAGACTAGCGTCAAGAATGACCCCAGAGCCGGCAGTTTTATTGGCTCTGCTATGAGCTGACTGAACTGGCAGGCAGTGCCTCGGACAGTGGTTGGTTCTTGTTAAAGATCGTCTTGTTGATTGATCAGCGCTACCGCCCATTATCGATCTTTAATTTCAAAGTTGACGAACTGCCCTATAGGATTCGAGTATTAGACCCATCGCCGTGTAGGTGGGTACAAATGGTGTTTTCTGTTGGCTGATCTCGGCAAGGCTTCGATTTGGTACTAGGACTAGACTAACTAATTCTGGTGTTCGTCTTTCATAGGGCTCCGGTAGGAGGGCATATACTCGAGTATGTGTGAATTAGGTCTCGGTGAAATAACGTATGAATTGGGGCACAGCCATTCCGTTTCTTGAATACTGATTGGGGATGTCTGGGTGTAGTTGGTTTGGAGTTAGTTCTCTGCATTTGTGTATTAAGTCTCTGTTAGATGACGAGGTTCGACGAAGACAAAGACGCTAACCTTTGTGGTGGCTAACTAAGGACATTTTTTGACTGCATCATGAGCCGACAGCTGATATGATGTCATTCTCTTTGCAAGAACACCGCGATGGATACATAGCTTGTTTCCGTATTGAATGGACTTTGAGGATGACCTCGAGGAAAAACCAACTCCATTTTGTCTCAAATACTATTTTTGCCCTAACGGACCAAGGACCACTGCATTTCCATATCCAACCAGAGAAAACGGAGCCCAATAACATGGAAGTGTGAAATCCAACTTTCCCGAATCAATTTTACTCCTGAGCAGATCCATCATGTACTTGAGATTAGTGAAATCTCCTTCTGGTCTGGTTGTCTTGCCCCTTGTGGCCTTCCACATTTCCTCCAGTTCATCGTGTATGGTACCTGCACTCCGAGAGTCAAGTCGGTAAAGCTCTCGCACAGCCCGATGCCAGGCAACTGCTAGACAAGTACCACCACCCTTTGTATCATTGCGCTGTGCCGCAAGTTGCTTATAGAACAAATGCATCAGCAGCATGGTTGTCGCATCATCAACCTTCCATAAGCCACCAATGAATGCCAGCGAACCGGACTGAAGTACAGCATGCGAGAACCCAACAAGGTCATCTCCGGAGCTTATCTGGCCTTTACCGCTGAGACAGCAGCTGAAAGCCACAAGGGAAGCTCTAGTGCCTATCTTTGCCATATCAACAACGCGGAACTCGTCACCCAGTACGGTAGATTCCCAAGGAGAGGAGTAATTCTCCGAACCATGCGACGAGATATGTATAATCTCGGAAGAATTTAAGGAAGATAAAAACCTCCTCTTCTCAGTAGGTAGGACACGCAGAGAGTTGCAGATAGAGACCACCTCCGGACCAACGTAATGCAGCTGTTTCCGACCAGTTCCGCAATCGGCCAACACAGAGGCTCCAGTAGCTCGCGGTATGTTTGACGCTGTATGCGAGAGGTGTCGGAGAACATTTAGACTAGGGATTTGGTACACTGGCTTTTTGAGAATCAAAGGCTCCCCATCCAAGATCAGCGCGCTCAGAGGGAAGACATTAAGGTATGATGTGGGCACGAAGATAACAGCGTTACTTTTGCGTATGGTTGCAGTAAATGGCTTGATCAATTGCGCAGATAAGATTGCAGAAATATCACTCAGACTCGCAGCTAGCTGGGCTGCCTTGTCACCAACTGGATCTTTTAGGAGGGTTTGCATTTTTCCGAGGTATGCTACCACGAGCCTTCGCAATTGATAAACTCCGAGGCTGGATTGATGGACAGATTGAATGCCTTCCGATGAGATGCACATAACCATTATGCCGCTCATACATATAGCCACTTCAATGACGGCTGAGCCAGAAGGAATGGAGCCGAGAAGTCCACGCGTATCCGGTAGAAACATTGTACTCTTAAATACCTGTGCGGTTGTATCATGCCAGCCTTTGAGTGCCTCCTCCACGGGATCGAATGAATTATCGGGAATACCAAGCTCCTTGGCTACCTTAGCAGCCCTCTTGGTAACATCAGCTTCGTCCTGGGGATCACATCGTGACTGTACCAATGTAGATAGCACACGAGCCCTGTATGACTGGTCCATCCACTCTTGGATGCTTTCGGTACTCGAGGACTTTTGTGCCTGTAGTATCTCTAGTAATGACCTCGCTCTCCCCTGCTCCATGAAAATAAGGGCCTGGTCTCTCCAGGTAGTCGCCGGTAGACGCCACTCCCGTGGGCTTTGTTTAGTATTTTGCAATGACATGGCGAGCGATGTTCGCGTAAGTCCACAAAACAATTCCGCGGTGTGTAATGATGAATAGGCCCTGCGCCGGCTGTCGGGGTTAGGGATTAGATATCTTAAGTTCTCAAGCTGATGCAGAGCACCCAGAAAACTGTCAAGGGCTTTCTCAAAATTCCCTTCTCGTTCGTAGATAGCGCCAATGAAAGTGAGCAATTGCCAGCTATCGGGCTTTGGCTCTGTTCTTATCTTCGTAGTGAACTCGGGTAAGGTCTTCGAGATTCTTCTCAGTATCACGGACCCCTTATCCCACGCCTGGGCCGTAAAACACATGGCGATATCTTCGTGTGCTGTATTCGCACGCACCTCCATTGCGTGTTCCCGAACATCACTGGGCATGTTACGAAGATTAAACAATAGGCGGCTATCCGCCCTACTATCCGTGGAGAACCAGTCGGATAGAAATCGCGGGAGCTCCTGTCGCATTTCTTCCACCCTACTTAGTTGTGCTAAGGCTGGAATTTTGTGGGAAAGTATTTCTCTTTCCTTCAATTGGTTTTGAGAATCACAGCTGTGGATAAATGTCTGAAGCTGAGCCTCGGCAGCGTCAATGTCACCTCTTCCGATGGCTTCGAAACTGTGGTCAATGGAGGTAAAATACCCAGTAATGAAGGAATTTCGGGTCTCATATGTCCGGATGAAGTGTTCTTGCTCAGATTCACCACAACCAAGTTGCGGGTCATTCAGATGAGCTCTCGCTTCAGCACTAAGAGGTAAAAATTTCATAGTACTAACTGGTCTTCTCGGCTGAAGGGCCTGGCGTACTTCTTCCCACCCTGCCCTCAAAGTTTCCCTTCCGGTCATAGAACACACGGATTTGACTAGCGTGTCAAATTCGAGCAAAATTGAAGCCCTTGGAACTTGAAGATGCTGGTGGTTGGCGTCCCGAGTCAGAATGCCATCAATGTATGCAAAAGCAGCGTGTATTATTCCAGCAGGCTTAATGGTTTCTCTAATCTTTGCCTCCGCCAAGGCCCAGTCGTGCGTCGTTTTAAGAAGAGTAATATATGCTTCAGCTGCCCAAAGAGAACCCAGATGATTGTCGAGTGCTGCGTAGTAGGCAATGGCGCATTGACAACAGGTAGCTGCCACATCGACGTTCCCATTGCGTGAGAACTGTGAGTGAGCGAATCGAAGCATCAAGACCCCTAAGAAGTGGGACATTGCGCTGCTTTCTGTTTTGTGCAATTCGCCTCCCAAGTACTTTGCTTTGCTTATAGCTAGTTCAGATGCGCCACGGCTACAGCCAAGCAGAATCTGATGGCAAACAACAATTTGCGAGTTCATGTCGTCATGCGCGAAAAGCGAAAGTGCAGCTAACAAATCACTCTCTGCTTGGCGGAACTGCTCGTTGTCCGCACCTGCCTTCGACGAAATGCCTTCTGCATGATTCAGGCAAGCCCTGCGCAAGTATACAGCAGCTTGGCCTCTCGGTGCGTTTGCAGCTTAAGAATTCAAACACAGTATCAATCTCTTCCAACTCTTCGAAACGCAAGGTCAACATGCGTGACAAAGAAGATAAAAGCTACTTTCTTTACGGTTTTGGACACAAGCCCGAGCAGCTATGTCTCGGCCATCTGTCTTTCGGAACATACTCCAAACCGATAAAGGATTCCTTGTGGTATTGTCCAGGGGTGAGACTCGAGTAGGAAGTGACACTCGTACACGAAATTCGATACATACTGACATGATTTATAGGGCGGAAGAAGCCCATAAATGGGCAAACGTTACTAGAATTGACAATCAGTGGTTCCGAACGAACCCATCGATTCATATATCATGTGATGTCAATGCTCTTGACTTAGTTACCCTGGGAGCCTCATTCGTCAAGTCCCGGGAAATGTTCGTACATGCGAAAGCAGGGCGGAAGGTCGAGCTGAAAGAGTATGCAAAATACGCATTACTAAACTGATCTGAGCGTGAACTAATATGTTTTCCAGTCCTCGAGAGTTTCTGTCTGAGAAAGTCTTGGAAGCAGGCCGCTGCCGAGAAACACTCGAGAGATGGCTAGTCCTCGACAAATTCTCTTTGAAAAACGCGCTCAGTCGACCTAAAATTTGGTATCTGACTGGCCTCTACGAGTTGGAAGATACCATGAGTCTGATAGGAGATACCAATACGATTGGGCTTCGAGGCGGTGTCTCCGCTGAACTACTCGCCCTTCTGGCCGCAGCTCCAGTAGGTGCGAGTGCTGAAGTCGCACGAGCAAAACTGCAAATGCAAAGTGTCCAAGTTAAAGAACCACTTGTATGGGCCGCAAGGTATCAGTTACTCGATGCGAAGTATCTGTATGTTGAAGATGACGAACCTGTGCCTCAGAATTTGGTCAGACTCAAGGGGTCGCCTATACTTTCCAAAGGGGGTTTCCGTGACTCCGAAAAGGATGCTAACTGCGCTGAGCTCTCCCTGGTTGAGCCTAATCCTGACTTGGCAAGGGAGGGAGACTATGAGGAATGTGAGGAATATTGGAAGCCATTTCTTGCGGCCCAGAAGGAGCTGGAGAAGGTTGAAAAGAGTGGACAAGAGGAGTATTAGCTGCCCTTTCTGTTACAGTTGTGTGTCGATATCCTTGGTGTTGAGACGTTAAACACAAGTGGAAGGAATTGTATGCACCTTCGGGCAGAAGGGATATGTATGCTTACCTATTCTCTGAATTCAACGCTATGTCGGCATGTTCTGTATAACAGTCATTGGAACTTTCTCTTTCTATTCGTGTTATCATCAGGACTGCTACCGACTCAATGCGCCTGGGTCTAGGAACTTTTTACAAGTAAATTAGTCTAAAGTTAAACATCCTGTTGCTACATGAAATAGCTAAAATTTGGTTACATCAGTCTATCTCATCCACATGAACCGTGCGAATTCTTCCCTTCATAAACAGCTCCTGTCTCAGCGCTGGCATCTGCCTAAGTCTCCCTCCACCGTCAAGTACCCATTCTTGATCAGGAGTTGGGTTTCTGATCACTAGCGAGGGCCAGGGTACGGCTTCAGCCATGTTTCCATTCCCACTTAAAACACGGTCAACAATGGAAACATGGATCATCTCATTGGTAGACTGCGGATCTCCATCGCCAACCTGCCTATACTGGAGGGGGGTTCTTTTTGACTTCCCGCCCAAGATGGTCTCCACTGTCCGAGCGAAACTTCCCGTACTGGTTTTTCCCAATGCCGTCGCCCATGGCGCTGTGTCTGTCTCTAACGGTCGCGGAGGACGGTCGAAGAGGTAGTCCTCGATATCGAAACTCAACTGGTTATGCTTTGTGCATTGCGCGATCATCCAGGCCAAGGTAATATTGGCCAGTCGGGGGTCATGTCCTCCCCCACCCACATCTGTATGCACCCCAGAGAACCACACTTGGAGCAGCTCCTGACCTTTAGCATTCTCTGGCAGATGCCAGAGCGTGGGCTGATATGCGCTTCTCTCTTCGTCCAGTGCTAAGGCATGGAACGCATACTTGACCTTCCTGGAAAGCAGAGTATTTCGAAACTCGAGTTTCTCCCCGGACCAGTGTCCGAACAACCAGGGCTTATAGAAACCGACCGTATCCCAGACCCCAACAATCTCCACCGTAAACCGCGGGAGAGGATCACGGAAGCCTAGCTGTCGGCGATCATCCTCATTGTACACTGGCAATTTTCGGTTGTAGAAATCATCATATACCGTGGCGAAATTGTCCATGCCTCGGGGTGTTAACAGCCCTAGTTCACAGACTATACCCGCGATCGCTCTGGCGGTATAAGCACCCCTAGAGAATCCAAAGAAGTAGATCTTATCGCCCTCATCGTAGTTATCCACGAGAAAGCCATAGGCGGCACGGACGTTCGCACTGATTCCAATCCCAGCGACTCCTACTGCATGTGTCAGAAATGTCCATGGAACACGGTCGGGTTCACGTCTAAGACACCGTACCTCCGAGATACTTGTCCGCTAGGCCGGTCCCGACGCCCTTTTGGTAATAGATTATCTGAGGAATTTCTTTGTCTTGTCCATTCTCCTTCACAACTGCCACGCGACTCAAAGTGCGCGTCAACCGCGTAACGTTGGACGGAGGTTGACGAGTATCTGCGGTGGAGTCTTTCCAGGTACCTGAAACAACCGACCAACTTTTAGCACTGATATAGACATGTTCAGCAGTGCTACTGAGCAGACTTACCATCGCAGCAGACGATAAGACGTTTGGGTGACATTGTTTGATCCGATAGATGATCCACTATCCTGTGATCTGAGCCCGCTTTTCGCATGCTATTTTCCACACCCATCATGAACATCGTCGTAGAACCCCTATTCCATTTATTTAGACTTGACGAGAACTCAGCTGAGCCCCAGCCACTGTTAAGGCAGTCAGCCTCACATCATCTGCCCACGAACACGAGATCTCCCGCAGACTGGGCAAGTTTGGACGAGGCCAAGATTTGTTCGTATCCAGCAGATATTGGTGATCCGACGCGGCGTTCCTTGGCTACAGCTGGTGGGGAGTGAATCCTTCAGCACAAACGTCCTCCCTCATCGCAAGGAAAGTCAAATGAAGAACATTTTATTGGAGTCATGAGGATCATAAGTGGATGTCCGCACAAAATTGGTTGGAAAATGGGAGGTTAGGCGCGGATGCCATTCCCACAATGAGGGGGTGGCGTTGAATACGGATAACTTTAAATAGTAGAGTTAGCGGATCGACGAATACGAGGTTGACAGCCCTTTACGAGATGCTGCTGTTCAAGAGAGAGCGCGACAGCATGATATGTAAGGCTCTATTGAAATTGATCCGGGTGATACTCCGACAAACCCCTAAGATGGCAATAAGTGAACGAATCCCTGCATGCACAGCCATGCGGCTTTTGCGGAATTTTTTGTCAGTCTAGACACAATTACCCCCTTGGACATCTCTGCCTCCTTCTTCCCTTAGTGCACAAAAAGGCTGATATCTATGGATTTAGCCGAATCGAACGTTAAACTTGCTTATTCTATACCTCCCACTCGGATGGTCGAAGTAGCCATCCAGTACAAGTGTCTACGTGAAATGCGTTGGTGTGAAGAAATACTATAAAATAAGCTTATATTGGCTCACAGAAACCATGGAACGTGCTGGAGGCCGAACGACAGCCACCAAAGATGCAATACGGTAGACCGATCTAGACTAGAACAAACAGAATGGTAATGATGATGAGAGCCAAAGTGTGGTTCGTGCCACATTCTCCTCGTCAGACCTCTCTGAACGTATAATAGACCCGTTGCACTTGGACTTAGGGGTCTCAGCTTCGTTTTGCTGCCCACCAACGCTAACATAATTCTATACATCCTCAGGCTGACACGCTTGTCACAAAAACCATGCCCGTCAAAGACTACGGAATCTGGAAGGCATTTCCAGCTCACTACGAGTTCGAGGATCGTTTCGAGGACCCCAAATCCCCCCACCTCTCGCTATACTATCATGACAATAATGCAAAAATGCCACAATTTGACCGTGAATACCGACACAAACATAAGGGCAACCCGCCAAATAAGCTAAAACCAAGGGAGATTCCTGGATTATTCCGCGCAGCAATCAACATCAAGTCCACAGCCAAGGAGTCCCGGCTTGCATATTGGGTAAATCATAACATTGTCGAGCACCCCATCGCCGAGAAGCTATCTAGCTTGGACTTCGGCTTCCACCCAATTGATCAAATCACCGATTTCGATGGTAAAGGTCTGGACTATATTCGAGGGAACCTCTTCACTACAAAGAGCGGCCGTGTTCTTCCCCATGACATCCCTGGCACGAATAACGATATAATCGACGTTCTAGAGCCCGAAGTAAAAAAGGCAATTCATCACAAAGCTACTATCTATCTTTTCGGCTCTATGTTCAACACCAGAAACGGAATCCACAACGTCCACATGAACCAGGGCAATATCCCGCACTTTGTCAAAGATGATGGCGTATTTCAGGATGGTGGCCTCCTCATCGAGTACGACGATCACTGGACTGGCGTGTTTCTTGCATTCGCATCCCAGGCCGCTCACACAGATGACCATAATGGACATGCTTTCGCAAAACACGTCGTTACTTGGGCAGACATTCTACCCCAAGAGATTATTGAGAATTCGGTAACGATCAAGGAGGCACTTGTCAATCCACGAGGCAGAGATGATCGGTCCGCCAAACAAAAAGAGTTCGTAACGCTTGAAAACCTTACAAACCACAGAGTAGCCCTCTCATCATGGAGGGTTCATAATGCTGCTGGTCAAGTTCAAGCGCTCCCACAAAATGCAGCTTTGGACTCTCGAGCTATGAAAAAGTTCGAGATGTCAAACTGTCCTCTTTCTAACAACGGCGATACTATCACCCTACTTAATGAAGAGGGACTAAGGGTCGATGGAGTAAGCTATGGGGCTCGGCAGGCTGCCACACAAGGCCACCCAATAGTTTTTGCTCATTAAGCAATTTGCAGCCAAGCTGGATGTTTTAGTCTTAACAATGATGGTAATGCCGCACAACATTGGGTAGGGGAATGATGGGAAAATTTGCGTCGCACGAGTACTCTTCCATCTGAGTTCCGTTTTACGACTTGTTGATCCAGACTGTCAAATATGGCTACGCTGTGTTAATCTCACTAATCTAAAGAAAAAATGAAAAATAATCCTGATAGTGTACTCAGGGATATAATTTTAGTAATTAATATACTTGGCATACGGTCAATATATTTCGACTCGGTCACTATATGTTTGTGGCGAGACATGGCAGATGTCATTTGGCGGCCACGGTACGCTCTCATAGTATAGTGTCTAGACCGTATAACGAAACAAGGTCGCAATGACAAGGCCTCTTTGTTCGTCCCCTCAATAGCACAAGTGAACAAAAACTTTACAGATTGTGAAGGATCCATGGTTTATGTAGCATGGCTAGATCCCAATATTTTAGCGGTGTGAGAATACTTGCAGTAAGTGGGGTGAGCGGCAACCTTATCCACCGAAGAAACAAAGTTGAAAAGAATAGGCCACGGCTCGACTTCAAGATCGGGCCACACCATGGTTTCTTGCTTCGAATAAGCATCGATAACTAATCAGTTTGAGCTATAATGTACCATGGGCCCCTGTAGTCTGGCTGTCTGCGGAAGTAGATTTCGTGTAGTTAGAGTTTCTGTTCGTATGTGCAGTGCGGAGAACTCAGCACTAAAACCCTATCATTGGAAGGAGAGCACCTACGGTGCGGTCGTACTGCAATCGACACCAATGTCATTATGACGGCTTCGGGCTAGTCATTGTTATTTAGTTAGTAGTTAACTGTCTTTGCTGCTCTTACGCAAGTTGTCAATCAGGGAGAAAGCAATTATAAGAAGACGACACCTTGACGTCTGATTCCTTGTACCTCAAAACCCACATTTCATCAATATAAGGGCCATTACGCCACATACCACGACAATGCAGGCTATTCTTTTCCTTTTCACATTTTTTGCGCTGGCATCACAACCAGTGATTGCGTGGGGCGACGTTGGACACCGAGCTATAGCCTACTTGGCTGAGAAATACCTTACTAATGCCGGCTCAAATCTCGTCAACGAGCTTCTCGTTAACGACAAGGGCTTTGATATCTCCGACGCTGCAACGTGGGCTGACACTATCAAATGGAAACGACCGCTCACTAGACCCTTGCATTATATCAGTACGCTGAAACTATATCACAAAAGATGATATATATCTAATCTGGCTTCAGATCCAGATGATGAACCCCCAAATTCCTGTTTCGTCTCATACCCTCACGATTGCCCTCCCAAGGGTTGCATTATCTCACAGATGGCAAACATGGTAGGTTACTGACCTGAGTTTATCAGCGGTTCCAAATACTAACATTGTTACATCACAGACTCGCCAAATCAATGATCGGCACGCCAATATGACCCAACAGAAAGAAGCCTTGATGTTTTTGATTCACCTGTTTGGGGACTTACACCAACCCCTGCACGTCACAGGAGTCGCCAGAGGTGGGAATGATATTCATGTCTGCTTCGATGGCAAGGATCACTGTAACAACGACACCAAGAGATGGAACCTACACTCCGTCTGGGATACTGCCATTCCACACAAGATTAATGGCATAAAGCACAATCTGAAACACAACCCTGAAAGGCTGGCATCAGCCAAGTGGGCCGACAGGCTCCACGAAGAGAACAAGCTGCGGCCAGCAGATACCGAGTGTGCAAATACCCAGGAACCCTTGGAATGCATCATGCAGTGGGCGACGGAGTCGAATCAGCTAAATTGTGATTTCGTGATGAAAAAGGGGCTTCAGTGGCTTGAGAAGACCGATCTGGGTGGTAAGTACTATGAGGTAGCTGCACCTATTGTTGACGATCAAATTTTCAAGGCGGCCGTACGTCTCGCCGCTTGGATCAGTGCCCTAGCGGAGGATAGGGAAGAAGCCGATAATTCTAGAGGCGTCCACCTTCAAGGTGATCTCTGAAGTCGGTATATGGCGTGATGTAACGCCAGTGGAAAAGCACGTCTCTTCTTATGCTTTGTTTTTGTGCTTGCCTTCCAGTAATAATATGCATCCGGAAATTAGTAAAGAATCTGTATTCGTCGTCTTATTAAGTCATCGTATACTACTACTTAGTTATGTGTTACCTTCGTGCATGTACATCACATCAACATGAAGGATTCAAGATTCGCTCATAATGCGGCAACGCCTACTGATGGGGTAACCTACGGGGCTAGGCAGGGAGCGACACAAGGCCGTCCGATTGTGTTCTCCCATTGAGATTGAAGCATTATCCAAGTATCTTCCGTGTTGCTCTACTTCCACACCAGCGGTGGCAAAACACCCAACCAATGAAAAACGGAAAAAAGCAAAATTTATACACGAGTTTCGCTCATTGTTGACAACATGTCTTCTATTCCGCATAATTTATGTATGATGATGCTTAGGAAGCTAAATGGGGCTGTGTTGTGGCAGTAAGAGAGACTGTTAATATTCACTTCATTGATGGAAAGTAGCATCAATGACTAGTAGCTGTGGCGCTTGTCTGCATACTATGTATACTGTGAAACCATTACCTGGATACCGAATTTGTGAGGCTTGACACATGTCCTTGGCACGCAGCAATAGGGCGTTAAAGCTGCACGGATGATTGAACCTCGTGTAGAGCCTTTCTCATTATACTCAGACACTCTGCATTAGTGGTCATAGCATGATAGGTATTCATAATATTACTGATCTATGGTTCGATCCAGAGGAACCACGGCAGCTTTGTGTATGCTTAGCGATGGATAAGTTGGTACTAAGCTAAGCTGTATTATTGGTATTCGAATTTAGTTGATGAGATGAGCTCGATTAGGTGAAAAAAAATATTATTATGTGGAATAGTGATTTAGTGCAATAAGATTTATGGGATGCTGTTCTCAGCGGCGTGTTTGCTCCCAACAGACGGTTTGCCCACCCCGTCACCCAAACCAACCGAGCTCTACCGCCTCATCCATTCACTTCGGATAGAGAATCATCCAAACACAAGTGGGGATGCTAGATCCACACTTTAATAGAAACTAATAAAAAGGCACAACGTGACCAACCCAAATCAGTGTCTCCTCCATAGAGACTGGCCTGTTCAGTGTTATTGGTAAAGGGCACGAGCCCCCTGGCGCGTAGTCTTCGACCTGTACGCGCTGCATGGTTAACGATCGAGTGTCCGCCACTTGTGCGAGGGACAAACTAGACCGTTCAGCTCAAGCAAGTGCCGTACTATCTGTCCAGCTGAACAAGACAGGGATATCATTGGCTGTACAAGAAATTCGCCCTTGACGATTTAATTTCCTCGCTTCTATACTGGCTGAACAGAAGACTTTTTGGCGCCCACGCTTGCCCATGAAGGATGTAACTCCCTGGCGATACAAGAGGTTTCCCCTGAGCTCAATACAACACAGAGTACTGGCAAGGCTGCACGACTATGCCTACGCGCCCCTAAATCCTTAGTCTCACAATCCTTTGTCCTTTGCTAGTTTTCTGCTTTGTCCATTCTGATCGTTCTCCCTTCGCTTGATGTCACGGGACTGGAAGATGGGTGATGCCAATTCAACAAGGCTGCACTAGTATCTAGACGACCACTTCCATGGCTATTCTTAGATCAACAACGCACTATCAGCCTGGCCACTTATAGATAGGGATTTACGCGCTGACAGGATGATGCGATCGATCAAAGAGCACACCCCCGCCTTCAAGGTGCCGGCCACCACATAATTTATAAGATCGAGGTTCTATTCCCATCTATGGTGGTTGTGATTCAATTTACAAACTCTGGTAACTACCTGATTACACGAGACTTCTTTCTTACACCACTATCAATCAGTTTTCTTCCACTCAAGACCATGGATGCTGCCAGAGGAGGCGTCAACTTTGTCCGGATCTTCTTCTACGCTGGGAGTGCTATCAGTATCGAGCGGAAAAGGGCTCTGGTTGCCCTTGCATATGCTACTGCTCGAGACCAGCTGCTAGCCCCAAAGGCAATTTTGATCAGGTTAGTTAGACAAATATTTTTCTCATTGTCGTTCTCTCCTTTATGTCAACCTCGATCATCTCTTCCAATAAAGTTATCTGGATGGCCAGTATATAATCATATCTCCAAATGCTGACCTCACCAATAGAGCTGACCTGCACAAAACTACCTCCAATAAAGGTAGACATGTCATAGATCCCAAAGGATGGCATGGTACCTTCGCCTTCAAGGGAAGTGACCAAGTCTCGCGGGAGTATCATGTTGCATCACATGGCTATACAGAGGGAAAGGAGGATTTTACCCTTAAAGAAGCTACACACACTCCGGAAAAAGCAGATGACACTCGGCGAGGTGGGCCGAAGTCCGATAAGGTTGTTTGGCCACCTGAGGAGTTCCTTGAAGAGTTTGTTGATAGCCCCATCGGTTACTCGCACCTGCCAAGCCAGAACTAGGGGTGGTATCTGAGTCATCTGTGTTGACACCGAAGTCTTGTTCAATAACTGGGGGTATTGTTGGCGGCGAGTTTTCCGTTGAGAGCCTAGTCATCCCTCTGTTTCTCTTGTATGTGGATATATACTTGCTGTTATTAGGTCTGTTTGCTCTCGTGTTGCTGGCTGGGAATGCAATTTTGGTAAGGGACTGGGGATGTTGCTCCACATTTGAGAGTGTCAATCGTGTCAAATATCAGATTAGTGGATCTACGCCGCCACATTGATGAGAGTTTAGAGCATTGATAGAATCATATTGCCAAGAAATTCTACCGACTATCCTACCCAAGCGATCCATACATCTAGACCGAGACACGGCATTCCAGAGACATAGCTAATCAGCTGTATGAAGCAGTACTAAGATTGATTGAAATCCCACTGGACAAGTGAGTCTTGCATGTCCACCGTATCATGTCGAAGAATCTATGCTTCGCTTGTAGTCTGGTAATGCCCACTTGACCATCCACTCCGACTGGAGCACCTCTTCAGCAGTCGGTCGCTCTTCCGGCCGGAACGCCAACATCCTGCGGATTACATCCAAGAACACGACTTTCTCTTCCTCCTCAATCGCGCCTCTCCACTTTCGCCTCCATTTTTGTATGTCTATCTCAAATGACTCCTCGAACGGAGGCCATTTGTTTTCCAGATAGGCTTTAGTAGGGCGCCCGTCCTCCGTAAAGAACTTCCTTCTTCCTTCCCAGCGCTGCCACCATTCCTGAGGCATTGGTCCCAGCACATCCATATGTTGCGCCACGATTTCATCATCAGGCACGATGTCCGTACTGAATATAGGCTTCATGCCAACAATCTCCCAGATCGCCGTAGCTAAGCTCCATACATCCGAAGAATATGTGAGCGGTCCTTGCGGGTCAAACCTGGCCTCCGGAGCGCGAAAGGCCGGAGGTGTATGGCAGTCTTTCCCAAGTCGAACTTCTGAGGCGGGGGCGAAAGCCTCACCAAAGTCACTGAGAAGAGGACGAACGTCGGCCAGCGTCAGTGTTTCGGCATACTTTCCTAGGAATAGGGGCTTAACCGCTTTCGTTGGGACATTAGGTGGAAGGGGCTTTCCATCACAGCGCGTGATGGGAACTGTCTCAGGCTCGCCATATTTTTCGTACAGTTCTTTGACGGAGAGTGTGTCAAAATTAGATGGGAGCTTGATCAGAACATTGTTCAGGTGTATATCTAAACCAAAGATGTGTATGGAATTAGCTCGTAGGATTCAGCATTTTCATATCATTATGACCAACCTCCATGTACGTATCCTTGTGAATGTGTATATACCACTGCTTGTGTGAGTCCATAGCATAGCGCTCGAGCCACGTCAAGAGGGAAAAGGCGGCTGAAGGAGATCTCCCTAAGATTGCTCTGTGCAGGAGCTGTAGTGTAGCATGTATGAGTCCCATTAGGGCCTTGTACTTCGAACTGATCTAAAAGAATCGGTACTAAATCGGGTCCTTGGTGTAGTAGCGAAGTGGAGGGGCGTGGCGTTGAAAGAGACTTAAGAACTGTCGCTTCACGTGGGAGCGCGTCTGCTGTGTTGACTTTGAGCGCGACGTACCGCTTGATGACAGTATCGTGAGCAAGCCAGACGGTCGAATAGCCCCCAGAGCCTAATTTATCTACAATGTAGTACCGATTATGTAGCACGTCACCAACCATAATGGGGTGGTAGCCTCCAGGTACATATTCTTCAAGCGTCTCCACGCCTTTGATCCAGTTATACTCGACACGGTCCCCGGCCATTGTGGAGTTCAGCCGCGCAAAGAAGACGGGGTTTAACTTCCCGGGAGACCAAAAGGGTCTTGAAGTTGATGATGTACAAGACAATCGATTAAAAGGCGCAACAAACGGGCTAGAAAGGCTAAATCTTCTGCAGTGGCGTATCATGGTTTGTCGCCGTGATAATTGCGAAAAGGTGGCCTCGAAGCGCCTTCGTCCAGCTACTGACTAACTAAATTACGGGGAAGGGGTATTTAGGCTGTACGTAAGCAAAAGCTGCTACCATAGTGATCACGTGTTAATGCACATCCACAGCCCCACCATTCAGAAGTCACGTGGACATATCGAGTTACACATATTGTTTGCTGTCATATCAATAATCTAATATACTTCAACTCGTATTGAAAGTATTTTCTCCCAATCATTCTACTTTCGGGTCTTGTCCGAGCAATATTGTTCATTGGGGCATCTATCACCGTATGCTCTCCATATATCATTTTTTGTCTACTGGTCACTGCATTGAAATTCTCTCTCTCAAGTCAGGGGTGAAACATAGTTTATCCCACTGCGGAAAACATTATTCTCCAAAACCTTTTACAAAGACCTTGTGTGATAGTTAAGAGACCAGTCAAGCAATGATGCCGGTGCTGATAAATTGGAGGTTTATATACTATTCCCTCGGTTGTTAGCGAGGTACTGACACGAGTTTGTAACTATCATTGGCCACCCAGTCTGTCTAATGACATAGTGAAATGCCAGATAAGGTCATCATGGGACATTCGTGAGCTAAACTACGTCAACGAGGACTGGTGCCGCGCCGTCGACTGAGCTGTAATATCCGCGGACCTCCTGCCTTAAAGAATTAAGGGGCCACTAGTAAAGCAAGTAATAGATATGGTTTGGAACAAGTGAGAAGGAATCAATATAGAATGTCCGAAACTTAAGCAAAGAACTGTCTGTTGAAGCCAGCCCCAATGAGCGATGTTGCGATTCGCCCGTGCCCGTTAAAGATCAAGAATCGTGCCAGGTCTGCCTTGCTGTTAAACCAGATAAGTTAATTATCAACATTTTCACCAAAATTTCCCGTCTCCTTAGTCTGCTGGGCAAGCAAATTACGAGATTATATGCTACAATTATACTCCGTGATCACCCCTCGGTGTGGGGGAAGGGAGTTAAGCGACGAGAGTAAAGTCTCCAGACTCGGCGTAAATAGTGTTGGGGTCGGGACAGGAAGCGGCCCGGACGCGATAAGGACTAGAGTACGCAAGCGCCATGTCAGCAAATCTTGACATGTGTCTGGGAACTATCTAGATCTACCACATACGTCGTGCGAAGGGGGGAGGGACAGCTTGGCGGAGGAATCGTCACACAGCCCCCACCATCAGTTATGATGGGCGTTCGGTTGAGGAGGTCGACGATCTGGGGAGGAAATTCCCTAAAGTTGGTGAGGTAGAGGCAGAAATGTGGCGGATCAGTGCTGAGGAATGTGTTTGCATTAGCTGGAGCTCTAGCCCAAGTTTCAAAAAGTTGGGATTCTTTGCGATACTTACTCGACGGCAGTCCAGCACACTTGCCATGGTTGGTTGCAGTGAACAGTGTCACCGGCTGCGGGCTTGATGATTCTGATGGCGCTGGCGGTCGTCAGAAGGGCGGCGATGGCAACAGAGATGATTTGCATGGTGAGAATGATTTTTCTCTTGCTTCGGAGTGTATTTTGAGATGTCTGCTTGAGGATGCGTTGCTTTGATCGAAGCCGTGGAGAGCCACCCTTCTTATACCTGCTATGTTGACACTGACGCAGCTCTGCCCGCTTATCCTGTAGGTTTGGCCCGGTGTTCGATCATGGCAGTCAATGGTCCTATGTCAAGTACTTGGCACAGCCACTGTACGGGATAAGCATCTGTGTAGATGGTGTAGAGTCGGTTTTCCAGTTCTTGATCCTAACTTGATGCTTCACAAATCATTTTTTAGGGTTGATTGAATCCTACGTTTCACATGTTGCCTACGAGTGCGCAAGAAATTAAGCCAGCCAATACAAGAGACAAGAGTAATTGATATATCCCATGATACCTCGTGTGATCTTAGAGTGACAGTATTCTTGACCATTGGCGAGCCTGAATCAGGCTTCCTACACCAAACTTTCCTCTAAAGCGCATACGGATACGAGAGAATGGATTTGTTATCCGAGTTGCTTCCTTCCTTGGCGTTATGCGTTGTTTCAAGAGGGTCATAATAAGGTTTCTCATAATCTTATTGTGTATTCACGAGGTGGCCGAGAAATAAGCACAATTCACATTATACCAGAGCACTAGGAATGTGTAACACCATGGATACCTGAACATGCTCTACAATCAATATCCTGCAAGCAAAGGTTTTCTTCAAGTCTAGGCGATGATAAGTGTATTGAATCTTCGGACGAGTACCCGTGGTCGTACGGCCTGCGGCTATGCATTGTCACCTGCCAGGAGTCACCAATCAAAATTTCTTCCGACGTAAGATTCCATATGACAAGATCGATCGACTCGAGTAATGGAGCTGCTGCATTAGGCAGTGTTACAAGAGATGGATCCTCGTGAAACAGTTGGCTTTGATATATGCCGTTGGTAACCGTCTCCAGGATTTCAGATATGTTTGACGGGTATTGGAAAACTGTAAAGCATTTGACTTTGATAAGCCTCGCTGTTATCTTAATTTGACTGATGCAAGGTGAAGAACAAAGCTTACCAGGTAGTCACCATCGGGAAATTCTAACCTAGACAAGGGATGCCCGGGCCCTTGAAACCCATGATACTGTCCCTGAAAAGGACATTACCAAATGCAGTCCTGGCTACAGGGGCATCCTCCGTTGCACCGAGCACTGCATTATCGGCGTTCGAAAACAGTACGCTTGGCGATAAGATGGGCAATATGCGATCAGCTACAACGGGGGCATGGATGCGTCATGGGTTGCTTGTATGAAGTGGAAAGACCAGGAGCCACGGGATAGCAATTCTGAAGGTGTTATCATATCCTGCGGTGATGATGTGGGCTAGGGAAAAGTTAGAGATGAATACTTAGGTTGACTTGATTCCAATAAGAGGGGACTACCCTAAAGAAGCTATTCATGCAGTCTTCCGTCAGTCGTTTTATTTTCTGGCCAAACTCAAGGGCATGATCGAGGCAGGCCAATCCCTCTCCGGAGCCACAATCTTGGACACATATAGCGAGTTTGCCCTTAGCATGTCTGCCTTGGAGTACCTCAGATGACTGCAAAGCACGTCAGCAAGGTGAAGTTTGATTGTTTCTGATAAGGGGCTTACCTCCAGGCATCCTCGAACTCCCAAATCACTCCAATCCACGTTCCCCATCGGCCTTCCTCGCCAAGCGTTCGTAGCTTCTCTAGTTTCTCAACACCAATGAAGGACGGGGCCAGTCTGTACTCTTGATCCACTCTTATTATATCAGTATGGCATCTACTGCCGTGGTCCCTCCATGAGTCCGGTATCTCCAAAAGGGGTCACCACACCGCAGGACGGGAAGATCAATTGTCCGGTGTCGCTTTGTTTACGGCGTCGAAGCGCCCGCCACAACATTCGATTCGTTCTCCATCTCAGCAAAGGACTCTGTTCCAACATGTGGCCCTTTTTTGTCCCCTCATTCCTAACCCCGGACTATACCTGGCCGGCACCCGCCGTGTCAACTGTCCGGAGAACCACCCCACCGGTTCCCGCCGTACCAGGCCCCATCAGCAGATGGCTGTGCGGTAAGGCGCATGGTTTTCTCTACCATGTCTCCCGATGCTACTGCTACCTATTCGGAATATATTTCAATCCGCACATTATTCAACTGCCCTTCGGGCTTATATTGAAATGGACAGATCGCACGAGTGTTGAGGAGGTCATTGCAATGCAAATGGTTCGAGCGGCTGGCATTCCAGTCCCAAGAGTCCTCAGCTGCGGCGAGCACGTTACCCCACACTTAACGCGCGAGGTCTCAATACTCATGACGAGATTACCGGGCTTCACCTTAGTGAACCTTGATGACCCTTTAGAGGTTGACGATGAGGGTCCGTGGCTCGAAGAACTCAAAACCTGCGTCCACGCTATGCGCGAGTGGGAGCCACCAAGTCAAGAAACCATCTGCTCGCCTATTGGAACGGCCCTCCGAAGCTCGCGTGTCCCTGATCATATCATGGGCCCTTTCATAGATCACAGATCATTCTACCAGCACCTTTTCGCGCCAGCATCACAGCACGGTTTCAGATCGATTAATGAGTATAATGAGGCCCTAGCTACTGCGAGGCAATTACAACAACGCCCTTATAAAGTGAAATTCACTCATGGAGACTTCAAAGCTCATAACATTCTAATCAACAATGATGGACACTTGTCTGGCTTTCTCGACTGGGAATCTGGGGGTTGGTATCCCGAGTATTGGGAATTTACAACCGCAATGAGGTTTGGGAGAGACAGCTGGTGGTATCAGGTTGCTATGTGGATGGGTGGTCACGAATATAAAAAGGAGTTGGAATCGGATAGAGCTTTAAATCTTCTAACCGTGGACTCCTACATAGCATTTTAAGAGGACATTTGGAATTAACTAGTACCGGGTCTCCACGGGAGAAATGCAACAGTTGAATATAGTCTGTGTAGCAGGTCTGCTATTACGTATATATATAGAGAACACTGATGCCGTAGAATAGCTTGGTTATCTAGTGGAACAATAGGCGCGAACAGAAAATCGTAACAGCAGACATCCTGAAAGAAGCCAAACTACTACGCAGCGCAACACAAAACGCAAGACCAAGTAAAACAACAACAGTTCGAGATCCAATACATGAGGACAAATGAAAGAACAAGACGAAAGCCAATGAGCCAACAACAAGCCTGCTCTCATGTTCCAGCATGCTAAAACCTCACCCTATCATTCACCGCCACCTCGGTCGAGTGGTTTCAGTAGCAATCTTCCAACAGCTGCTGCATCGGCTAACAGCGCATCTTGCTGTTCAACCTTACCATGCTTTATGCTCAATATCTTATATGTACAAGTGCCGTGAGGTGGAGTCGTGCTGTGCTATTTATCGCCAGCTACTGCGAAGCGTCCGGATGGGTATGACTAGTGCAGTGGGTAGCCTGGGTATTCTTATCAGCACTCCTTTGGGCGATGCTTTTCTTCGTCATGGAGGTTGGATAGCGCTTGAAGTATCTGGGGGTGGAACTTTTTCACTCTCGACTGTGAGCGTCTTTGCGAGCCGTTCCAGAGCCGGATGGCGTTTCACTAGGGAGCCATACTTTCCCTTCCCATGCTTTGTAGATAGTTGATACAGTGCTAGGACCAAAATAAACTCATGTACCATGTGAATATACCTTTAGTTGGCAGAGAAGCACGAATGAAGGATAGTTAATTCAACCCTTGATAGCACTAAGCTACCGTAGTTTTGTCACGGGTTGTTATGGTTCATGCCATGGTTTTATACTGCCAGCATATTTTGCTTCAGATTGACCAAGGAACGTCTCACTAAGCTTCTAGTATTTTCCCGCCATAGATCAAGCAGTAGTGTCTGTGACATATCTGCCACAAGTGGACCAATAGATGCCACTAGCAATCATTTTGCATTCTGCCAAAGTGTATTGACAGGCCCATTTTCATGCTCCGTCCAAAGCTACGAAAGTTCCAATATACCACCAAACATGCCTAACAAGACTCCCGCGCCCACATCTATCGCCTAACTTCACCTCCAAAGACGATCCGCCCAGTCTAAGTTGTTATAGAACTGATGGTTCTGAAGTGTGGCATGCTGAGAAACGCGAGCGCAAGGGGATGGGAAACCGTCTTCTGTGTGAGTTGATGCTATAGCCCTACTTCTAAACTTAAATGAGCTTTCTTTACCAAGATCGTGGTGATATTTTGTTATGGATCTGCTTGTGAATCTCGCTAATCTCTTACCCCTCCCAGTCTTACCTGTCTAATAAGTTCTTTTAAGTTCGAGAGTAACTTCCAAGGACGGGACGGGTTTCACGGTGTGTCACCGTGCGTTGTCCGGGGAAAGCGGACTAGATGGCCCGCGGAGGTCACGGACCATCACCCGCCCCACAGAATTTAGGGATCGGCATTCCAGCATCACTCATGAAATTGGTTTTTCACAGAATCAATGAGGTATGGGGGACTTAAAGCACCCTAGCTAAACATATACGGAGTTCTAAGCACCGTCAGAAGCTTGCCATTTTTTTTTAATGTCCTACAAATTGAAGCATCAGAAAACGGGCCACGAAAAATATGCCAGGCTGTCATGACCTTGATTTGCGAGGGTTCGGCACGGCTGTGATCAGATCACTACACTATACTCTATAAGGTGGATTATCCGAGCCGAAAAGGTTGTTTGACTCTCACAGCCTAGCGGAGGCGAGGAGCTTTTCGGACAATGGCTCGAAATAATGGCCTATGCTGAGTGGCCCGTGTCATTTATGGCACCTTGTCCAAGAACTCAAAAAGCCTCCGAGTCCCCCAATCTATCAGCCCCCCCCCCTTAATGATTGCGTTCCCCAAACCACCATCAATCCAAAATCTAGAATCGGAAGCTACTCACCATGCTGCACCAAGCCAAAGACATCGTTGCCGCCCTCGATGCAGTACAACCTCTGTCGTCTGGCACTGACGAAGTCGATCGCCTCGCGATTCGCGCTGCAGCCTATCGACTGCTAAACAGGGTGGAAACACCCCATGAACGAGCGTGTGGTTTCTGCTTCGAAAATCCTATTGTTTTTGCTGCTTTGCAAACGTGCATAGATTTAAACCTTTGGAAGTCCTGGACCAGTCTCGGAGGAGGTGAATTGACGGTGGATGAACTCGCCGCATTGACAACGCCTCATGTTGATGTCAACCTCCTACGTAAGTTTCTTTTGGTCGTGATCGTTGCTTTCTTTCTTCTGTGCTGAAACAATGTTACCTGCGCAGGCCGATTCCTCCGCCTCCTAGCAGCCTTCAACGTAGTCGAAGAAACCGGACCCGACAAATACAAGTCCACCCCGTTCTCGTACGCAATTGGCGACGACAGCACCAAGATCAAGGCTACGCTTCAAGCAGGGTACGCGGATTCCATCTATATCCTTGATCACAGAACTGATTCCTGCAGAACATACCAATATTTCCCCGCGGCATACAATCTCCCCACCTACCTGGCCAAAACGTCCTACCAAGAACCAACCGACATGAATAAAAACAACTACTCAGATTTCGACCCCGCTGGCCTAAACTTCTTCGCCCGAGTAGAGCAGAGCCCCTCACATTTTGAAGCTTTCATGGGCCACATGGAATGCTGGACGGCGTTGAAGACTCCGTGGACTGATATTTACGATACAGCCAAGCTCCTGCACGATGGCGAACCCAACGACCACTCTCCGTTTCTTGTCGACATTGGCGGAAACACCGGTACTGACATCTCCTACCTAGTGAACAAGCATCCAGAGCTTCGTCGCGAATCAGTGGTCCTGCAAGACCTCCCCGATGTTTTAGACAAGATTCAGCCCCCGTTGGAGGAGAAGATCACACCCATGGTGCATGATTTCTTCCAACCGCAGCCGGTTCAAGGTCCGATTCATACCTAGACCTCAAATTTCCAAGGTAATGATTAACTGAGACAATTATAGGCAGTAGGATCTATTTCATGCATGCCGTTTTGCACGATTGGTCAGATGAACATGCCCGAACCATACTCACTCATACTAGGGATGCTATGAAGAAGGGATACTCGAAACTCCTGATTTACGATATTGTTCTTCCACCCGTGAAAGCGAGTATGAGTCAGGCTGCGATGGATGTGCAGATGATGTCGTTGCTGGCAGGTTCTGAGCGGACGGAAGGGGACTGGAGGAAGTTGATCACTGATGTGGGATTGCGGATTTGTCGGTTCTGGCCGGATCGGCAACAATTTGAAATGTTGATTGAAGTTGAGGTTGCATGAGTGAAAATAGGCGTATTGGAAGTTACCATGTCGTCCTCAGTTAACCCTGATAGATTCGGAATGCACAGTGTTCAACCCCTTTTACTCCGCTTTATCACATCAACATAAAGCATTTCCCCCACGCTCAACTTGTTCATTCATATAACCTCACCTAAGTACATGAAAAGGTTTTTGGAAAGACTGAGACACCTGTGATCAAAATATATACTGAATATTTGGACTCTTATAAGCTGCCATGACTGTGTTCCATTGAGTAACTTGATCAAAAGGAGTTTTCGATTCTAGGAGGATGATAATCGATTTCGCTTTGAGAATATTAACAAAGAGGTACGCCTTCCTTTATAATATACATTTTGGAACAAAATTAAAAGCTCATACTTGGTATCACAACACTCAGGCAAAAGGCAGAGATTCAATCTTACAGGTCTCCTTCCTGAGCAGGTGAGGTGGGCCATATTGAAGACATGAGAAAGAAGATAAGAAAGGCAGAGTGTTCTTGCGACTACATCAATGAGCAACCTCTTCTATCCGACTCAAAATAGTTCAACAATCCTCAACACTTAAGTGTTCTGAATGAACGCCCACAGCAATGGTTCAGGCAAGAATGGAGACAACTTCAAGATGATGGAGCTGAGTCAGACCGCATTGTTTCTTTCCTCCGGCTGACAGGGATCGCGGGGTGGGGCGCAGCGTGCCGATCACAGCTTTCAGATAAAAAGCAGCTTACTACGGAGTAGTGCTGATGCCAAACACTTAGCGGGCCCAGAGAGGAGCCTAGCGTCCTGTTGGGATCTTCGCGATGCTTTCCAGAAACGGATATTCTGACGTCCGGCCAATTAGGACCGGCCAGGGTCATGAGTTGTCGCCTCAGTCTCACTGCCTCAACCAGATCATCACCATCTTTCTGCCACGAGGCTGAGCAATTCGGTATATATAAAGCCGTCAAATTCTGCAAGAATGGAATTCATTTTCCAACCCAGACTCGTTCACAGCAATGCATTTTTCTCATTCCTCTCTTCTTCTCGGGGCAATATGCGCATGGGGCCTTGCCAGCCCTTTGCCCTCAAGCACAAGTCCTACGGTGCATCTCCCTGATTCCAACGTCTGGTTCAAGGGATCGGCAAGCAACTTGACCGAATCCTTCCTCAATATCCGCTTTGGTGAAGACACGAGCGGGAGCAACCGCTTTGCTCCTCCGAAACCATACAACTATCCCTCCGGCTCCGTGGTGAATGCCACCCGGTCCGGCGCAGCTTGTCCTCAGCAAAAGGACCCTATTCCTGACTTTCCCATCTTCGACAATGTCACTTCCATCTCTGAGGACTGTCTGACGCTGCGCGTTGATCGGCCACTCAACACGTCTTCCTCGGACCGTCTACCAGTGCTCGTCTGGATCTACGGCGGCGGCGACACCATCGGCCAAATCTACGACTCTGCCTATGACCCAAGCCTCCTGGTCTACGGAGCTGCCCAGAAAGATGTTCCCGTCATCTACGTGGCCATGAACTACCGTCTCGGTATCTTCGGATTTGCCTCATCCCCCGCCTTGAACGAATCAAACTCCCTGAATGCCGGTCTGCTGGACCAGCGCCTAGCCCTATGGTGGGTCCAGGACAACATTGCAGCCTTCGGCGGTGATCCAGACCAGGTCACCATCTTCGGCGAAAGTGATGGCGCAACAAGCGTCGGACTTCATATCACTGCCTACGGCGGCAAAGAGTCCAAAGTGCCCTTCCATCGCGCAATTATGGAATCAGGCGGCGCCACCGCCGACTCCGGAACGGCCAGCAACAAGTCAGGCGAGCACACAGCTACCCTAACCAGCCTGGTCAACTGCACTGCGTCCTCCAGCCAGGAGGAGCTCGAGTGTCTTCGTCGTCTCCCCATGAAGACCCTCCTCAACACAGCGTACGCCTACGAGCTCACTCTCAACTCCATGGGCGGCATGGGCGTTTTCATCCCCGCAGCCCCCTCACCCTTCATCCCCGATGCTCCGTCGAAACTCCTCCGAACTGGCCAATTCTCCCGCAACATCGACCTCATCTCCGGTTGGTGCGAGAATGATGGCTCATTCTTCACTACCACAACTCTGAACTCCTCATCCGACATCGCCGCCTTCCTCCAGGACAGCTACCCCAACCTCTCCAACGCCTCTATCGCCAAAGCCCTGGACCTCTACCCCGTGTCAGAATTCTCCCCGGACCCATCCGGAAACATCTCCGCGCAGTACTTCCGTGCTAGCCAGATGCACCGTGACCTCGACTTTACTTGTCCCAGTCTCTTGACTGTCCAGACGAACGTCAAGTACGCCACTGACAAATCCAAGGTTACTAACTACCTCTACGCACTCAACCAAACGGCCTTTGCAGAGGTCTTTGAGTACTTGGGCATGGCGTACTACGGTGTTCCGCACTTTAGTGATATTATGTATCTTTTTAACTCTGTTACGAACGGCTTGTTCAAGGATGTATCGACAGCGTCGGATCGGAAGCTAGCGTCTGAGATGGGTGCCAGCTGGGCTTCGTTTGCCTACTATGGTAATCCAAGCCGTGCTAGGGGTAGTGTTAAGGGATGGGAGCAAGCGTATGCGGCGAATGCTAGTTCCACGACGCCTGAGTTGCAGGTCTTGGGTGGGCCGAAGATGAGGTTCACGGGTAGTGGGAAGGGAGCTGCGTATGATGAGAATTTGGTGAAGAGGTGCGCGTTTTGGAATGATCCGGTTGTGGCGAGTGAGTTGGGGGTGTAGATTTGGATTGGTGGTGAGGATGAGTATGGGCACATGCCGATCTTTGTTTTTTATAAGATGGAAATGATTTATGAATCTTAGATGTAATGGTTTAGACACAGACGTTATGATAGCTATGCAGTATACAAATATCGATCGAATGGTCGTTCTATGATCCTAATATATCTATTATTCTGACGGTTGTGTTCTATTATTATTAAAAGGCTTACCATTCTGGCCGCTATTGACCAAAAGCATATTAACTACTACTGTCCTGGCCCTCCTTAATATTTCTCGGTATGATCGATCGACTTCCTCAAAAATTCTAAACAGAGTTCGCGATGACGACATCGAACTTTCTACACCCTAAAAAGTAACTACTCAAAACGACCAAGATGAAAAAGTGTCCGATCAGCATTTTGGTATTCCAGGTCCAACTCTAGTGACCCGGTTCTGTGCTGCCCTGTCCCTTTCCGGATCCATCTCCATGCGGGTTTCCTGACATTGAGAACCGGTTATCGGCATGCCGAAAACCAGGATGTTGAACGCACTAACGAAGTATATCAGCATCTTCTACTACTTTTACGTAGCCAACATTGGGATTGATATCACAGTACCTGAATAAATAATCGCGACATAAGCTAGAAGTGAAATACTTCCGACTTCGACTGATATCCACATGCACACTCACCATGACGCTCCACAAAGCCCACACCTGCCACTCGTCAAGACCAGTGACCGTCCTCGGGGCGGGTATTCTCGGTCGTCGAATTGCGGCTGTTTTCCTCGCTGGATCTTACACTGTGCATCTTTTTGATCCTGATCGGAATGCGCTCTCTGCCGCGGAGTCGTTTATCAAATCCTCTGAGGAGGCATTCACTGTGCTGACGCCTTTGCCACATCCTGAGCGCGGAAGGTTATCTCTCTTCTCGGATATGAAGAGTGCGGTTGAGAATGCATGGCTGGTCGTCAAGGCAATTCCAGAACAGCTTCCTCTCAAGGTTAAGACCTTCGAGGAAGTCGATCGATACGTGCCCGTGGATTGTATTCTCGCGTCGAATTCGAGTTCGTTCAAGTCAAGACTTATGGTTCCTAAATTGAGCGAGGAAAGAAAAAAGAGGGTGATGAATATGCATTTCACTATGCCACCGGAGATACGAATAGTGGAGGTGATGACTTGTGGTTGGACAGGGGAGGACTTGATGGATGGATTGATGGAGGTGTTGGAGGAGTGTGGAATGTGTCCGATTAGGGTACGGAGGGATAGTACTGGGTATGTTTTGTTTCCTTTTCGATTATACGCTATTAGTTCTGATATGGTGCAGGTTTGTATTGGGCCGTGCTTGGGCAGCCATCAAACGAGAAATCCTAAATATTCTGGCTGAAGGGGTCAGCGCCCCCGACGAGATTGACTTCCTGTGGAAAGAAATGTTTCAGCGCCCCACGAGTGGCCAGCCGTGCCAGTTGATGGATCGGATTGGATTGGATACAGTTGCAGCTATCGAGGATAACTATATTCAGGAAAGGGGGATGGTTGAGAATAAGGCAGTTAATTGGTTACGAGAGAACTATATCAACAAAGGGCGAATAGGTGATAAGTGTGATTTGGGAGGTTTGTATCCCGCTGAGCAGGAGGGTATGTCTGAGAAACTTTATGTTTTGGATGTTGGTATCGGGGAGAATAACGCATTGCGTGATGCTGCAGCGTCGGGTCGTATTCTCGCAGTGTCTCCAAAGAGTGGGAAGATGACTACCCTTGTCAGTGGTCTATCGTATCCGGATGGAATTGATATTTCTCGTTCGTGTGGAAGGATGTTCTGGACGAGCATGGGGCACGCTTTATCTGCCTGTGACGGGTCTGTGCAGTCAGCTAATCTCGATGGGAGTGATGTTCGCACGCTTTTGAAGCCCGGGACTGTGCATACACCAAAGCAGCTCGTTGTCGACGATGTGGATCACATTTTGTATTTCTGCGATCGCGAGGGGATGAGTTTGCACCGATGTAATTTTGATGGAACTGGTCATCAGATTATTATTCAGTCTGGGTTGTTGAAAGTGCCATCTGAAAGGAAGGATATGATGCGGTTTTGTGTGGGTGTAGCCCTTGATCGGGCGAATAGGCGTATTTACTGGACCCAGAAAGGGCCGAGTAAATCTGGAAAGGGGAGGATATTCCGAGCTGGGATGGATATCCCTGTTGGGCAGACAGCCGGCAGCAGAACTGATATTGAGTGCTTGCTAGAGGGACTCCCGGAGCCGGTTGATTTGGAGTATGATACTCAGACGCACATGCTCTACTGGACGGATCGCGGTGAGCATCCTACGGGCTGCTCCTTGAATCGGGTCGATGTTAGTGGCGATACCGATAAAGAGACATTGGGAGGCAATATCGAACTACTGGCGAGGCAGTTCCATGAACCTATTGGATTGAAACTGACGAAGAAGGGTGTTTATGTCACCGACTTGGGTGGATGTGTGTATCTGGTATGCGGGAGGAAGAAGACAGTGGTAACTCAAGGAGAAGGATGCTTCTCTGGAATTGCTATACTGCAGTAGTGTCCTGGTATTTTGTGAGCAATTACATATTCGAGCTAAGACCGTTTATGTTTTCTTCTAGACCTGATAACAGCTAAAGCCTGGTAACTCGCATTCCCTTCGGGGTGAGAACAAAGTCAAAAATGCCAGGCCATTAGCAAGATCCAGTTTTCTCCCGCCTCTGACTTTATCCCTGTTTCTGTATGGGCTAGAGAACTTTATCAGACAGTATCCAGGGAACTCTTCAGGTTGATGGGTTGTAATTGCTTGAGTACCTCTTCTCAAAGCCCACTTGTAAACATTTAAGGCTTTACCTGAACATACTTAGTCTTCGTAGCAAGCTCCGCTGCCAGCCATCAGGGAATCGTCAGCATCTGCGCTAGACTCGCCCTAAATATAATAAGCTCATGCTAATACCACCAATAGTACGAGAAATACTCTCGATGCAAAGTGCATAAACACATAACTGGCAGGTAGGATATTCCCCTTCTCCAAATTGGAGAAATAGCTTACTAAGTAGAATAATGCATGGATAGTGTAGCAACTTTCTGTGCCTCGGCTCATTCTGAGGGAACCCGACCCTATATATTACACAGCCAGGCTGTATTCTATTTTCCTATATATTTCGGCATCCTATTCATGATGCTGGTCCAGCCAAAGAGCTTCCGATCGATCAACCGACTCGTCATACAGCCTAGTCGGAAATACATGTCCCACTTTCGCGTCATCGAGCACACTGCTCGGTGTCAAAATGTCCGACAGCGTCCGGGTGCCGTGAAAGCCGGACATGAAAGCGAGCTACGACTTGCCATTAAGCAGTACATTCCCATCGATAATCCTCACCCGAAGGAAGGCGATGTCACTATAATTGGGGCGCATGCAAATGCCTTTCCAAAGGTGACTCAACTCCATAGCACTTTACGCACGATATGTACTGAACCATGTATAGGAGCTTTACGAGCCCCTCTGGGATGATATTCACGAGCAGCTGGCAAGTCAGAATAGACGCATCCGGTCGATTTGGATTGCAGATGTTGCCCAACAGGGGCAGAGTGGTATCTCGAATGAATTGATTCTAGGCCATGATCGTGAGTTGTCGCCTCGGACAGTACAAGCGATTTAATCGTTCATTGACACCATTCTAGCCGACTGGCTCGATCACGGACGTGATCTTCTTTTCATGATAAATCAATTCCAGGACCAGATTCCTCAACCGCTCGTTGGGATTGGTCACAGCATGGGCGGGATGCAGCTGTGAGCATCATCTTATCTCCTCACAAGCCCCCGTCTCCTAACTCGTGGCACTTACAGAGCCCATCTCTCCTTGATGCATCCATCTCTTTTCGAAGGTCTCATTCTGCTCGACCCAGTAATACAGCGCGAGAACCCAGGCCGCAAATTCGCCCAGGCATCTACATACAGACGAGACCTGTGGGTCTCGCGCGAGCAAGCAGCAGCGAAATTCAAGTCGAATCCGTTCTACCGGACGTGGGATCCCCGTGTGTTCGAGAGATGGATCCAATACGGGCTTCGAGACCTTCCAACCCCATTACACCCAAACACAGATGACATTGGGCCATCCGCCGTTACGTTGACTACAACCAAGGCCCAGGAGTTATTCTACTTCGTACGGCCTTCCTATGTCGACGAGCGATCCGGGCTTCCCCGCGGTAACCCTGAAGAGGAAATGCATCCGGATGACCACGATGCTGATTATCCCTTTTATCGACCTGAATCTGCATGGATGTTTCGTCGGCTGCCCCATTTGAAGCCTCCTATTCTCTATCTGTTTGGGGAACGGTCGGATCTGTCTTCTCCGGCTGCCCGTCAAGAGAAAGTGGCGACAACCGGTACGGGTCTGGGTGGTAGCGGAGGCGCAGCACGTGGACTTGTTGAGGAAGTTGTGTTACCTTGTGGCCATATGGTTCCCATGGAGCTGGTAAGTGAAAGTGCTGAAGCTAGTGCGGCGTTTATTGACAAGAGGTTATCGGATTGGGAGTCGAGGGTTTCGACGTTTCGCAGGGCGTGGGAGCGGGTGCCGCATCAGGAACAGCTGAGCGTTGATCAGCAGTGGGAGAGGCATATTAATGGCTCTTCTAAGGGATCTAAGCTTTGAGGAATTGATGGTTTGCTTTTGCTCTTTGAAAACAGGACTCAGTGAGGGCTACTGGTCTGACCCCTCTACTCCGGTGAGGCCGCGGTTAGTTGCGGAAACCGAAGCAGGGCGTATGCTAGAGTCACTGGCGGGCGCAAAACCCCGGAACACTCCCGAGGTTCCCGGCTAATTCAAACTTACTGGCTAATTGGTAATGCCCAATAATTATCAATTATGGTAGAATAATAGTTCATAACTATGGCTATTGTTCGTTAAGTCTCTAGTACCTTTGTATCTCCCATTCTGATCGATATAGCTTTGTTGGAGACTATCTTCCCCTATTGTGCCGCAATTTGAAGGGATATCTCTTTTGGTCTAGTTGGTAGCATAACTGGACAAGAGAACCAGACTGTCATGGGTCCAATCAGGGGCCTGGTCAACCCGAAGAAACTACCGGCCAAAATTTATGGCCAACCTCGTTGAACAACGAACCAACCTCTCTTGAGGAATCGTGCCGCGGCGATATGCCAACCCACCACCATTTTATGGAACTCGACTACTTTCTTCACTTCACTGTGGAGGATTTTAGACCCCTCTGACCTATCCTCTAGTCAAGGGAGGTGTCCCTTTTTTTTTTTTTTTTGATTCTATCTTTCTCTGTTATGGTTCCTATATTCCATTAAATTTGGGGAAAGTGACTTTTCATATATACTAATCTGGATTAAATTATCTTTCCTGTACCAATATCACAGTCACTGCTATATATGTAGAATATGTTCCAAGTCATAAACACCCTGACCACTCCTCTCTAACAAGAATCGGTAGCATGATCCTCCCCAATCATCTTCATAACAGCAATCATATCCTCTCCACACAACTCCCCACAAACATCCATCAACGAACTCCCTGCCCCAATCTCCCCAGCAGCCCCCTTAATAAACGCCGTACTATTAAACCCTTCCTTAATCGCAGGTTAGGGGGTAGTGTTTGGAAGGTTCATGGCCATTGTGGTGCCCCCATGACCCCGAGGCCGAGGAAGCCGATGCGCATGTTGATGGATGTGTAGGTGGTGGATGGGGTGGGTAAATTGTTCCAAAGTAGAGGACCATCGAGAGGTTTGGTCGCACCTGCAAGTACTAGAATGAATGTTGTAGATGATAGATTGTATGGAAGAAGTCTATTATATGCAAGATTACGGACTGTAAAAGAAGGTTTCGGTGTATTGTGACCCGTTTCGACCGCGCCAGCAGTTCACCACTAAGTTATTTGTCAGGTACAGGGCGTGAGCAGGGAGCGGAGTTTCAGGATGTTATTTTGATTGGCTCGGGGTAGCATAGTTTTAATGGAGAAGGTTTGTATATACCGAGATTATTGCTTTCACAGTCAAAGAGAATTGGTCGTGTGCTCTGAGTGCTTAGCTTACACTATGGGAATTCAGCAAAAGGTCACCGACTGATTAGGATATAATAAGCATTGGAATACCATTTCCAGTGTCATCATTTATCATACACATGACATTACTAATAAGCCCGTCCAAGACCAGCCTCTATTTCAAATAAAACGCCAAATCCGCCCCATCTGCTCTCTCCCACTTCAGCTCACCATTCGAAAGATACGCAAAGGGGCTGGCGTTATTTGAGTAGCGGATATCAAAGTCCTCGCCGCGGACGGTAGAGATAGCCTCTGTAGATTATCAAATGCGTTAGTGCACGTGATTCAAGCCCCGGGGTATAGGTGAAGGCTGAATTACCTTTGAAGTGAAGAACACTGCCAGGATACATAGCCGTCACGGCAGAGCCATTGTTGTACCAGGCAGTGCAGCCTGAGCTCCACACGGTATGTTTCAGGTTTGCCTGGACATGACGGTTGTATAGCTGGTTTGCAGTGTCGGTTACGACAACGGAACTAGAGTAATGTTAGTGGTTCGAAGGTCTCATTATAGGTAAAGGTCGGATCTTACTGAATATCTTCCCGGGCGATCTTCTTCACCCACTGCAGAATGTAATCAGCAGTCCAGCCTAGCATTTGAGGAACGCTGCCATGGCCAATAGGGCAGTTAGGCCCAGCGAACATAAAGTAGTTGGGATTGCCCGGACAGCAGATGGAGAAATACGCCTCTGGGGTGGTCTTCCAGTCGTGGGCGAGCTGACGACCATTCCGGCCGACCATCTCCCAGCCAGGGATGAAGGTGGTGTCGAAGCCCGTGGCGCAGACAATGAGGTCAAAGTCCTCCTCGCCTTGGGTGGTCTGGATGCCTGTCTTGGTGATGCGCTCGATGGGATCAAAACACCATTCTGCGTTGGGCTCCTGCATGGCTTCTAGATACCCATCTCCGGGGCTGAGACGACGGCATCCAATATCAGTATCGGGAATGAGTTTCTTGATTAGATGTGGGTTCTTGCTGAGACGCTGTCTCATTAGTTGCTCCGTGGCGGTGTATAGCATTTGATTGTACTCGGATCCCTTGAGCATCAGCTTGTAAACGGTGTTGACTCTGTGTGTGATGATGGGTTATTAGTCGATCGCTTCAGTGGGTGGGGGTAAACGTACGAGCGTTCGATAAATTTCCTGTATTCCAGAAATCCTTCGGGGTCGTCCCGAAACCGGGCCTTTTCTTCTTCGGTATATACAAAGTTGGTACCCATTCCATCCTTAGTCGTGTCTGGGCACAGATTGACTGACACCCATGTGGGTTGGCGGATGTAGTTGACGATGCGGGCTGCCTTGGGCTGCAGCGCAGGTACGATCTGGATCCCTGAGGAGCCATTACCGATAATAGCGATCTTCTTACCGGACCAGTCGTAGGCCGGATCCCAGCCCGCTGTGTGAAGTAGCTTGCCCTGGAACTGGGTCAGACCCTCAATCTTGGGCATTTTCCACCGATTGAGAATACCCCCGGCGTTGATGAGGATGTCTGCTTCATCGTACACCGTTGTGTCGTTCTGCTTGAGCTCAAGAACCCATTTTCCACGTTCCTCGTTCCAGACAGAATTGACAAGTCGGGTGTTGAAAATGATCCTCTCTTTCAGCCCGTACTTCTCCGTTGTCGATCGGATGTATTCCTCAATCTCCGGACCCTTGGCATAGCTTTGCGACCAGGATGGATTGGGCTCAAAGGGGAATACATAACTGTGAGCAGGCACGTCGCAGCCCACGCCAGGGTAGATGTTCTCAAACCAAGTACCCCCTACCTCGGGGTTCTTTTCATAGAGGGTGAAGTCAACAAAGTCAAGGGGCTGCTCATGCTTGAGCTTGTGCGCAAGGATCAGTCCCGAGAAGCCCGCTCCGATGCAGACGACTCTGAGTTTCCGGGGAGTGAAAGCAAACCGCTTGGGATCTACAGCATATGCTGTGGATTCGGTCGGGACGGACTCTCTGGAAGGCATAATGGTGACAGAACAAGCCCCAGGGTTTGCGAGATGAGTTGCAGACACGCAGGTTCAGACTCGCAATAGCCAAGATTTCGGAACAGGGGGCATCCTTACTAGTTATATGGTAGCCTTGTGGTCCTTTTGTTCCCGGATTTCCCCCGGCCGCAGCCTTGTAGTTTCAGTAACTAAACGGCTGGCCTAAGTTAGTGATTACCCTAAAGGGTAAGTCTACAGGCCCGATTGATTCGCAGGATGATATATTAGCGCAAAATCGACTCTGCGAGTCTACCATACAATATGACGCAGGACGTAATTAGAAGAAGATAGCCATGGCGGTAGAGTCCTGCATCTGTCAGACCTTTATTAACCTTGTAGGAATTAGGCCCCCAAAAAGGGTCAAGAGTGAAGCTTTGAGATGGCAGAGGAAGGGCGCCGGGAGTGAAGCCACGCCGCTGTCAAAGATACGGACCCGCCGGCCCGCCTGGTTTGGGGGCCAAAGGGGCCTGTCAGGGGCCGGAAGGATCGCTAGAGCATCCTAGCGGCATGCCACACGCCGAACGCTGAATGTGATTGATGCGTTCGCTTCTTTGAATGCCCTGTAGCTTATAATTCGACGCAGTAGTGTGTCAGAACCGGATTTCTATCTTAAAGACCCAGCGGTGCCTTCCAGTCCACTCGATATGCCTTCCTCTGCAAGTGGCAACAGACATGTCCAGCAGCGTCTTTGGGGATCCTCCTCCAGGGACGGACCTGACGGCCAGCCGGCGTGGGGTGAACAATGCAGCTGTGAGTGTCACATACGTGCTGGCAGCTATTGCCATTGCCCTTCGATTTTTCGCCAGATCTCGGGTGCAGCAGGCTTCCATTGCTGCGGATGATTGGATGATAGTTGCTGCTTTAGTATGTGCTTGTGACATATTGCCTCTCCAGAAGCACCGGATGGCGATGCTGATGATTAGGATGACTGCAGCTGTCCGTAACCGCGAATTTCGTCTCCACGATTGTTGGTTCGTTCGCCAGGCCATCACCCGGCAAAAAGTACTGACCAACTCTATACAGGAGGCTACTATGGCCTCGGGAAGCATGTATGGGCTATACCCCTGCATGATGTGATCAAGGTCATGCAAATATTGTTCGCATACGTCCTCATATACGTCGTCACCGTGCCCTTGATCAAGCTTTCGGTCATCCTCTTTTACCGCCGCATTTTCGGCATGAACAAGGCGATGTGGTTCTGCGTCGCATTGACCATCGGCTACTGGGTTTCTTGCACCATCGCCTTTCTCGTCTGTTGCCGGCCTGTCTCATACTACTGGACGCAGTATGCTGATCCGGCTGGCGGCCGCTGCGTCTACAACCTTTATCCATTCTATATCGGAAATGCCGCTGCAAATGTGACCACGGACGTGATCATTCTGCTAGTCCCCATGCCTGTTATCTGGAGGCTTCACATGCGAACCACCCAGAAGGTTCTGGTTTGCAGCATTTTCCTACTTGGCAGCTTGTATGTTGGGTCGATCGCCCGCCTGTCCGACCCCATGTTTTATCCTGTCCGGAAACTGATAAAAACGTTATTTGCAGTGTCTGCGTGGCGAGTCTCATCCGAATATATTACATGACATTTCTTAGCAGGTCCGTGGATATCACCTGGATCATGGGAAATGTCTTCATCTGGTCCAGTGTGGAGCCGTGCATCGGAATTGTCTGTGCCTGTCTGCCTACCTTGCAACCCCTGCTGCGGTACACCATTCAGCGGATATTCGGCTCGCGCGTGGGAAGGTATTTGGGTAGCTCGGAGAATAAGCTGTCCAGCCAAAATAGGAATGCTCCCGTGAGGAAGCCCAGGGATTGGGACGAGAGTCTGCTTGCAACGCAGACTGTTCGAGTCGAGATGGACTCTATGCGCAGAGAAGACGAGAGTGATGAGGGCAGAATCATGATTGAGACCGACTTCCAAGTGATCGAGAGCAAGAGAGCAGTATAATGGCACTGGCATGTTACGGTTGACAAATCCGTGGCGTCACTCTAAATGTAGCTGAAGGAGTGGCAGGTGGATCATCATCAGGGTGTTCAGCTAGCTGGCACGCTACAAATAGAACCAAAGAAATTCAAGAGTAGACATGGACATAAGTTACTACAATGTCGCATCACATCACCAAGATGATGCGTCTGGATATCAAAATTTTATAGTATGTACGACTGGCTCGCTTCACTAGATCTGACACCATAGCCCGTTAGCGATGTGACACACGGTAGGGACAGAAAAATAACAGAGTGAAGCCCATCCATCTTTAAACCCAGCTAGTAGCCTTCCTCTTCGCCCTGCTGGTAGACGTGTCGTGAACGTCCAGGGTCTTTGCGCATTTGCTGGCCAGAGCCAGTGAAACCCACTACTGCAGTCAGTCTGCTGTCGCACGTGTTCCATCAGAAGAGTCTACTCACCTCGGGCATTTACTCCGTCGCCCGTGCGGAACATGCTCTCCTTGCGACCCAGTTTCCCCTTGCTGGCAAAGTCTTTCCACTTCATCTTGCCCGCCTCAAGCTCCCGCGTGGCCTTCACCTTCCGGGGCACCTTGGCCGGGCGCGCCGGCCCATCGCTCACCTTGCTCGGCTCCTTACGCGCCTGGTTGGCCAACGCGGGGTTAATGTCCGCGGCGGCGGAGATCACGCTCGAGTGGGGCGGCGGCGGCGCCGGAGATTGTGATGAGGAATTGCCTGAGCTTGCATCAGCCTTGCGCTTTCGCGAGTCATTGCCGGAGATGGGCCTGATGTCTTTGGAGGTTAGATTTTCCACCGTCCCATATGACTTGAACGAGACGAGGTACACGGGGTTGCTCGCAGAGCCGGTGATGGAGGTGATACGCGCTGGGTAGAACGAGTTGTCGCCCGACACCCACCGGGCGAGAACGTGCTCGTTAACGGAAAAGGAGGTCTGAGTTGACGGTTCGTCTGTTTGTTCGACCGTCGGTTTGCGGTATGTTGGTTGAGATGCGTAAGAATCCTTGGCCCTATTATCCTTGGCCGCGGACGCCGGCGGCTGAGACACGGGAGGCGCGGGAGGTTTGAGTTCGGCAATGGATGTTTCGGTGAGGTTTATAAGTTCTTCCAGCTCAGTTTGGAGACTCTGCAATTCCGTGTTGTCTGGGTCTACCTGCAAGCTCGATTGGACGGTTTCAAGCTGGGGGAAAGGGACGGTTAGTCACGGACCAGACGGTGATGGCCAAGCACGTACCTGGAGCTTGAACTCCTTCACCTCTGCCTCCAGGGCAGCGACGTCTGACATTGTTGGGTAATTAGAAAAAGTAAAAAGGGGAATGCGATTAATTCCTCGGTGGAGAACCGGAGGATGAATGAATGAATGGCGAGTGCGCAGGGATGATGACAGTCGTCGGGGTGGAGTGGCGGTCGGGCTGGAGCAAATCTGAGGTTTTGCAGATAAGAGAAGTCGCCCTGGGATAAGACTGGGCTGTGGCGGGGGCCCCGTTGCGGCTCGTGCTAATCACGTGTATCGGCACCGCCACATCTGCATGGGCGCAAGTCACATGTTATCCGCTATCTGCATTCGCTCGCTCGCTCCTGTTGCTACAGTTCACTAGTAGCTCAACTAGCGGACGTTCTTGGTTGCTGACCCTTTATGGCGAAGTACTTTTAGCAACTACTGCACCTTCAGACTTGGGCCGGTCACTACCTAATCCCGGTTCGACTTCCCCACGGTTACATTAAAGGCAGGCAGCCGAAGTCCAGAAAAGCTCCGATCTCAGGCCACGCCCGCATCCACTAAGCTACGGGTCAACGGGTCAACACCTGGTTGGTGTCCGCTTCCACAGTCGATCCTCACGTCATTCGGCTGCCGGAACAAAGGCCAACCGATGGGGGTGATGATTGGCCCGAGATCTGCCAGGTGTCCGTCCTACCGCGTTATCAGGCTACATGCCACATGCTAGGCTAGACTACAGGCTACAGGCTACAAGCAACACTTGATACTGATGGGGCAGCGGCACCGGCAGTCCAGGAGTCAAAACCGGGCGGGGAGATCAATGGCCAACCCCAAGACTCGTCAGCCGTGGCAGGTTGCTCGTCGCTATAGGCTAAACCTTAAGCATCGGAGATCCAGATCCCTGGTGGGTTCACACCGCTTGCCCCAATTGTGATCGGTCGGGGGGGCTATGCACTCGACCGAGAGTAGTAGGGGGGGAGCTCTGGCCAAAATAATCTAGGTTATCCCCGGCTTACGATGTGCACGGGAGACGAATTCCTGGCTGCTACAGCCTACAGCACTCACATGGGAGGAACCATGCGATTGACGGGCAACTACCTAGATTACAGTAATCCATCCGAGGCACCCGAAATCGCAAAGGGATAGGCATCAGCATGAGCCATGAGGAGCACCGAAAGTCGGAGGGTCTGGTCTTAACACTGAGACTGGGGGCGGTGAGATGACGGCGAACAAAAGAACCCGTGCCCGTGTCCGAGAAAAGTGGCGCCCCATGAGTCACTTTTCTTGGGTGAGACAGTCGATCGGTTCGTCTAGTACGAAGTAGCATCACCCAGACAAAGGACGGTCCCAATTTCGCAGGAGGGGGTCCAGCAATCTCCCTATCCATCGACGGCGTAGATAGACTAGTTATCTAGATACTAAATAGGCAGAGACTAAGATACTAGTGCCTGGGTACCAGTTTCAGGCTGACGAGTCTAGCAATGGAGTTCAAATCCATCGTAGGGTTGATGATTGTAAGAGGTGACCAACCAAGGAACCAAGCAATGCCGAAGTGGAAGAGAAGCAAATGGGCGAAGAGAGAAAAACCGCAGAGGCTTTTCGGGTTGGATTTCTAAGCAGGAGTCACTGGGTTCCCCACTTGCAGCCTGAGGTTTGCACCGGCAGAGCACCTCAGGCTACACTTTTTGCCTTCTGCAGAACCCTGTAGCCAATCACCTTCTTCCATTCTGCCGACCGCTCTCAGGGCCATCGCCCCCTCTCTCTCTCAGTGTGTCTCCTCCGCGGTGGAAGATTCCATTCCATCCGCCTCTCTTCTACTACTAGGCTTGTCTTGTCTTGTCTTGTTGCATCCACTGCTTCCTCTCTCACGCTTTCTCTCAACCTTTCCCCCCCCTCATCCTTTCCTTCCAACCCCCGTCAAGAACCAACTCCCCTCCCCCCTCCTACCCGGTGCCACAATTTCGTTCCATTCGGCCAGACCCTTAACGACGGGTCTCGCATTCTTTCGCCCTACTGCATCCCCCTACCTCTCGCCCATCTTGCATCATCCTACTACTCTTCCCATCCTCCTTTCACTCACCACTCACCAGCCCCTCTCCCCTCCCTCTCGTCCTCTTGCTCGGCCTGTGATTCGTCCTAGGTCTGCCTCTCCTTAGCCCCGTTTTGGCTCGTCAGACAGACCTCTTTGCGGCTTGTGCGTCTCGCCTGCCTTGCGCCTCTCCTTCACGCATTGTCATCCGCAACTTCACCTGTCTCCCGAATCTCACTTCTTCCCGCAACGCCCCGTCTCCCCAACACCTCCCGAAGACTGCCAGCCTCAGATTGCTTCCCCCAAACATCCCTAGGTGCAGTTGAGGTTGACGTGAAGGTTTTTGGTTGGCTGTCTCGGTCATCGCAAAAATCATATTGTGCCCCTCTTCTGGTCTCTTCCGGTGTCATCGTACCGGAACCCCTCCTACTTGACCCGTCTCTGGGGGCCACCCATCGATACAACGAACGGGCGGGAAGCCCGGCCTGCATCTCATCGAGTCGACCATTATTTCCAGATCACTTCTGTCGAGCAGCACTTGACACGCCCCACGGCTTCAACACCTTCCCCCTCTGGTTGTCACTGTCGGCTGCGATATTCTGAACACAATGGCCGACTACAACTCCCTCTATCAGCACGGTCTTTACCTGTCGCCAGATCAGCAGGATCTTCTCCTGGCTGCTCTATCCTCCAACAATCCGCCTGCAAAACAGCAGAATAATTCTCATCCCCCGGCTTCCAAGTCAGACCCAGAGTCTACCCCTGGAACCACAGGTAGTTACAATATGAGCCCTGCATTCGACCCCTCTAATCCTCACTCGGGTGGCCTGGGGTATGGCGATGATGAAAGTCCCTTCCTGGACTTCAACCCCGAGCTGGACTTTGACTTTCAAGGCTCCGAGAACTTGATCGGTGATATTCCCGACAGCCTGCCGCAATCGGAAGAACCCGAGCCGGGAGAGAAGCGGAAGGACATCGATGGCGATGCGGATGAGAATGAAGCTTCTGGTAAGAAGCGAAGAGAAAGCGATGAGAAGGCGGCAAAGAAGCCAGGAAGGAAGCCCTTGACTTCCGAGCCAACCTCAGTACGTATACTCGGTTATCGCGATGTGGGCGCCGAGGGTATCGTGATACTAACAAATTTGCAGAAGCGGAAGGCACAGAACCGAGCTGCGCAGCGAGCGTTCCGTGAACGCAAGGAGAAACACTTGAAGGATTTGGAAACGAAGGTAGATGAGCTTCAGAAGGCTTCTGACAACGCGAATCAGGAAAATGGGTTACTACGTGCTCAGATTGACCGCCTGCAAGTCGAACTGAGAGAGTACCGCAAGCGTCTCTCCTGGCTGACCACCGGCACTGGTGTCTCTGCCATGAATGCCATCCCAGGGGCCTATCCCAACAGCAAGGGATCGTACGGCCTTCAGAACAACGATTTCATGTTTGACTTCCCCAAATTCGGGGATCTTCCGGGCTCCCACATTTTCAATAATGGCCAATTGTCCAAGACGCAGCAGAGTGCTAAAGGGGAGCCATCAACAGCAACCCCGCGTAACGACTCTCGTGTGCCAGGTGTTGTGAGCCGTAACTCTCTGAGCAACTCTCAGTCCAACGGTGTACCCGCGGGCAGGACTCCCAGCTCCGTGTCCCAGCAGGGATCCACTCCTGCGTCCACGAGGAAGTCCACGCCGAAGGTGTCCATATACAACGGCACGGCGCACTCCACCTCTACGCACGACTCCTCTACAACTGACTCGCCATCCTCCTCGTCCGATTCCCACCAGAGCCAGAGTCTTTCTTCCAACGGCACATCCCCGGAACCGACCATTAATTCTCCTGCTACTAAGGCCCACCACAATCACGGTGCTCATGATGGCTGCACATATACCACCATCGATGGTGAGGAATCCTTCTGCGCGCAACTTGGCATGGCATGTGGCAATATCAATAACCCCATTCCAGCCGTCCGGCATAACAGCCAAAGCGCGTCAAATACTCCTAGTCAGGAGGCTCCCCACGAGGATGTTGCGGGTCTGGATATGCTCGCTCAGCAGAACGGAGGCCAGTTCGATCCTGTTCTCTTCGGAGACTGGCGTGAGCCTCAGGATGCCATCCTGTCTCAGGACTTCGGAACATTCTTTGACGATGCTTTCCCCCTGCCCGATCTGGGAAGCCCTTCACACAACCTCACGGAAGCGGCCACCCAACAACCACCGAAGAAGGACTTGATCGCGGAGATTGACAGCAAGTTGGATGAAGAAGTTGTGCCTGGAGAAGACAAGTCTCAGATGCTGAGTTGCACGAAGATATGGTATGATCATCCTGTTGTACTCCCCAATAAACACATTCGTACTGACTTCTTAAAGGGATCGTCTGCAATCAATGGAGAGATTCCGCAACGGAGAGCTCGATGTCGATCATCTTTGCTCCGAACTACGCATGAAGGCGCGGTGTTCTGAGGGCGGTGTGGTCGTCAACCAGCAAGACGTTGACGACATCATGGGGCGGGCGAAGTAGTCAAGCGAGGGGAAACAACAAGTTAGTTCGCACCTGCGCTGCCCGCCGCATACTGCCCTCGTTGCCATCATTCTGCGTTTCAGATACCCATACATGTAATGCAAAGCTGTTGTTGACGCCGTTACGACAAAAAGGAACAAATGGATACGGGAGGTTTTTCACACGAACGCAAAGTGAAAAATCCACGGAGTACTCCAGGTTATTTACCGCAATCTTCGGTTGGACATTTTTTTCTTCTAAAGACATTTGGAGCAAAGCAATAACCTCCCCAACACATATTACATCTCTCCATCTACTTATGACTGTACTTTCTCTACTATCTTCTTTCTTCTTCTCTCTCCTTCTCTCGAAGACCACTGCAGGCGAACAGGAGGCGTGGTTTGCTGGGGGAAAAATAAATGCAATATAGGAAGCTTCGGGTTGGCAGACTGTACACCATGACCGTTGGAGTCTTCTTTCATTCATTCTACCTTACACTTGGGTTGCGTGCTTGTTCCTATGTATATGCACCGCTGGTTCTTGACCTTTCAGCACACCACACCACATGTATTCAAAAAATCCTGGTGGCTGGGGACTTCGAGTGATATGTTGCTGTGTCAATTTATCTGTCTACCTACCTGCCCTTGGAAATATGCGAAAGGGTTCTTCTTGTCTATTTGGGCGTAATCGGCGTATTTCTCTGGGTGAGGTTGTATCTCTGTATAGGCATGAAGTAATAATACGCCAGTTCTCTCTTCTCCGATACTCGTACTAGTATAGATATTCCTTCATACTAATGATTGATGCTTCAACCATCTACCTGTTACAATTGCAGTCTTACTACCAGTCGTGGTACTACTGCTTTGGTAGTACTTCGATACTAGTGAGTTATTTTAAACAAGACAAGTTGATAGTGTGGTCCATAAGTAGAGTGGCCCGCCGCACCCGCCCGGAAAATATATCTTGGAAACAACACTGAACTTAGTTGCACTCATGATAGCAAGTAGTAGCCCGAAGGGGGTCAGTGCAACATCCCATTACGGTAGGAGGTAATTATGGAAAGTTAGCCTATGTATTCACGGATATTTCGAACATCGAGGTTTATAGCTCTTATATATGAATTATTCTCTCATTATTAACCAACTAGAATCTATGATTAGATTAATATCTTCTAGTTATAAGCTAGGTCGATGATCATATCAAGAACGCTTTTTACAATAAGTATCTGGTCAATCAGTGCCAGGTTCAAACTATATATATAGCTGTATTTGAATTACTATCGCTACGTAGTACTAGTAGTATAGCGGTACTACCAGTTGGAAGGATACTACTAGTGGTAGTAGATAAAACCGCAGGAAGTTGCAAGGGTATCGATATTGGTACGTTCCAGGAGAATATAGAATACAAAAGAATCCTCGCCGTTGGCCTTTTTGGTTTGTTTCTTCTTTTTTTCGTTTCTTGCAAAGTAACCTCAGATATATCCCTTCGCTTTTTAAATTCCCCGTTTCCCGCGGCCACCCAACAAAATCAAAGACCATAATATCATACCAAGTTCAATAGCACACACCCCCACCTCTCCTCCGCTTGCTTCTGCTTTGCGCCTCCGCTTATGTCTCTCTGTCTCCGCCTCTGCTTCTGCCTTCGGATCCACACCAACGACTCCTGGAGTCCTAGGGATCCGAGTGGGGAATGGAGTCGACCGAGTAAGGAACCCGATCAATCCCGTCGCCAGCGCGAAGTGTCTACTAGGAAAGAAGAAGATGAATGGGAAAAGAAGTTTGGACGCATATCTCGCTGAAAAAGGACAAGAACAAGGTGAAAAGAGGAAAAGACGTCATTTAGCAAGTATCACAACAATAGAAAATTAAAATACCGATCGAAAAGCGTGGGATTAATGAAAACATGGAACAGGAAGAAAAGAGATGCTGGCGTAGAATGACACTTTCGAAAAGAAAGATGAAAAGGGGGAATTGGAGAAACAAAGGTGGATATGGAATCAGAAAGGGATATCAGGCACAACCACACACAAATCAAGCGTCGCCCCCAGTTGTGGCGGGCTTGTCGCCTGGTCCCGAGTCTGAAGTCGGAGCGCCTCCCTTGTTGAACCCACCGCGACCACCACGTCCGCCACGTCCGCCCCGGTCGCCGCGGCCAGCACCGCCTCGGCCACGGAATCCACGTCCGCGGTTAGTCTCGCTGTCACTGGCACCTCCGCTCTGGTACCCGCGCTGGGAGGCATTGGCACCACGGTTGCTGCCCTGCCATGTACCGGCGTTGCCGCGGTGGCTGCCACGGTCTTCGAAGAACTTGATGTTGGGCTTACGAGGTTGACCGGCAGGAGTGGGCTTCTTGTGCTCCGGGGGCTGGCGATCGAGGGCAGCCTTGGCCTCCTCGACAGTCGTGAAGTGGACGACATGGTTGTTGTATTTGCCCCACTTCTCAATCTTCACGATCTTGGCCTTGTCTTCTTCGGGGAAGAGATCACGCACAGCTTGTTCGTTCTCAACGTTCGAGACGAAGAGGCCGTTGCTCTGCTTCTTCTCAATCTTGGGCATCGGAGATTCGGAGGGCTTCTCGGGCTGAGCGGTACCGTTGGCCTCGGTGGTCGTGGTTCTCTCCGGGGAAGTCACGGCGGGCTGCGCAGCAGGGGCGGCGGCAGGCTGCGGCGTAGCAGGCTTAGGGATCACGGGAACGGGGGATGTACGAGCGGGAGCGGCGGCGGGAGCCTTGGCCTGTGCCGGGGCCTGCTGTTGAGGAAGGGGACCCGTGCGGGCGGGCACAGGTTGAGCCTGACCGAATTGGGGAGCAGCTCCGGGGACGCGAGGCGAGGCAATGCCAGCAGGGGCGCCAGCGGGGACGGGAGCGGGCTGGGCTGGACCAGCAGGCTGGGGCTTGCCGGTACGGTGGGCGAAGTTGAATCCTTGGGCGCGCATTTCGGTAGCGATGCGGCCCGACTCGATCTCAAGCACCAAGAAGCCGAATGCTGCGTCTGCCAAGTTGAAGTTCCACATGTTCTTGAAGGCGCTTTCGTCGACCTGGCCAGCTGCGTTGCCGGGGGCAGCAGGTCCACCGAACGGGTTGCCACCGTTGGCAACGGTAGGCATCTTGTTGACCACCTCAAGAGCATTGTCCAGCAGAGTCTTCTGAGCCTCGTTCTGCGAAATGACGGCCTCGACCTCGCCCCGGACGGTCTCCCACACGTCATTGAAGGAAGCCTTGGAAGCGGCAAGCTTGCCCCGGTAGTGGTCGAGGGAGGGGTTGACGGAGAATTCGTTGTAGGACGAGCCGTAACGGAAGTGCAAGCCAGCGGAGATGGAGAAATCGGCCTTGAGTGTGACCGACAGCTGGTTCAGCATACCCTCACGAGCCGGCGACGCATGCGTGACGAAGATCCGGGTCTCTGAGGGGTCGTATACACGGTTCGCTGTGTCAATCAGCTCTCCCATTTGCAGCAGGGTTGTCCACATGGTGCCTTGGCCACCAGCAATAGTAGTCTTGCCCTCGCCATTGTCAAACAGCTTGTGCATAACAACCGCTCCTCCCAAACCCAAGAGACGGAGCTTCACACCGCCAATGTCGAGCAGCCGCGAGTTGGCTTCATCAATGATGTGCAGCTTGTCAACCTTGTACTCTCCCGAACGGAACTTCTCCAACACGCGAACATCCTCGCAGGCACCCCAGACAGTGTAGACAGGAACATCGAGAGTGAGCCGCTTGTCGAGCAGCATGGGAAGCTCTGAGAGGGGTAGCTGATCGGGCGTGAATCGTTGCTTGATGGACTGCTGGGGAGGAGTCTGGGCAATAGTGCGCTTGACATTCTCGGGGAGCAGGGGAGAGTATTGGGCCACGTGCTTAAGAGTCCTAATCGTCGAGATGCAGATTTGTGTTAGTAGATCCGGTCACATGTTTATCATGCATGAAAGCTCTCTAGCGGCTGAAAATAGCTGTACGAATCGGGGAAGGGGAAAGCCACTGACTTGTCTGCAATGCGCTCGAGCGAAGTGTCATCGTAGAAACCGAAGTCACCAGTGTGGATGATATGGTCTGCACGGGCCTGCCTGGCCAACTCATTCAAGGACTTCAGATTACCTGCGCCGTGGAAAAAGCAAAACAGATTTCCCAAATCAGCTCAATCGGGTCTACCAATCCGGGGATCGCTACCGGAGCTATATCCGGACCACATACCTCGCACGTCCGCAATGCACAGCACTCTGACGGGACCATTCTGAATGATTCGACCATTGTTTGGGAGGAGAGGGGCGGCGCCGGGGACGGGACCAGAAGGAACAGCACCGTTGGGGAGGGGATAGCCTTGAGGACCGAAGTTGTGTGGAGGACGGGGCTAGACAAGCAAGAGAGCATGAGGTCAGCATGGGGAAGGCTAAGATCTTATCTGAGCGCGTTGAAGGATCGCCAACGCGCGGTTTCAGAGGGGGGCATGACGTTGGACAGCCATCACATCACAGCTGAGCTATACGGGGGCAGAAACAAGAGAGGGAGCACATACAGAAGCCATGAGTAGGGACTGGAACTAGAGGTCGGAAAAGCGAGAAAGAAAAGGTCAAGGGTAGTTGATGATGAAGCAGAAGGAGAAGGGAAAGAAGCGGGCGAGAGAAGAGGAAGAAGACGAAGAAAGACGACTGGGGGAGGAGGAAGCAAGCACGACGAGGCGGTTTGGAACACGGCGAAAGAGAGACTCAGAGTCGCTGCCAGCCGAAGTGAAGCCTCCCCGCTTATGTAAGCCCCAGGGGCAGCTTTCCAGCAAACGGGCGCAAGGGACAACAACAACAACCACCACAACAGTAACTGACTAGTACTAGATGTAAAGATTGGTGTACGCAAAAGATGGTAAGTGAATGGTTTGACATCTAACACTGAAAAAATCTCTGCAGCGGGTGTTTCCCTGGACTTCATTCACCACAAGAGGCCATCCAGATCTACACAATGCCCAAGTGACACTTCAAATCGGGCCTAAACAGGAAGGTACCTGACAGCACTGGCAACACAAGTAAATTCATGAGATGATGGAAATTACCAGTTTCCATCCTATCTACCTCTCAGATCTATTCACAATTGATGATGTGTTACACAAAAACTCTCTCTGTCTAATCTACAGATTCTCTCCCTGGTTCAACAAAGTCTCCTGGCTGTCACTGCTTCCTTTGTTGCCCCCTTCACTGAGCACTTGCCTCGAAACAGCAGCTTGAAGGGATTTGGGCCCTTGTAGTGCCATCAGGGCAAAATGACCGCCCACTGTTGGGCGAGCTCGGCACAGCACAGGCACCCCAGGGTTCCGTCCCTTGGCTGATGTGGCAACGTACCGATCGGAGAACGGCCAGTTGTGTTTTCCGTTGGTCATAAAACTCCAAAGATCCTTCACAAACTCAGAGCGAGTGTCGGCATCGAACGTGCCTGCTAACCACATGTTCCAGTCCGACTTGGCCCAGTCTTGCCGGTTATCCAACGGAACCCCATATTCAGCTCGCACCGACTTGAAGAAGGTATTTCCCATCTCGTATGCCGCTTTGGGGAAGGTCTGAAGATCAAGTAGTACATCTGGGTAGAGGTTGTATGGTATTTTCCAAGAGGCTGGCTTGCCGGGATACTGCAGCACGAAGTGTGTCTTGTTCCCGTCTGTTCCACGGCCCTGGGTGAAGAACAGATCCGCTCGCGCTTCCCCAACTTGAGAGTATTCGGAGAGTCCCGTCAGTTCACCGAATGCCTTGATACCAACGGCCGCCTTGATGGCAAGGTTCGTCTCATTGGCTAGTGCGCCAGCCGCATCGTTCGAAGACAGCTGCTTGGTGATGTCAACGCCATTATCGACCAAATAGTCCGCATAGCCTCTCAAGAGGTCGGTGTACTGAGCGGCCCATTCGGTGTCGCCTGTTGCTCGTACGTAGGCCAGGATCAGTACCATTAAATTCCCACATTCCTCAATCGGCATTGGCTCGGCCTTCTGATTGTCATGCCCAATGGCATTGGGATAATGCTTGCCCATGTCGTGGATTACATACGGCTTTTGCCAGCGGCCAGCAGCCAGGTACCTCATCATCGGTTCCAGCAGGAGGCGGATGTAGTCCGGGTCCAGAATGTAGTAAATCGGGAAGGCAGGCATGATAACGTCCACTGTGTTGAGGTTGCCATTGCTAGAAAGCTCCTTGATGAACGCCAGAACATCGGTGGTGTCAAGAGTGTCATTAGGGATGGTCACCTCTATCCCTCCGTACGCCTGACGAGCCGACAGTGTGACGATGTCGGCGTACTTTTGGCCAGCCGCTGCTTTGGCTTGCTTGGCCATCTCTGCATCGAGTATCCGAGACTCCTGCAGAGCGGCGGTATAGTCGTCAAGGAAGTAAGAGACCGCGTCGTGGCTATCCGGGTACTGCGATCGGTAATAGCCGGTGTATGGTTTGCCCAGGTAATTAATGGACTGCTCACGCACATGCCCAACGGCAAATGTCACTGATTCTCTACCCTCAATTTTTCCTAGATCGTGTGAAAGGGCCACGATTCCTCCTGGAACCCATGGCTGACGATCGTCGACTAGTCTCCCAGTACTGACAAACTGAGAACGCACTTCCCCGCGTTTGCCGGATGAGAAAGAGAGTTTAGACTTAGAAGTTGGGCGAGAGGCGAAGATCGCCTCGCCCCATGTAGCCATATCATCTACTTCAGCGTAAGGGGAGCCGTCCTTCAGCCCCAAGGAGAAGACGGCAGTGGTGCCGGTTTCGCGAAAACCGCGTGTAGTGTCTTGTGGCTTGCCCGCCCATCTTCCGTCGATGCTGGAGTAGATCTGGATGCTCTTGGAAGAACCCTCCGATACAGAAACGGTCAAATAGCCTTTCCCACGAACTGGTTAGCTTCTGAAACACGATAGGCTATGTTGTTGTCGCGATCTTACTGAAAGGAAGAGACTGCCGCAGATAGTTTGAGGGCGATATGGGCGAGAAAAAGTCCAAAGTGAAAACCACCGAACCAGCGGAAAGAGTAAACACTGAATGGGTCGCGGTATACTCGGCACTTCGAACGATCGCAGGAATGATGTTCTCGCCTGGATTCTTGACGCTCATCAAACTGTACGCCTGGCCATCGACGCGAGCCATGACCGACCACGTGAGACTCTGTCCCGCCCAGAACTGAGGCTCCGCATACGGCAATGTTTGAACCTGATCGCTGGGCATCCATGCTGAGAGATACGGACTCCGGACGGCCAGCGGATAGGATGGAGGCAGCGCTGGCTGATGAACAACGAGCGCTCGCTCTCGAGGGGTAAATGCGGAGAGGAGCATGGTAGTGAGCGAGCCAATACCGAGGCTCTTAGTGAAGTCTAGATACATGTTGAACTACGTCCCGGAGATCCAGCCGTGGAGGTAGTCAAATATAACGAGGAGTAGACGGTCCGCCAGCATGGAAGATAGCAATGGGATGATGATGAAGGGAAACGGAGGTGGGGTTTAGCGGAGTCCAGTGCTGAAGTCGAATGGGGGAAAAAGGCACCCCTGGCTGGCTGGATGGAGCTCCTTCGTCGATCGTGGGCGTCGTCAGCCGTGCATTTCGTCATTGGCAATTGCGCTGGCGTGGCAGCCTGGCTAGACGCGCTCAGGAACCCGCCCGTCCCCTGGGGCCTTTTGACGACGCAGTGGAGCTGGTCACGCCATCGGCCATAAACACCACGTTGATCGCGTTGCAGACTAATTACCATGGAAGAGCTGAGATGGACAGTGTCCTGAGTCGATGATTCGATGATCTCCTGGGTTGAATCCGGAATGCGGGGATGCCGTTTTCGGAATAGTGCAATTTCCCCAGCTTAATTCAACTCTTAGTACTTAAGTAGTAGTGAGGAAGCAGTGTTTGTCTACGAAGAACAGCTAGGTATTCTTAACATCTGGATCATTTTCTAGATTCAAACATTGAAAGAAGCTTTAAAAATCTTGGAGCAGGCCGGATATAGAATCCATCCTACAACTGAGCCTTCTCAATCCTTCTACCGATCTCATCAAAGTGGATCTGCTTCCCTGTCACCAATGCCTCCTGAAGGTATGCGCCAATCTCAACAGCCTTGACTGCGTTAGACAGCTTGAGGGGCAGTGGTTTGTTGTCTAAACAACAGGCAGTGAATTCGTTTGCCTCGTTTACAAAGGCACCTCCGAAGCGCCCGTGGAAATTCGCAGGGACCTCGCGCGTGATGCCGCCGTTGTGGTAGTAGTTGACGAAGTTGCGTTGCGGGTTGATGTTAACAGACAGCTTCCCTTCGGTGCCAATAACTTCCGTCGTATCTTCTTGTCCATGGGGCATCATTCGAGAGCAGTAGTAGTAGGCGATTTTGCCATTGTGAAACTCAACAATTCCGACTGCGTTATCGTAATCGTTGTACTTCTTCAACTCAGGCTGGACAGCCGTGATTCCGTGGGCGGAGATGCTCTTGGGGACCGAGTCCTCTCCCATGAACCACAAGGTCAGGTCGATATCATGGACCGACATGTCAACGAACACACCACCCGACCACGCTGCGTAAGCCACGTAGAAGCCCGAGGGGTCGTATTTGTCACAAGTCTGGCTTCTCACGATGGAGGGACGTCCAATCATTCCCTGGCTGATCTTATCATAAACCTCGCGATAGGAGTCATCGAATCTCCGAGAAAAGCCACACATCACCTTCAAGTGTGGCTTGGTCTTAGCCTTCTGTGCAACTGCTCTGCACTACTAAGGAGTTAGTCCATATGCAATTTCGAGAAACGACAACTGTAGATCCAATTTAAGCAGGATATCCGGAACATACCACTTCCACATCAATTGACAATGGCTTCTCACAAAGGACGTGCAGGTCCCGATCGATAGCTTTCATCGTCTCCTCGGCATGCACCGAGGTCGCCGTCCCGATGACGACTGCTTGCAAGCCGGGGTGCTCCAGCATCTTGTCATAGTTATCATATAGTGTAACTCCATAAGGCTCTAGGTGTTGTCTACCCCATGTAATCTCGGCAGGGTCGGGGGAGAAGGCGGCAACAACTTCGGCCCGTGGGGTTTGGTGAAGGAAGTTGTGGACATGGACCTTGCCTATCCGGCCCAGACCAGCCATACCAACTTTCAGCTTTTGAATCGGCATTGTGAGATGGAAGTCTGTGAGTAAATAAAGAAGACAAATGGGATTGGCTTTGTGAATTCAAGATAAGCTATTCACAAGGTCTTTCTCTTGAACGCGAATGGAAATGAAACCTGCTGGGCGAGATCCAGAGGCCTTATATGTCCTGGAGGTCTCGGAGTACATTGTCTTGGGCCCAGCTGTGCTGGATGGGGAAAATTTCCTCGTTCAGGCTCAATCCTATTCTTCCCCTCTGTATATGGGGGCGCTGATGGGCTTCTGCATTGTTCATGCAATGGAGCGGAGAGAGATTCATGCTCCGATGGACAGTTTGTAGAACCAACACGGGTGGGGTTGCTCACTTCCAGACGGAAAGACTTGCCGTCATCCACGGAGCATGGAATTGACGAGACTGATTGGATGATCCTCGCAGGACGCCGCGGGGCGTCCCCACTCAGCATTGTTTGGGCAAGGCTTTCCATGGTATCGACGCTCCCCTACATGCAGACGGTGTGATTATCGGTGTGGTCATACTTGTCATTCCTTGATCCTGATGCTGATGCCCCATATTATTGGAGTCAATGTCAATATTAATGAGTGCGGGGTATTCCTCAAGATATACATCAAGAAACAACGCGGGGGAAGTTCGTGAGACCACAAGAACGAAATTGAAAAGTACAATAACTGGAAAGCCATCACGCTGAGCTGCTATCAATCAAAATTTTCTTGAATGGATCGCTGAATTATTTGAGATGAATGAGATGCTGTGGCTGAGCCATCGCTTCTATGCGCGCCCGAAAGAGAAGTAGGACCCCCATCCTCTTTGCTTCATCCAAGCATTTCTGTGCGGTCGGCCTTGATCAACACCAGCATTCTTCTCTATATCTGGCTGAATCCCTGCGTGATTCGAAGTTTTGGATCTAGAGGCGTCCCTTTCTGTCGGTGTATTGCCGCTCAACGGCCTTTCCGTGGCTTCTATTACTGCTTCATTTTGTGAGGAGGGTGTCTTGGAAGTCTTCGAGCTCCTCTTCTTTACAGTGATGAACACAACGGTGAATAAAACTATGTCAACGGAGTTGTCAGCGCCTGTTCGAACACAAAACCCTTCCTCGAGCGTGTCTCATTTCTAAGGAGACATACCACCGATAACCAAAACCAACGCCACGATGGTGCACAATATTATCATTCCTTTAGAGGAAACGCTTCGCGTCGTCGAATATGACTCTGATTCGCCATCTCCATCTTGGCTGTCGACGCTATTAAGTACACCCTGTGCGACCGCTGGTGATGATAGTACAATTAACACCAACCACAAAGGCTGTATTGAGTACGAGGAGTAGCCGATCATTTTCTTGAGACAGAATGTATGAGGTGCTGAGAGATTTTCGTGTCAATACCTGGCACTTAGAAATGAGTTGTTATCTGAGAATAGTCAGGCAGGGAAGAGCGCTCATCATATACTATGGTGGGAGTCGATGGGGTCACCAGGGGCACGAGATTTGTGAAGAATCTGCTGCGTACGCAGCACTAAGACATCTTGTTCTGTGATAGGCTTGACTGTGACAGCCTAAATCCTGAAGATGGGCTGGAGTGTTTGGCCGTGTGCGAGATCCGGGATCATGCAGTTTCACTGGTTTGAGAGTGAAACGCAAACGTCAAATCGGAGACACGGAACTCGACTTAGTGGGATATCGGCGCCAACTGCAACCACCAACTCCGCATAGCCCTTTAAAAGTGTCCAATTGTAGAGATGGCTTGGCCGCCATGCACGATAACCCCGCAAGTCTTCAGATGTTCTGCATCTGCTCGGGCGCAAGTGAGGCTGCGTCGGACCTTTTGGACGAATGATCACGCGTATACAACTGCGCTATGGGGGGAAGAAAAGCGGCCTCAGTAAATTTAGCTCTGCAGATTGTCATATTTCTGGGAAGACAAACCTGTCATTCTCGCCTTGCAGGAAGTAGTAGAGCTACACGTTTGGTAGCCTTATTATGGCAGTGATAATTGAGGTGTGGAACAGATGATATTGCCATCGTTTCCAGCCCAAAATAAGGCCGGGTGAGACGCCTTGTCTGTCTCGTAGGACAACAGTCTCTTCTTCGACCAAGCAACAACCCAAGTGCCACGGGCTATCCTGGGTTCCATGAAGATGAGGGTAGCAAAAATGGCGATGTTATCTGGCTGCTAAGCTTGAAACCATAAGAACTAGTAGTTATCAGTACCAGTGCCAGATACACATATCAGTATGTTGTGCAGTCACAATTCAGCCTCGGTTAGCAATGACAGAAAAACATTCCCATGCTTGATCCGGCAGCCCCGACTTCCGTTTATGCATTTTCACTACTCGGGTCACGAGCGGTCATCTGCCTTGATCACTCAGGGCACTTCTTGTCCCGTCTTTCTCTCTTCAGACAACTTGCAGGCCACTTGAGGGTGACTACATCGTGAAAGAAGGATACCAAGCATTACAGCCGCGATAGCAGCTCCTTATATGGTGCCCTTCTGTGCTGTCACTCTTAGTTACTCACAACCTTGCAAGTCAAATCGCTTTCTTCCTTGTTGGGTGATTATATTCCTCTGTCCATTGTTGTACACTGGAAGCTCAGAATCCGATCATCAACCTTATCAGTCGCGTCAAGATGCAGAGCGAGCAAGAGTCAATGTCAGAGGCGGATTCCATAGTCTACCCTGAACTTACAAACCTCGCTAATGGGGATAGCTATGACGAGGTGGAAGAGCTATTACTCATGCATATGGCAGACAATAATGATTCCCTTTTACCGGAGCTCACAGCAGCTATGGTTTCGGAGGAAGACAGAGACATGCCTCGCAGACAGGCTTCCCCACTACTCATGGAACGCCCTCAAAGCCCTGGTATTGACATGGCAGCCTTTTGCTTCCAGAGGCCGACTCAGGGTCCAAATTCCTTTTCCCTGCAGCCAGCAAAACGCTGCTCACTGAATACCATGCCTCCTCGGTCTGACACTCGCCTGGCTGGTGGCACAGATGTGTCTTTGGTGACTCGAGAAGGGCCAGGAGATGGAAGGTAAGTACTACGTCTGGTTTTGGTACTAGGCTAACGTTCAGTTGTGTGCGCAGTTCCTCATATCCAGTGAACTCGAACATCAGAACACGCACTCTGAAGATGGTTTCACGAATCAGACCTCTCGAAGCACAGGGACCAGAGACTACCTCACTAGAAGCAACAGAGCGTAGGGTTCATGCTGGGCATAACCCGCACGTTTTGCATTCTGCAGCTATTTCTGTGCCACAAGTCGGTCAACGCTCGTCCGCTGAATCACGGCCAGTCTCCTCAGGAATTGCAGCGCTGGGTACGTAAAGCACAATGAGATAAATGATTATCACTGACCCATCTGTAAAGATAGGAGTACCACTTCCTTAAGACACAGAAAGGTAGACCGTCTATTAATTAAGTCTCCCTTCCCGGCTAACAAGGCTTACAGAACACGGAAAGAATAGAAGCGACAGAGCATGGAAACAAGGCATCCAACACAAGTATCTCCCGTGAACCATTGAGAAGGCCAGGCCAAAGCAGAGCTATTGAGCAAACTTTGTCGGTTGCTACGAATCAAGCATCGAGAATCACCAAGCGTCGCCGTTCAAGCAAGAAAAGCGCCAGGCTTCCATCCACTGGTGGCTCTGAAGATGGGGAACCCAAACTATCAGAAGAGGATCTATTCCAGTTATTAATCAGCCGTATCAGAGATCGTGAGAAAGGTGCAATACTCGCCTCTAAGCTTAAACAACAGATGGAGGCCAAGATTACACAAGCTGCTGAGGAAAACAATATACTGAAAGGCCAACTGGAGGAGTCTTGCCAGAAAATTCAGAAGCAATCATCTCAGCTTGAAGCCTACAAGTCCCGTATGGAAACATGGAGGTCGAAGTTCGCGAAGTTTAGAAGCTTCTTGAATGACTTTGGCTGCGACTTCCAAAATTTACGTGGGGAGGCTATTAAGCTCAAAGGAACAAGGAAAGAATTGCTGAGTGAGAGGAATGAGATAAACACCAGCATAAAGGAAGCAAGAGAACAGTTGGCTAAGGCTTCAACCGACGCAGAGCATAGACGTGGTGACCTTATAAAGGTAGAGAGCCAAAACGAGCTGCTTAGGCAAAGCTTGAAAGACGCCGGGGAGACATCGGATCAACTCCTGAGGCAGCTGTCGGACGAGAAAAAGCGATCAGGTCTGCTTGAGGTCCACATACAGAACTGTTCCAGAGCTCAGTCCACCAAATTGGATAAGATCATGTCACATCAACGTGAGATGATAGGAGGTTTCGATGCTGCCTTAATAAGCCTGAGCCATCAGCATGTTGCTTCCATAAAGTCTCTCCAAGAGGGTCTGAGCTGTGATTTCAGCGGTTGTCTGGCTTTACTCAGAGAATTGCAGGGGAGCATCTCATCAGGAAAGGCTGATGCAACAGCATGCACAGACATTATCAACGCCTTCGCAGCTCGGTAAGCCTCATATGTTTAGCCAAAATAACCTGTCAGTCAGCTAACACGGCTCTTTAGCATGGATTCGGCTATGCACCAGCTAAGTGCTGGGATTGGAAAAGGGACTGAGGCAACTGCAGGTCTGACTGAGAATCTCAAAGCACAAACAGAGATTATTGGGAAGCATATTGTCAGCGACACTGAGCTGGCGGCGAAGATTTCAAAAGATTCGGAGAATAATGAGAGATTGCAAAACACTCTTCGAACAATGGCGGCGGCCAACGAGAACATTACCCTTTCAATGAAGGGATTAGAGGCAAGAGAAAGCGGCCTTCTCAATCACTTGACAGCTCTGGAAAGTAGTCTATCGGCAATTAAACTACCAGATCAGAGGGAATTTCTGAAAGACGAGACTCGCCGGTTTGAGCAGACAATTGCCGAAATGAAATCTAAGATCCAAAGTTTGTCGGAGCAGTCCAAGTCCGCCGAGGATGCCCTGGGAACCAGGGATCTTGAGAATCAGGCATTGAGAGGATCGCTAAAAATTGCAGAAACAAAGGCTAATGATAATGACTGTCGCGTCCGCAGGTACGAAGCGGAAGTGACGGCCTTGAGAGATGAAGTTAAGTCTGTGGAGTCAAGGGTTCGTAAAGAGCTCAGTAGAGCTAGTGTTGTCTCCCGAGAGCGGGATCGAGCAAGATACGACCAACAACTCCATAAGGTCTTACGAGAGAAATCTGAGGTCGAGGGTAATCTGAGCAAGGTGTCCAAGCAGCTGGCCGAGACACGACTAGATCTAGTAAGTGCCAGTGGGATTCTTGAGGAGCAGAAGCATACTGATCCACGAACAGACAGAGTGCGAAGACAAGATGAAGCACCGAGTGAATGAATTGGAACTCATGGTAGACAAGCATGGAGCCCCGTTATGGTCAAGATGCTGACTGGTATAGCTGGAGTCCAAAGAAAAGAAGAATGAGGCTCTCAGATATGATATCTCTGAGACTAAGTCCAAGCTAGAGAATGAGAAACACGAGGCAGCAAGACTTGCAGAGGTGGTGTCTTTGAGCGCAACAGAGCGGGAGTCCCTCCATCGTCAGATTGAAGAAGCTGCCCAACGCATTTCAAGCCTTGAGGATGAATGCCACAGAATCAGCAAAGAGGGATTAGAGTCGGTCGAGGATATTCAAAGTAAACATGACATGCTGTACCAGAATTTGCAGAAAAAGGAAGATGAATGCCTTCTCATCCAGTCACAGCTTAAGGCTACGATGTCAGAAAAGACGGATCTCGAGTGCCACAAAGGGAGGGTGGCAGAAGAGATAAAATCTCTACTCAGGAGGGTCCAAGAATCTGATAACTGGATGAGAAAACTCAAAGCAACGCTTGGCCAAGCGGGACTTGTCACGCCTGATCAGCCAGCCTCGGAAGCATGGAGCAGTCTGGAAACCATTCTGCGCACAGTCATCAGCAGAGATGCCACCCGCGATTCCTTGGATACATCTCCTGGTGGAAAACAGGATGTCAGTTGCTCGAAGGCTCGAACTTCGACTCCCCAGAAGAGCCTGGTGGGCTTAGGACAAGAAGTGTACAAGGCAACAGAGGTGATCTACAAAGCAGAAAGCTTTCAAGCAAGCATTGTTTCTTCACCTTTCCCAGCAAAAGCTAACCTTACAGAAAAAGGCCCCGCAAAACAGCCTTTACAGTCTGCCCAGAACCCGAACATTGTACCCTTTTCAAGCTTCCGCCAACAGTCGCCGACAGATAGTTCTGTCTTCGGGAACGATCAGGACGACCTCGCAGCTATGCTAATGCTTAGTTCAGAGCAAAGATTTTCAAACGAGTCCCATTCGACTAGCAGACCTGATGAGACCCAAGTGGCAAGAACAACAAACTTCGTTGTACAAGAAACACCTACAAGGATGAGTACTGCTCATATCAAGGCCAAGGGAGCTTCCAACACAGTCAAGGACAAATTGCCCCGGTCGAAACCCCAATCCATGAGGGATGAGAAGGGAGTCGACACAAAGATCAACAGAGAAGGGAAAGAAACTCGATCAAAAGCCGTCACTTTCGGAGCACAAAGCCCAACATCGCTGGGGCAGAAACGCAAGTCATCGGCCGGGAGCAATATCAGTTCAGGGAACTGGCAGAGTCAGCCCCTAGAGGAGGAGGACAGACCAGCCCGTCTAAACCGCCGCACATATGCCAGGGCTCGTCAATCCGTGTCTCGAACTCTGGCAGACGTTGAGGAACAACCGACCCGTTCTCTTAGAAATGACGTTGCTGACAGAGGTGCGTCTGCCACCACATCTTCCTCCTACGGAAATAAACGGGCAAAGGTTTCTGTGGATCCTCCGGAACAGAAGCCACAAAAGAAGCCTGTCAGCGAGTACTTCGAGCGCAAGCCGAGCCCCGCGAAGCTTGCTTCCGGAAGCAGCAGGCCTTCTTCGATGAATGCCAGCCAGGGCAACATTCCAAAGCGAGCAGCTAGAGGTAGGGGAGCAGGGCGAAAGACCAGAGGTGAGCCACGACACAGGAAGTAACAACAAGCACACTAACCGCGATAGGTGAACATTACAATGCTCGCTTCGGCCGAGGAGCCTGAGTGGCACATGGACAACAGCTACGTCAGGCGGCTCAGGGAGAGTAACGACTTAGTGGCCAACGACAAATATTTCTGCTTTCCTTCAAATTGACAGTATCTGTGCACCTTATATCTTACACGGCGTGATATCGAGAAGCGAAAGAGCATATTCCTAACTCAAATTTCGTCTGAAAGCTTTCCACCTATTGCTAGATCCATTAACGCAAATAAATTGATAGTAATTGAAGATTGATTCAACCCAAAATGTCTTGCTCTAAACGCCACAATATAACACCGAAAAAGATACACAGCTCGAACGTCCACAGAAGCCTGTCGTTATGGCACAGCTCCCACGACCATCCTCACCACTGCACCGTCTAATGTACATGATCGTCTCATATCGATAAAAAAAATGATCCAGTGATGGCTAATTCCGAAGCTCAAGCCGGCAGTATCGGTATAGGTATCTGCATCCCGCAAAGTCGCAGTCGTCTCGTAGCGAGTAACCGTGGAAAAGAAGCGAAGCGCAGCGCGACTATCGTTCCCAAGCAACATGCATGTATGTATATCGACCGTCCCGCCGTGCAGGTATTCGAAACGAGCCACCGAGTAAAAACAAAGGTGCCGGAACTTCAGATGATCTATTTATTCCGACCACCCTTCGTAGCCTCCAAGAACAGGACCTTCTTCTTCACGACGGGGTCGTACTTGAGCATGCTGAGCGGGCGGTGCGTACGGGGACGGATCATCGTGCGATAGAAGCCGGTCATGGCCATGGAGATGAGGCGCACGGTGATGGTGCGCGACTTGACTGTGTGGTGCGATTGTTGTCAGTTTATCATTCATCAGTGGCTATGGATTTGGATTTGGATTTCGGGGAGACTGCGGGTGCAGTCGAGCATTGTGGGAGGTTGCCGCAGGGTTAGAGTGATGAGAGGTGGGTTGACTCACCTTTCTTGGCCATTTTGAGGAGGTTTTGAGGGAGATTGGGCTTGAGGGGGTGGATTGCCTGGGTTCCTCGTTTCGTGACTTGCGGAGTTGCGCCGGAGAAGTTTGGAGGATTGGGATGGATGGGGGCACGTGATGTGGTTTCCTGATTGGGGATGGTTGGTCGGAAGATTAGAGTTGGAGGGGGAAAGGGTGGTGTCATGTGACTTGCACGTGATTGGGTCTACACGGTATAGTTTGTAGACTACTGATTCATTTTGTTGTAGAGGACTTGGTTACATTTAGCTTAAGGATACGATGTGTATTATAAAGGTCTGGACAGAAGCGATCACAAGCAAGAGGTTAAATGGATTTGTCTTCAAGCAAGGTCTATTTCGCGAAGAAGGTTTTTGATCTTCGCGGCGAAGACGCCACTACCCCATCTCATAATATCTGAGATGATGCGTACGAGGGACAAGCATTCTCTCGCACGATCTGTATTTCCCGCCGCTAGAAAAACCATGGCATACGGTTCTGAGGCTGTATCCCCGGCCCGTCGATGATGAAGCCACACTTCCCAGATTGGGCCCTTGACGGTGATGGAGAAGGCCAAGTTGAAAGGTAACTCATCAGGAGCCGGGAATATACGAAAACTGGAGTGGTCTTCATGGTACTCTGAAAGGGCTTCCAGGATACGAATTGCTCTGGAGCCACACAGTGCGGCTTTATTCTGGGCTTGGTATAGACTCCCATCAATATGGGATGTTGTCTCGATTATCAAGAATGGAAAGTTGACGTGCACGGGTGTAGCGTGCGGGTCGGTGATCAGGGTGGAGGATTCCTGCAATTCGGACAGCATGCTATAAGAATCACCGCTGCTTCTCCTGTGCTCGAGACCTTGGGTCAATTCGCTTTCCGTTAAACCGACACATATACATGGGCAAGAACGTTCCAACTCGAAGCCTGTGGTGGATGGCCCTCCTGCACGATCAGGTGAAGTTGAGTTGCCAGTTTGGTTGGAAGTCTGTTGGATAGTCTGCTGGTTCTGAATCAGAGGACTGGGAGGAGCAGCGTGGACAGGTTCCAAGTCACTACGCCATTCTTCATTCTAAGAAGTTAGGTCTGAGACCGCACAAAAATGGATGAAAGTAGGTAAATATGAGAATTTGGCTCACCTTCATCCCGCGAAATCCCTAGTTGAAAGAGATTCAATTTCAAGACTGTGTTTACAATTACCTGATCCCATTCGACTTGTAGGAGCGGAGATCTCAAGTTGACACTATTGGATCTTATGAAAAGTCTTGCTGCGATTAAACGAGTATATCCATCATCCTGATTTTCCAGAGTGGTAAACACATAGCGTGCTATATAATCATCGATGATGGGATCTCGTGGTTGTTCCATCAGGATGTTGGCAAGCCGCAAATCATTGGCACGAAACTGTCCGTCTCTGGGCGTAGGCGCAGCGACGACCTTTATTGGAACTAAGATCTGTTCGGTGCTTGCAGGAGGGTGTGCGGGACATGTCTCTTCTGGTATGTCGAGGCGGTTGGTGGGTTGAGGTACCTGCTGGGCACCCTCTCTGTATTGGGCGAGATTGTCAGCTGTGAGTGGAGCGCTCGACTCATCCTCATAACCGAAGTATCTACGCCGTCGCTCTTCCATTTGGTTTGTTGATGGGAGTACCGTTTGGGTGTCTGATGTAATGCTTCTGGTGGGCAGCAAAAGATGAAAGCATGTATATAAGAAGGTATTTGTGGAATATCCCCTTCCTAAATATGATTCTCGGCTAAGAAACCCTCAAGGGTTCTTTCTATCACATGGGAGCCATAGCATTGGCTTAGGATAGGTAGCACAAGTGAATGATCCCTGTTTGCCGCACACGGTAGCCCCCTCATTGTATGATACATTGGTATTATATAGTTGGTTTTTATATATCAAGGTGAAGTCTCACTTCGTCCAGGAAGAGATCGTGTCGCTGGTATCGCCAGTTGTGAATGTAGAAGATGTCATGGCACTAGCCTCTGCATTTGACGCCGTAGTAGCACTGGAACAGTGCCTGTATTGGCCGGCACAGCCAGCGGCGGGGATGCTAGCTTCAGCCAGCAAACGCGCATATACTCGGACCACCAGTCCATAACATCATGTTTGGCTGGTCCAAAGTCATCTGTTGTGAGTTTTTATATATAGGGCATAGAGCACACCGTGAAGGCCCGTATTCCCGCTTCTAGCCAAATTGTGCTTGATATATCTGCCTGCGGATACCGTATGCCATAGTAGGGTCAATCAGACGGGAATGGTCGTAGTCAGTCTCATTCCCTGCCGCTTCATTTCGAGATTTCCAGGTGCGTAAATCTCAATGCCCTCCATCCAGCCGTCGCGCGCGCCGTCAAATCCAAAAAGAAACTCATCTCGAGCCTTGGCTCCTTCCAGGATATTAATGAGGGGCAGGTCATGTCCAGACTGCACTCTGCGTTGTTCATCTTATACTCCTTCATGGCAGTTCTTAATACCCCTGTGGGCAACATACTCATAATTCATCAGTGAATTACCACCAACACGTTGCTCTATCACATACCCAAGCGGTCTCCACGCGCTACAGTACTCAAGGTATACAGGCCACATGTTGCAAGCGCGACGACGGAACGAATTGTGAACTTGTCCGTTTCTCTTAAACTCTACAACCGTGATGTGACCGGTATCGAGATCATCTTAGGCAAGAAGAAACCACGGGCCTAGACGCTGCATAAACAAGATCTTACCATTTCGGATCATCGTCATGAAGTTCAAGTTGGCCATTTCGAGTATATCGCGGGTTAGCACATCTGTGATCTGCACCGCAGAGAGATCATGTGTGGCCGGGTTGACGTCAATAGCTCCATCTCGGGACCCGAGATGGCCAAGACAAGAGTCCATATCGCCGTCTATTCGGCAGGAAAGAATGTATAGCTTGATCCATCTGGATCTGTTTTCCTGTCTGATGGACTCAGGGGTGCGAGACACAAAAAGGGCGGCAAGTCGTAGCACTGGTGGATGTTGTGCACGACGTCTTTGGGGTAGTCTGTTGACACCCTTTCTGGGGCGCGCTCATGATATGACTGTGCCAGCTTAGTTTTTTGTTCTCGCTTTTCGATTTTTAACAAAGAGTAAGGGGCATCAGTACATCACGGAACTTATGGGTTGCTTTCGCCTATTTCTCAACGAGCGATCGTCGTTGACCTCGTAATCACCATCTTCGTCGGGAACGTTGGCCATTTCCCGCGAAACTCAATGTTCCTGGAATCGTCAATGATCGCGTGTCTCACTGGGAAACCTTAGCTGGGTTCAAGAGCCGGGTCCTCAGACACCTCTACAAAAAGCATCCACCCCTTTGCCTCATCATCGGCCTCCTCGGGATCAATATCGCCTCTAGGGTCAATTTGGATTTCTAGTGGAATGTCACCCGGCCAGTAGAAGGGACGAGACAGAGCGGCAACCATGATGGTGTGTTGATACCGGGCTCAACTGACTTTCATGCTAGATCACCTGGACGTACTTGAAAGAATGGGAAGGAGAGCCCGAGTTGGGGCAAGCAGAGCATAACCCTAGGATGATATTTGAATATACAAAAGCTTCTTTCACCGAACTAGCCCGGCTAGCTCAATCGGTAGAGCGTGAGACTCTTAATCTCAAGGCTGCGGGTTCGAGCCCCGCGTTGGGCTTTCTTTTTTGCTTTTTTTCATGTTGGCTTCCTTGGATCCGCAGGCCATCGGCTACCTGTGGGGCCATTGTTTTGGCTGTAAATTGCAGAAAATTGTCCAAATATGAATGGCTTCATTCAAAAAGTTAAGTACACCAATTACTTTTTCCCTAGCTATATTGGGCTCAGGGCATCATAATGGATTTTTATAGCTTTGTTCGGCCTTAATATTCCTGGTGAGGTCGGTAAGATCCGATATTTCATGCTTCATGTCCATCTTAGGCAGTCGTTGCGGATCCTACGACATTGAAGAGCTCTATAAGCCATTTTCTGCAATTTACTTCTCGTAGGCTTCTCCCGCCTTGACGGCATATTCTTCGTCGCAACCTTCGAATTTCTCCCCCTATTTTTCGCTCCTCTTTCGGGGATTCTACTACATAGGCTCTAGTCCTCCTTGATATCTGCCCAAGGCATTCTATCAAATCAGAGTACCTTTAACTCGTGTTACGCTACAACAGTCGTCGCATAGTGCAGGGATTCAATCAATCTCAGTACCCGATATCAGCTCGGAACATGTCCGCTCTCGAGTCAACAGCCACTTCGCATATGTTAAGTTTGAAGCTACCTCAATACCATTGCTGGCTTCTCTCTCCACCCAATACACAGAATAAAGTATAACATCCGCACACACCAAGCCTACTCCAACCATTGACCCACAAGCAAGTGTCCAGACGGTCTGGCAATATGCTACGAAGTTACTGCACTGCAGATGGTGTGATACTGTCCCTGCTGTCCTGTGGGGAACTATTCCGGCAGAGTATACCTACAGGTGGGTCCCTATTCTTCAACATACTACCTATTCAGGACGTTATCATCTACTATTATGATCATCATCAACCACTCTAGAGTCTAGACTGGCGCGCACAGACATCTCCCCATGAACAGATAGCTAAATCACCCCATATCAGACGTCGATCTCGCCAGTCTAGACAACACTACCTCTCCACCCTAGACAACTGACCAGGTTTCAGAATCAGACCGGCATGATGAGCTAGCTGCTAGCCCAACCCCGGGCCGTGCTATGGCTTCGTACGAGGTAGCTTCGGAGAATTACCCCGTCTCTATCCTTCCCCGACGGACGTGGACATTAGTACCTACCAATTACGACTGAACATTGCTATTGAAGCTATCCACAATGGCTGAAATGGGTAGTAGCACACCCCGGCAATAGCTACCTCAACTGCCGGTGGAACTATATATAGTAGTTGTAGCTACGTACAGCACAGATAGTAGGTACCTCAGTACCTGCCCAACAGCCTTATACTAGCTACGAAGTACCTAACAACACAACAATCTAAGACCAGGAACAGCATCCATTCCGTATCACCATGATCCACACCAGCTATGATACTAACTACCCGGCCTACGACCCGGGTGATCCGGCCACGGAAGCAAAAGTACCACCACCCACCAACACCATGTTACTTACTACGTATACGCACCCTTAGTACCCACCCTCTACTACTATGGACAAACACTTGCTGTCAACTGTCGCATACCCACTAAGTATAGCGACGGTCCCCACCGTGTAACCTGACTTCGAGTCGAGGCAAGTCGGTGGAGTACCCGCAGTGGGGACATTTGATCCACAGGGTACATTGACAGAGGAACCACGTAGCGGTTTGGATTTCAACGGTGCAATATAGCTAGTAATTAACTAACTAGATGGGGGATAATAACCAGCCACCTTACATATTACATGGTGTTGTGAAAAACAAGTTATTTGTGCTGTTTTGTGACGTTGAGTTGTGTTGTGGTGGGAGTTTCATGTGCGGTGCTATTTAGAAGGGTTATGAAGTGCTAGGCGACAGTGGTAGGTAGTATGCATAGGAAACAAGGATTAGTGCAGAATCTAATAGGATTGTTTGGTATTTGGCCAATAGGGTATATTGAAGGCCGTGACTCACTCCCACTATGTATGTTCATGTACGGCGTACCGGGGTGTAAGAGGAAATGCACGATGGGAATAAACTTTGCGCGGTTGAATGTTAGAGGCTGCTAAGGGACAGGGATAGAGCCGCAGTCCCGAGGGAGGGTATAGGATTGGCACGGTATAGGATAGGGACGGAGTAGATTATGTGGCTACTACTGGCTAGGCAGACAAATGAGGCTGTCGATGTACTGCTACTACTGGGGGAGTTAAGAGTTGGCTACGTTGCGGAAGAGTGAGACTTGCAGTAGGCCACTTGGCTATTGTCAAATAAATTTCACATTAAAATACAGCATCACTTATTGGACGCGTAAGCACGAATCATTACATCGACAAAGGAAAAAAGTGGGTGTAACTCGTTCGAGTCCCCGATGAAAAGACCAAATGAGGGGAAGGGGATGATCCGGGTGGATCATCGGTCGGGGGACTGCATGCAGGTGAGCTGCAGCCATCGGATGGTGGGCGCCGTTGACCACTTGGAGTAGGAGTGAGTCAGAGCTGCAGTGTGCAGATTGAAGCCTGGTTTGCTCAGCAGTAAAAGAAATTTCCTCCTTTGCGTGCCTTTCTTTTTTTTGGTGGGTGATTTTTGTGTTTTCGCCTGTTTTTGTTGCTTTCGTTCGTTTCCTCGTCTTCACCCCAAATAGGATCGAATCAGACAGCAGGTCGGTAACAGAACAGTAAGCAAGGGAGCCAGCTCCTCCAACAAGGATGTAGCCAATCTCTTGGCGGGGTATAAATATCCCCGAGGACCCATAGATAAGCTGGCTACCATCGGACATGGCTCGTGCCAGTGTCGCAGGCTGGTCTAGCCTTTGCTGCGACGGGGCCGGAAAAGGTGATAATGGTGACTTTGCACCGCAGAAATATCCACAATTGCGCATGCGTGAAACCTTAATAGATGCATCAGAAGCCCTGCTCATGTCCCTCAGCGGTAGTAGTCGCTCGGCCGGTAGATGCGCGAGGACCGATTGACACGCGCAATGCGGTCAGCTGCGTCGGCCTCATACAGAGACCCACGGCTGGGTGAGCTCTGCGGAGAGGTGTAGACGATGACCCGGTGACGCTTCAGGGATCGTGGTTCCCGCTCAATGATCGCAGTGCAGGCCACATCCTCCTGGGTGGCAGTCCGGCGGACAGGGGCTGGCTCGTGGCTGATTATCGGCCGCTCGCGAGCGGTGACTTCCTCCCTGGTGTTCACACGCAGACCATTTTCGATTGCCAGCAGTAGCTGGCGAACAGCGACGCACTTGAGGGGCACCCTGACCAGGGTGGATCGGTTGCGCTCAAGGTCAACGACGGAGTAGATCTTCCCGTTCTTGCTGCGAAGGTATTCGGCCACGTCCCGGGCATACTGGGTACCACGCTTGCAGAGGGAGCGCTTCTCTTCGTACACGGTCATCGGGTCTGCACATCGAGTGCAGTGGTCGGCGTGGGCTTCGTAGGCAGAGATAACGTAGCTCTCATCAGCCTCGGGGTCGCGCACGAGCACGACGGGCTCGGAGGGCTGCTCGATGGGAGCAGGCATGGTTGCCGAACGACGGAGGGGTGTTCGAGTGCGATAACGAGGTCTTTCAACTCGAAGTGTCTCCTGAATGGAGTAGTAGAAGGGGGGCCAGAAACGGAGTGGCTTGGAGGGCGACAGCGTGACTGACGGATGGGTCACGAGGACTATAACAAGGTGGTTTGGACTTGTTTAGGTGCGATGAAGTTGTGGGTAGTAGAGATGTAGATCTCTGTTGGTGATGTGTGTATATGGATGTTTTGAGAGAAGTGTGTAGTGAGTAAGTGAATGGAGAGGATGTCAATGGGGGGGGGGGGGGAGAGGGAAGTTATATAGTTGAGGAGGATGGAAGGCATCCATGATTGGCAAACAGTGAATGTTAGAGCAGAGAGACAGTGGTCCCGGGGCGCTAGTAGAGCAGCCATGACGAATGGGTCTCAGGCGGAGGACCTAACAAGGTTTAGCAACCACTACTCGAATTATTCTGATTTTCTTTTTCCGGATTTTAGCAAGCAGTAAGAAACTGTGGTGGAGGAGTGGCAGCCTGCGGGTGACTGCTAAGGCTCAACGGGAGCCTGCCTCAGGACGACTTGGGAATAGTGTCAAAGTAGTGTGGCTGGTGCAAGCAGGCAGTGCTGATCCTCTTAACTTGTAGTTTGTTGTTGGTCCGGCGCCTGTTGCAACCCGTTCGCTTCTCAGCTGCATCCATGATTGGCCCCATGATGGTCCCTCCTGTCAGACTAGCCAGTCCCTGTGACTCCATTCGGGGAGAGGATGGTCATGGCGAGTGGGCACACTAGACACAATACAGTTAGCAATGACCGACTCAACCACTCCGGGAGGGGAGTACTTTACCTGATTAAGGGTCGGGGAAGCGTCGAGTCATCGGGTTAGAGTTCGATGATGAATTGCAGTGAGAGGGTTCTTCAGAAGTGACCAGCCCAACTGTGGCTTGACTCCTCGTGTCTAGAACTAAGCCGCACGCCAGCGGCCACCTTTCCTCTCCTCTCTGGCCTCCCAACACGAACTCCCCCTAGTCCAGGACACCATCATCCGCCCATCTTTCAGGGACCGTCAGCATCCCCGTCTCACCTCCGCCATTGTTGGTCAGTATCCATCGTTGCTGCAGTCCGTTTCACGCATTAACTCTCCCATGTCGATGACAACGCTCATTAGCCATGCAGCCGCTCTCTCCTCTTACCCGCATTATCTGAGACGTGCGATGGCTCGGTTCCATTCTGTTGGTAACCTACAATATTGGCTTTCTCTTGATCGCGTCTATTCTATTTTTGCCTCGATCGCGACCGTCTAAGAATAGGTGTTTCGCATCTGTTTCCCCAGCGATCCGATACGAGCGGCCCCATGATAGCCAACTTCGTGATAAGGGGATGTCTGAGCCCCGGACTACCCCTTACGCTAGCAGCTATGAAGTCATCGAGACCATATGTCCTGATACCCTGCTGCGCCTCAGCCACAGGATGACTGGCCAAGAGCGTTCCTTTCTGCCACTCCGGCGCTACAGCCACAGTTCAACCCACGAGGTATCTGCGCGCGATCATGCATCCTGCAAGTGCTGATGGTTCTATGCCTTTAATCACTGATCGACCGTCCGATCGGTTCTGTCCTTTTCGTTTCGCTTAACGCGCGCGCGACGAAATGATCACCTCGTATCCTATGGTGGTGACGCCAGCTTTCCGGAAGCTCTTTCTCGTTTCAGCTCCCCGTTTTTGCTGTGCTATTGTCCACCACTTCTCTCGCTGGCTCAGGCTACAGCAACCGTACCGGTCCATTGGGACTGCCTTGTGAACGTTCACCGATAATGGCGCAAACGACATGACGAGCATGCGCGCATGGTGTCCACCATGCGGCTTTCTTGTCTCTCGGATTACGATCTCTCAGCCTACTAGGCCCCTGCGCGCCTATTCACTAGGTACGGGTGTCCGTTGGGGAGGTCCGTGAGAGCCAATGCTTACGGCGGATATATATAACGAGTGTTGGTCAAGTCCGGCATAGCTTGTCCCATGGTGGGCACACCCACCATAATAATAATCTGAGTCTGCCTTGCAATTGCCACTCATTAGGCGCCAGTTTTTCCCATACTTTTGACTGGCGACAGCGAAAGGAGGCTCAAAGACGCTCATCTAGTAGTATTTGTGAGGGGGGATGTGTAGTTAATGACGCCGTCTTATATCGTGTCCAATATGTTTCCTTCACCGAACTAGCCCGGCTAGCTCAATCGGTAGAGCGTGAGACTCTTAATCTCAAGGCTGCGGGTTCGAGCCCCGCGTTGGGCTTCTCTTTTTGCATTTTGAGGATTCGCATGTGGTGGGTGATGCGATAGAAAAAATTTTTTGGTTCGGAAGCTTCGGTGACTCCACCAGATCCACTGAACCAATCATCGCAGCTTCTCAGCCTTAACACTGCACGCAGGAATCGACTCGGACATAGACCATTAGGTATCCCTGCCCATTTACATTTGTAAGACATCGTTATATGTTCTTTATCATAGGTGGTGATATCAGAGTGGTTGAAATTGACGCTGCGTGGCGTAGCAGTCCCTTGTCTTCCCCATAAGGCTGCATACTCTCGTCGAGCGGCTGAATGCATACCCACATCACCCACAGCTAGTCAATAAGTTTCTCAAGGATACACAGCCCCAACCATGACGACATCAGCCAGTATAACATTGAACTGTCAACAACTATGCCTCTGAAGGAGTCATGTCATTTCGGGAAACTTGACATACGTCAACTATTTCTGTGATCAAGCTTTAGTCCGACTCAGTTACCTGCCAGCTTTCCAGAGTCGCCGAATTCCGCAATAGCATGGCACCTACGCGTGTAACAAACTAGGACCAATGTTTCCGGATATCTAAGGGATTTGCTCGACCATCCTGTGGTTGTACAGGCTTGCCCACTGGCCAGGCTTGTGGTGCGCACAGGAGACCGGCCGGTACGAGTAAATGCTCCAGCCGCGATGGCCATGCTTTGAATGCCGAAGCTTGTTGAACAAGTGTCTGCGACCAATAACCTGGGTGAATGAGGCATTACATAGAACTGCCCGACTCGAAACTCGCAGTTGCGTTCGCGAGCGCTGTTTAGCGAAGAAGAGAAAAGAGCTAATCTTAACGCACCGAGTTACATGCAAGTCTTCTACCTCCGGCGCCATCTTATCCAAATCCCGCACTACATCACCAACCCTCGAAAGAGACGTATCCATCTATAGACGGGCAATTACCATGCCATCTAGCACCCAGAAAGGATGCAAATAAGTCATGAGCCGGATGTCAGAGACATCTATTCCATTGAACTGACAATACCGCGTCCTCTCCCGAATAGAAAGTCGACGAACGGAGATATTATCCGCTCTCTCAGCAACCGTGATAATTTTAGAATCATCAGACAAGCGAGAAAGGCAACGTGGCCGATGTCACCGGTGGATTGTGATACGATAGCGTACATTTCTATCAGTTGTTTTCCCTTATTCAACACAGGTAGATCCGGCTATCCAATATAAAGCGACTTCTCGGACAAGGGAAAGCGGGACGAACCCTTGTGCACGGACCCGGTCCCTTTTCGGGGGTCTTGCCGTGTTCTTCTGTTCGCGTGCCTCCATTCCAACTCAGATCATAATTGGCACTCATGTCCGTCCACAGTGGGGCTTGCTATGAGCCTAAGTGAGTCGGCGAGATGTAAGCTTACATAGAGACTGTTGTAGCAGTGGCATATTCACTGCTGAACAAAGATCAGTCATTGCTTGATAACAGCAACCAGTAGCAAACACGAAACGAATATGAAAATGCATAAATGATAGCAGGAGATGATTCTCCAACATCCTGGAGATACACGCGTCAGGTGATAAATCACACGTTCTGCTTACCTGCCGCACCTCCGCAATTTGCTGTCAATCGGACCCTGCATACCATATCTACCCTGCCTTCCCTCTTTCAACCTTCATCACCATCCAACAGTCGTCTGTTTTAACTACCAGTAATCATGCCGACCGGAGTTATACACGTGCGTTTGACAGCAGCAAGCCCGTTATCAGATAAGCAAGCACTGCAAATGGGCAAAACAAAACAACACTCTCTGTCCCGCACTGTGGACCCTGATCGGCACAGAAACATCCAAGCCCCGTCCCGTTCGTGTCTCTACCCAAAAGCAGATGATCCCAATCAAACTAAAAACAAACTAAGGCCCCAGGATCGCTTTGCAAAACAGAGGGGCTGAATAAGCGAGATGTGTCTGTCTGACAAGCAGGTCCGCGCGCAATTCGACAAAATAATCAGCCTCGTCCCCTTTACTTCTTCGACTTCTTCTCATCCTTCCGACCCGGAGAATGTGCCTTGCATCGGCCACCACGCAGATCAAGTGCCATTCAGTAAACGATCACCATGTCTTCCTCGGACATCCAAGGCTACGCTATCCGTCGGAATAACTCATGTCTCAGCGACGAAGTCGGATGCGGGAAAACATGGGACACCTGGCACGCTTGCTGCCCATCCGGATCCAAATGTCCCGGAAAGGAGTACTCGATTCAGAACAATGTCTGCTGTCCGACCTGGACGGACTGCACCTCCGAGATCAAACCTGCGGTCTGCGCCAATAGCACCTGGAACATGTATGACTACGATGGGTATTTCTGCTGTACCCAGGACGAGAGTGGGTTCAGGCTCAAGGGGACGGACTGGGTGGGCTGTTTGAGCCCCGACTCGCCGGGAAATGCAAGTTACAGCGCCTTGAGGCTCATAGGCACTGGTGAGATTGCTTGAACTCGACGTTAAATTTCTTCAATTGGAGAGGAACGAGTTGCTGACATGCGAACCATTCCCGCTTAGCTTCCTCGACCGCTACATCGGCCCCCACGTCCACTTCCGCATCGACCACAACAGCATCAACAGCAGCGGGAACAACAACCGCTGCTGCATCCTCAGGGTCAGGTACCAACACGGGCGCCATAGCCGGAGGCGTCGTCGGCGGTGTCGTCGGAGCCGCAGCAATAGCCGGCCTTCTTTTTTACTTCCTGCGACGCCATAATAAACAACGGCCCGAGTCGCAAACCCAGATGCATCTCCAACCACAGGACCCCAGCCCTCAATATTCTGCATACGCGTACAGCCAGCAGCCATATTCAACAGGAGCGAGCGAACTAGATGGCCAGTCTGTGCCTGCGGAATTACCGTCGACCAATGGGCCGAAACATGAGTTGGCGGAGTATCGGTGAGAGCTAGGTGGGATGATGAATTTGCATATAGCGCCTCTTATACTTTCTGTTAAGTAAAATTTATGTGCCTAGGATAGGTTGCCGCGGGTCGGCTATGAATTGGTGGGAATGGACACAGAAAATAATCACACATATTCAAAAGACTAAGGACTGCGTCAAGCTAGCAGATGGAGATCTCTTCTCAGGGGAGGGGGATACTCTGAGCCGCATAATATGGCGTGTCTAATCTAATTTTTTTTTTACTTTATAAGATGCATTTCTGAGAGTTTGTCTTACGTGATGTAATCAAGGATGCGATATGATTATATCTATATATCCCAATAAAGAGAAAACCGAGCACATGCTAAGTTTTATCACTCTCCATCTACATGATCTTATTATAATAAGTCCAGACCAATCTCCCAAGCTAATCGAGGAACTATCACCATCATTTAGAAATCTTCATCAACACCCCCTATTAGATTATTTACTACATTCAAAGACAGAGTAGAGTATGCACATCCACACACCAACCACACCTTGCCCCCCAAACCCATCCCATCCCAAACCCATCCTACCCCAACCATGCCTAAGTAACAGGACACCAATCATAATTCCCATTCGAATTATTCCCCCACCAGGAGGGAAAATCATGCGCGACCCCAGCAGCCCCAAACACCGCAAACGAGAGAATAAACACAATCGTCAAACTGGCGCCATCAAACGCCCCCGTAATCAAGTACGAGTAATCCTTGAAAACCTTGGGATGGTAATTCCTCAGATAATACTGCACGAAGAGACCCGAGATGACCCAGCTGAAGAGCACGCATGTCTGCGATTGGTTGTACGGGACGTACCCTGCGTATTGGATGAATTGCGGCATGTTGATTTCGGAGACGTCGAAGCTGCGGATCTTGGGGACAAACTGGTTTTTTTCCCATAGATTAGTTGGGTTGCTGGGATGGTGGGAAGGGGGGATAAGTATAGAAGGGGGGGGGGGGGAAAGGGGACGTACGTAGTAGAAGAGACGGTGGGCGACGACAGCTGCGGCGCCGATGGCGAGACCGATGGGAACCATGGCGTAGGGAGTGCCGGAGCGGTAGAGGTAGGAGGCGAGGGCCCAGGAGGCGGCGTTGGTGTTATAGGATTGCATGGTGGCACCACTCCAGGAGGAGTTGCCGTTGCCGGTGGAGAGGAGGGCTTTGTTACCAGTGACGATGGAGATCATGATGGCGTAGTTGATGAAACCGCCCAGGATGGTGCCGTAGATTTGGGTGAGGAACATCACGCGAGGGGGGATTTTTACTGTCATTTGTTAGAGTTGTGTGGGTTATGAAGAAAAAGGTCATGGGCTTACGGTATTCGCCCATCTTCAAGTCGTTGGATAGGTTCACGGCGTTGGAGATGACATTGTGGGACCAGGCTGCAAAGTACATGTTTCCGACGGGTCGCCCGGGGAGCATGAGTCCTGCCAACATCTTGGAAAGGTTGTTGGTGGCAATTCCGTTGCCGTAGCGAGAGTAGAGAATGGTACTCTGCAGAAACCGTCAGTAGCAGGGGGAGTATTGTACATGAGGTACTCACAAAAGGCGAGATGATGATCCCGACGATTAGGGAGACAATGTACGCCCAGGCTGGAAGGGTAATGTTCTCCTTGAGAACCACCACCAGACCGAGAACAAAACTGATGACAAGCACCGCAACGTACCACCACCACGGTGTCTCTTTGTAATGCTTGGCCATGTGCTCGTGGTGACGGTCGTCGTAGCGACCTTGTCTGGCGCTCTGATATGCCCGCTTGATGTCGCCGCCCCAGAAGAGAAAGCAGTGCATGATGAGGGCACCGATCTAGAAGAGTTTAGCAAGATAGATATGAATAGATCTCGGGTGTACACACAGCAGCGTTGGCCATGAACATGGCAAATGCAAAAGTTCCAGTGAGTCTGGGTATGCCGTATTTAGCCAAGGCGGATTTGTCGAGCACCCCGTCAGGGAAGACGCTGGCGACTGGATACGAAGTGCCATTCGCCATGAGAAGCTGTGTGGACATGAATGGCAGGGACCGGGAATTCCATCCGTTTCCGTAGTAGATGGCTACCATGATGATGAAGCAGAAGGCGATCCCGATGTCTTGGTGAAGCTGGAGCTTGAGAGGAAGGGAGGTTTGGAAGGAGGTGATCTGCGGCAAGTCAGCCTTAACACTTGGTAGATAAAGACACCATCCATACATATTGCCAGTCGAAGCTCAGAGAGAATAAACCCAATCCTTCGTTGTTAGAGGCTCCACCGAAAACATTGGTGAGTACAGAACCCTTTTTGCCCGTCGCTTTCTGGGCAGCGAGACACTGTAGCTGTGTTAGTAACCCCTGCACATCAAAGGTGGGATGGACAACGCACCGGAATAGAAACAGAGTTGAGCCACGGGAATATATAGGCAGGAATAATCTCATACAAAGACATGCCAGTAAAGGCATACCAGAAGTACCGGAGCGGCTTAGAGTTCTTGACTTGCTGCCAATGCAACCCTTGCAGGGTCTTCACAGTAGGAAGAGTACTCCAGTAGACAGCCTCAACATGCCAGACGGCAATGGGTCGCATTATCCCACAAAGACCATAGCCGAACAGACCGATGGAGATGGTGCTGAAGATGACGGTGATGGCACTGAAGGGCATATTGTAGAAGAGATTCTGCGCCGCAAACACTTGCGATGATGCAGAGGCATTGGAAGCAGATGTGGCGGTGATAGCGCATATAGCGTGTTCCTTCAGAGTCCATGGTCCAGGATTCACAAACCTTATCCACCTTATATGCCATGGGAGCTTTCCCTGTCCGCCCTTCTCCCTCCATCGTGCCTCAAACTTATCGCCACGAGGGAGGAACCTGGCCCAGGCATTACCAACAAAGTAAGCGATGAGGACGATGAAGGTACCTTGAATGGTGACGGCAGTGGGTTTAAACTGTGGACAGGTGTCAGCGGGAGGTGTCAACCCATCTGCACGATGGCTAAGTGTCCTGTGTTACCATGTAGATTTGGTTCATGACCGCCTGGAAACACGCCAGACCGGAGGCGAGAATGATACTCCGAAACGTCAGGGAACTATCGAAGTCATCCCGGAGTGGTAGCAGATGGGCAGCAGCGTCTGCACCAGTGATGATAATGGCGTCTTCGCTTTCACGGTCCTCTTCGCCGCTCAGCTCATCACCGGTGATTCTGTGCTCTTCTTTGCCAGCGAGAACCGTGACGGCAGACTTCTCATCGACCGCATCAGGGTGGGGAATTGAGACGCCGTCACCCTCTCGGGCTGCACCGGTCGTGATCGCAGACATGTTGGACGGGGGTTCACTTTTTCAGAGGCATGAGAAAGGAAATCATTGCCGCAAGGTGGCCCCAAGGGGCCCTCTTATACCCCCTTCCCCCGCTGATAAGGATAAATCGCCATTGGAGCCATGCCACGAGCTCATTGATGATACCACAAACCACGGCGATTAGCCATCTTGCTGGAAAGGGACTGGGAGGCGGCCCTGCGACAGGGCTAAGAGGGATATAATGAAAGGGTCGTTGAATGCACAACGCTCCGGCCTCTGCGTCGGTGGATTCGCGTCTTCTCGAACGCCTCCGAACCCTCCAATCGACGCTCGTTTCCCCACCTAGCGAGGGACCGAGTCGAGATACCCGACCTGCTAGCCCACCCTCCTTCGGGTCGCCATCGGCGCAGGAATAAACCGAAAGCATGTAATTCTACCGGGAACCCACCTGGCTGTCCGGGTTACATCCGAATAAATTGTAGCGCGTGTTGCGAGATCATTGAAGGGCTGCTGGAGATGCCATCGCGTGTGCTGCTGACGCCATTCCGTAGCGGCAAGTCGGCCCCAAGCAATATGTGGCACTTTTGATTTGGAGGGGTGGACAGGTATCCAAGGACCTGGCACATCAATTAGCACCGCAATTACTTTCACTGCAATAGATTTAGGCGTATATTGAATGGCTCGGTAGAACAGTTGATAAGGCTTAGGGCGTGACAGGCGCATCCAGATAGGCAGAGGGACGATAGGACACCCGTTCACAGGAAGGTCGATGCTGGGCGCGATAAGAGAGAACAAGGTTCAAGGGGATCCGTTCAGGCGTCGGAACTCCTACGGAGCTCCTGCAGCACACCTCAGCTCGCCATCCATGCATTCAACAAAGTGGCACCCCTCCGCGCTAGTGGCGACACCAGTGCAACCCAGGTCTCTGTTCTTTTCTCTCGCTGCGGAGGATTGGTGCAACCCTTTGTCCTGTTCAAGGAAAGGAACGAAGGCATTCGAGCTAGGATTCATAGTGTACTGGCCAATTTCGATCCCTGGAATATTTGAACTGGTCAGGTGTGCTGTATCATACCACCTTCGACCCATTTGTCCATCGGGTCAGGGTCTTGCGCCATCCAATAGTCCTTCTCTGGGAGATTATCCATCCAGTGAGAGGTAGTCCATTAAGCATCACACAAGGTTACTTCCGACTGAAGCCTGGCCGTTCAGATGGAGGCCCTAATTGGTGTGTCCCACGTGGTCACTACTGTCTCCAGTGCTGCTTCTGTCAAAGATTTTCACTCCCCACCTGGGTTGTTCATTCAGTGCCCAGTGGTGTCTGCCAAGGTGCTTCGGTTAATCCGACTCTGAGATAGAGCAAACCAATCATGTTTCCTATGCATAGAATAGGCATAAGATGCCAAGCCAGATATCAGCGGATGATCCTATCGATAGCCAATGCCTGTTAGTTGCAGACAAAATCCTCTCCCAACCGTTATCGCCAAAATGCCGGAGTTCCAGCCGACACTTCTTGGCCGCACAAGAACCGACGCCCTAAGCACCCCAGACCGCGGCAACTCATTTACCAAGTTTTGTTATCAGAATCCAATGGCACACCCCCATAGGATCTATCACATGAATTGGTAACCTAAATCTAGTCTCTCTTGCAGGCCCGATATAGCTCTCGGAAATTGCAATCCCGTCCCAGTAATGCCTGCGGCGTGTCGCATTCAATGATCTCCCCATCCCTGAGGAACACTATCCGATCGAAACGATCGATATAAGCGAAGCGATGAACAACAGAAATCACAGTCTGTTGGCGGAATTCCTGCTCGATAATATCTTGCATAAGGGCTTCTGTCTCTCGGTCGACGCTACTAGTCGCCTCATCGAGCACGAGAATGGGCCGCGGGACCACAAGCGCCCGGGCGAGGGCAAGCAATTGCCTTTCGCCCACTGACCAGGTTGAGATGCAGGACATGTCCATATCTAGCCCCCCCGTGGGCACTGATTTGACTCCAGAGTCTTACCTTCCGGAGCGCAGACGCGATGCGTTCATCCGTGGCCATTTCGAAAGGATCCAGATTGAAGCGAACAGTGTCGGAGAGCAGAAACAAGTCTTGTGGTATGACATTAATAGCAGAGTGGATAGCTTGTCTCTCGAGCCCTGATATGTCGCAGCCGCCAATTGATATTCTTCCGGACTGGATTTCGTTCATACGGAGAAGCGACATTACTATGGATGACTTTCCACTCCCTGATGCCCCGCAGATTGCCATCTTTTCGCCAGGATGGACCGTGAGCGACAGATTCTTCAAGACCGGCGGCCCAGCTTGGCTATGGGTATGAGTTATTAGCTTTGTGTGAAGAGCAGGGGAAGCACCGGGGATTAGGATCAAAGCGGCGGAGGTTGAGTGGCTAGAGAAATACAGAACTTACCCGTATGCTGCTGTTATGTTATCGAACTCGATTGTAAACTGAGAAGGTCCCAATGCCCGAGGGACTACACTGCCGATCAGGTCATTGTTTGCCTCACGAGGAGTGTCTTGCACAAATTGTTGAACTCGCGAAACTGCCCCGATGCTCGTCTCAAGACTAGTCCATGATCGGAGAGTGCTTGAAAGAGTGCTGTTGAAGGTTAGGATCAAGCCAAGGGCAACACCGACCGCAGCACCGTTATACTGGTCGGCCAAAGAGGTTGTCGTCGCCACGATAATCACTGCCAACGCCGCAACTATCAAGCCCATCACGAGTGTCAGCCATTGCTGTATGCAGTACAGCATATAAAAAGGCCCTTGTGATTTATTGAGGAGCATGTGCATCTTCTCCTGGAACCAGAGTTCCATACCGAAAGCACGGAGAGTGGTGACTCCATGCACGGCTTCCGTGAAATGCGTATAAAGGGGAGCCTTGGCTTCCAGATCCAGCAGTCGGACCTGCCGAGAAGTGCGAAGATAATATCTCTGGAGGATCACTAGGCTGACCAGAAGCGCTGGCACAGCAACTGCTAGGGATTTGCTGACGATGCAAAGAATGACCAATTTGACCACGCAGCTTGCGAATCCTATGATGGCTGGTGTTAGCTTCTTGAATTCAGTGATCCCTTAACTCCGCCAGTCTGACGGTTTGATAAGGAGGCAAAGAAGGGACAGTGGGAAGAGCATTACCCGTAAAGAACATAGATGCCACTAAAGGAAGCATCATGTCAATCAACTCCATATCTTGACTGAATCTATTTGTCAAGGCCCCGATTTCTGTGTCTTGAAAGAATCTGAGCGGCGCACTGCCCTGGATGGTCAGCAAAGACATGTAAAGATTGAAGAGCATATTTGGGAATACCTGAGCGTCGCAGATAGAAGATCTGTATGCAGATTCAACGCAGTGTTGTTGATTACATTTATGATAAGGAGCCTGGGACGATCAAAGGCGTAAGTTAGCATTCCAGTAATCGACAATAATGACTTGAATGATGAGAATTACTTACCACAATCCAACTGCGGTACCTACGAGCTGTATCACGAAGAGACCAGCATACACTCCCAAATACATACCCATGTCTTTGTTAGGACTCTCTTCGTTTGCCTCCACCCACCACTGGATCCACAGAGCTAACAAAAACCAGAGATATCAGCTTGAGAGACGTAAAGCAGGATTATAGGTACTAGGGACGCACTTTTAAAGTCCCCACTGACTGCTTCCACAACAATGAAAGCTAGACAGGTTGCAAATGGAATGAACCCGGCACTTTGATAATAGTATTTGTACACCGACCAGGTCCCTTCGCGTCGCAGAGGGCTCGGTGAGTCTGAGACTAAAGCCTTCACAGTGTCATTGTTCAGCTCATTGTCCTCCTCAGTCGCGGAAGCCATATGCCCAGCAATTTCATCAGTGCTCGCTAGGGACCTGTGCACGCTTGCGGGCTTGTGGAGTTGCATCACTTTTTCGGACGATCCGTTCTGCACGATTCTGCCTCCTTCGAGGATGACAATTTCATCTGCATATTGGAATAGATGCTCTTTCCAATGTGGATATACATGAGCTTCGCGTTCGAAAAGGCAAACATCCCAAACTTACCTGTATGGGTTGCTAGGAGAACTGTCACCCCATATCTGCGACAATATCCGCCTGGGCTGAATAAACGGGTAGCAACCATGCTGGTATTATTCGAATCAAGACCACTGAAAACGTCGTCCAGGACCATGAGTCGTTTCCTCGAGTAGATAGCACGGCACAGCGCAATTCGCTGCTTTTGACCGCCACTAAGCGAAAGGCCATTGGCACCTGCACGGTACAGATCACCCCCAGGCATATTTGACAGCTCATCCTTGAGACCACAAGCCCATGTGGCGACCTCATACCATTTGGGATCGAATAGTGACCCGAGGATAATGTTTTGGCGAACTGTATCATCGAAAATCCAAGGGACTTGGGAACAATATGCCAGTTGAGAATCTGCAACCCGTACGTCTCCAGATCTTACCACTGTTTCCCCCAGTAGACTAGAGAGTAAAGTGGATTTCCCAGAGCCCACTGGCCCAATCAGCATGGTAATCCCTGGCCCGACACGCAAGGTTATATCGTGAAGCTTGTTTTCACCGGTATCAGACCATGCAATATCAGCTCGCTCGAAGGAGAATGGGCTAGTCTCGGATTCTGATTTCGGTTGGACTAATTGCAACTCTACTGCAATGCCATCATTTGTGGCTGAAGGCGTGGGTAACCCTGTACGCGTGTTATGCAATTCCGTCTGCTTTTTACAGTATTCCTCGATGCGAAGATAACAAGCCATCGCTTGCCGCACAGCAGGGACGGACTGAATAAAGATAATGAGTGGATTTGTCACGAGGGATATCAGTGAAAGCGATGTAAAAGCTTGACTGGAAAGCAGTGTCTTATTGTGCGTTGCGACCGCGATTATTGTATAGATGGCGAAGGTGGCAAACGGAGCAAAGTCGGTCGGCACATTAGCTGCTAAGGATCAGTACACCAACGCTATCCATTAACGGGTTTTCTTGCCTATATATGATAATTTCCCATATGAGCAACTTCTGAAAGCGCTTAGAGGTCTTCAGCTCGATCTTTCGCAGGTTGGATACCTTTTGGAACATGACCCGGGAAAGACCGAGCATCTTGATGGACTTAATATCGCGTAGCATACTGGATGTCCCTGTCACTCTGGCTTGAACGTATTCAATCCATTGCTTCTGAGACTGACCTGATCTGTTAGAAATGGGCCCTATGGCCAACACCGAGCCTATACAATGTTAGTCGGGGTCTGTCAACCATGGACTCGCATGAAGGGAATTATAGCTACCTATTACAATAATTGCTGGAACTACACAGGCGATGAGAAGCTGTCGCTCTAATAACCAGATTGCGATACCCACTTCGAGGATCGTGGCTTATGTCTCGTGGATTGTCTTCTGACTCTGTATAATTCTTTCTACATCGGTTCCCATGAGCGTGATCGCTGCGGAATCGTTGATGTCGCTGGCCTTCAGACGAGACGTTTGATTGAAAACCATAGCAATTAAACCAGAGCGAACTTTGGTGTTGAAGCGATTGGTTTGGCGCCAATACACCGCAGTGGAGACCTGAAAGGGTAAGTATGTTAGTCCCAGGTGCGTCCAAGATCATCAACGTAGACTACTTACCGCCCAACCTGAGTAGACCAGAACATATGCCCCAACAATGGCTTGGCCGCGCCTCTTACTCTCCAACGTCTTGTCGTTTTGTACGTAGTCAATTGTGGCGGTAATGAGGAATGGCTGACAGAAGCTGAAGGCCGCGAGACAGATACGCGGCACGAATCCCGACAGAAACGTTCTCCGATAGGTATAGAAAGTCGAACGGAGTAACCGATGTTTGCCGGTCCTTGCTCCCCAAGCCTTCTCTAGCTCTTCCTGTGTCAGTTGTGCCTGTTGATCAGCATCCATTTCTGGAATGTCATCAATCCCCAGCACTTTTGAGTATCCGTTTTGAAGAACCGGGAGCACCCAAATGAAGAAGCTTTGACCCCAGAACCCCAATATTCCTTCCCTGGTTGTTTTCTGATAAATTGGCCGTAAGAAACGGGGTTTATGTATGGACTCTGAGATGAGTACTCCGGCATTGAAAACGAGAATGGTCGTCTCTAATGCTCGACAAGCAACACTGGCTGTAGGAATCTGCCACAACGAGCGAAGCTGGGGTAGTGAGAGTAGTACTTCTGCTGAGTAGTAGACTACTAGGAGATCCGATGGCTTTATCGAGCGCTGATCCTCGAGGAACGAGAGCAAAATTGCTGCACCTGTCGCAATAATATTCACAACTCCCGAGGCAAGTCCTACGCGGGTATGAAGATCCGGGTCTTCGACGCGCAAAGCTGTGTATAGGATATGTAGAACCAACAGAACAATCAGCTGAATCTAAATGCTCGCGTTCAGTAAATCCTCTATTCTAGTATCACTATAACCTACTAGCTTCACCAATGCCAACTGGAAAGAATTCAGCTTAACTTGAGAAGAACGAAGAACTTGCAATCGGTGAGGGACCAAGACTAGGAAGAGTGCAGCTGGAAGCAGCCCAAAGAAACCATCTTCGAAAAGTAAAGTAAAATCAAATGGACGACACTCGGGGTTGATACGGGGCCCGAACACATTGTCACTATCTGAGGCGCATTCCATGTTGAGTGACAGGTACAATGATAGGAAAGAGAAAGGAGCGATGGGGATGATGGGATTAAGAAGTACGCGCCACGGGTGACCCAATTAATCTCGGAATCCTTATCTATGCAGTTCATTTACCACCATAAGTACAACTTGACCCCTGGCTCGTTGGTCGCTGATAGCAGCCACTACCAAACTGTCTCCGATCAGGGGAAATATATCGCTTTGATTGGTTCCACTCCAACCGGCCTACAACTATTCCGGTATCGACTAGCCAGAAATGACATAAATCCCTGCCATTAATGAACTTATTATCCATAATATGACTTTACCCACATGTGAGAGAGGCACTAAAAACCACAAGCATTGCCAAGCTCGAGCCACCGTAGTCCTGAATTGAAGAAGGGCCGATTTACGGACTCCGGCGCACGGAACACTAGTTCATTAGGATGATATGTGATCTCATCACTCTATTCCGTTTCATACTGTTCTTTTGTCAAGGAGGAAACAATCCATCAGCAATTGGGTACTCTAAACATTCAATTTCTGGCACATTGGTCGCTTCTAATCGGACATCCACAATAGCACAAGTCACTCAGCTCGTCGGAACTTCGAGACCCGTTCGTAATAAATACAGTGAGCACAGTAGTATATCAACCAGTGACGCGTTCCATTTCCCAGGGCACGGACCGGTCAATCACTGGGACTCATCTGGAAGCACTCTTCTCCTGGACTGGCAGGATAATACACTGACAGTGAAAGATCACCATAACCTGCGAATGCAAAATATTGCCCCGTTTTTGGGATACCTCTCTGCCTGCTCAACAAGCCTCAATATAGTCGATGACCTGGCTGACGAATCCATTGACCTCGCTAGCGCTTGCCAGTTGGCCGGGTTTCGACACGTAGGTACCATGTGGGAGGTTTCTGATGCGCGGTGTACGGATATAGTTAAGGTATTTTATGAAACTGTACGAGATGAGGGCGTGACAGATGAGTTTGTACCGCTGGCACTCCATCGGGCTGTCAGGTCTATTCGAGACAGTGAAACTAGAATTGTGGGTGAGATGCGTTCAAGGTGGGCACTTGGCGAGAGGGACGCAGAGCTTTTGGATGACGAAGGTAACGGACGAGGTTTATGATATCGTCGGAGGGTGTTTCTTTCTTTGGGTTTCGTTTACATATTTTGGCAATTAGTCTAGAACAATAGAGCGTTTCTTGGAAGTTAGTATCTCGATGCATTGACTTTTGGGCACCGATACGTCGATGATATCAAGAATGATCAAGTAGCACTAGCTTGCCCCCCTTCACAAGTACGACCCAGGATAGAGGTCATTCTTATCCATCACCTGCATTCCACTCAGAGAGGGCGAGAGGAACGATTAGCTTCTAGGTGGGAAAGCAACCGCCGGTGGATCCGAAAGCAAAATAGGGCTTTCGGGACGAACATATCGTTCCCTTGGCACCCACTCCTTCGCAAGCCATCAATACTCGCCACAGAACTGCTTCAATTCATGTTCCGGGGAATCCAATAGCTCCCTGTAGGCTTGACACTTGAAGCAGAGCCAGAAGCTATCACATACCTGGCAATGCACGTTGAAGCCGACGAGAGGCAGAAAGCAACCGTCACAGAAGTGACCCTTAAATTCGGCGCCAGGTAGCAGCTGGTTCAGTTCGAGGTTATCCGGCACGATGAGTTCTTTGACTATCTGATCAGCGTCGTGATATATCGCGACTTCTAGTGGCGTCCACTCCGTTTCCCTTGCTTTCCCTTTAGCGGCGAGATCGTAGCCTTGCTCCACCAGGTACTCAATCATAGGAACCATATCTTCCCTATTATCATCCAAGGGAGAGACACATCTTGCTGCCCAATGCAACGGCGTCCATCCATCCTTATCGACCAACTCCATATACGTGTCCTGGTAATCAGGGTGCTGTTTGTGGCTCTCCAGGACCTCTTCCACCAGGTCCACATCCCCACTAATCACGGCATAGTGTAATGCCGTGCGATGCATCAAGTCTCGAGCGACCAGGGCATCCTTACTCGGGCTTAACGCCCGGTAGTGCTCCAGTCCCCGATAACACACGAGGTGAGCAGGAGTCCTCCCAACCGGGTCCTTGCAGTTAGTATCAGCTCCTGCATCCAAGAGAAGCTTGATGACTTCCGGCGCGCTACTCAGACACGCCTTGTGCAAGGCCGACCGCAAGTTCCCGCCACCGTCGTTGATGCGGGACCCTTCCTGGATCAAATACCGGATAATCTCCAGAGTGTCGTTCAACTTGGAGCCGCCGACTTCACGGCTGCAGGTCGCCTGCAAGGGAGTCTCGCCACTCCCCGGGGCTGCGAAATTGACGTCCGCTCCAGCCTCGGCCAGGATGCGCACCATGTTCAGGCTGCCATAACGACATGCAATATGCAAAACTGCGTCTTGTCCCACGACATAATTCAGTTTTACCTTCACAACTGACGCGAGATACTGGGCCCAAACGGGCTCATTTTTGATCTGCACGGCGACCCAGATCGCTCACTCTCCTTTCTTGTTCGCGTCTTCTGAATCGACGCCATAGCTGATTAGATGCCTGGCTGTGGCCACTTCCGTTTTCTGGTTGATGAAACGCAGGACACCACTCCTCCGACTACTTTCCCAGTCTATCTTCGCCTGGTACTCCAGGATCAATGGTACGGCGGCTTCACAGTTATGCTTTACGGCCCATTCGAGCGGGGTATAGATCTCCCCGCACATGCGGTTGACATCCACGCCGGCCTTCAACAGCAGGGCGACGATCTCGGTGTAGCCGTGGTAGATTGCTATTGACAACGGTTGTTCCCGCCCACTTCCCAGGTTCAGGTTTGGCTTCGGAGTGTTGGCCAAGAGGGCCCGGACCACGTCGACATGGTCACCTTTGCACGCGAAGTACAGAGGAATTTTGCCTGCACAGGATTTGTCCACGTCAGCCCCTCGGGCGAGAAGGAGCTGGGTAATTTCCAGGTGCCCAAGCCGAGTGGCAATATGGAGAGGTGCCTCGCCATACACGTTCTCCAGGTTGACATCGGCTTCGGATTCCAGCAAGCAGCGGACGATTTCGGTGTGGCCCAGTGCTGTAGCAGTAGACAGGGGTACCATGCGGGTGTGCAGGTCCGACTGGTCAACGTCAGCTTTGAACTCGAGTAGGAGCTTCACCATCTCCAAGTTGCCCTTGGTCGTCGCATGATGGAGGGGAGAGGTATCCCATGTCGCGCCATCCAATTCAGGGCTTGGGTAGGCCCCAGCCTCAAGCACGAGCCGAGCAATTTCAAGCTGGTTGTATCGCACGGCATATCCGAGGGCCTTCGTGGCATCAAACACTGGGAACATTTCAGGATCTTCCAGGATTATCTGGACGCACTCCTTGTGCCCTTCGCGGACGGCAGCAAAGAGTGTTTTAGTTCCCCTTTTGCAGAGTCTGCAGAGTTCTCTCTTTAATTCGGACATGTTCATGTTGGCTGCTTGTGGTTATTCTGACCGAGGGATCTGGTGGTGGACAGGGGGTGCATTATACGTAAATAGACCGCTTAAATGCAAGAGGGCAAAGGTAATGTCTCCTTTATAGACACGGATGTCACTACCAGTTAATTAGAATGTGGTAGTTCCGGCTCTGCATAGGCATGACGAAGATGACTCTGAGACACCGAAACTGCAGTACTGGAACCTTCCACACAGGCCCTTGCTCGACGAAATACTGAGGTCATATACACCACAAAGCCAAGCCTAAGATGACGGACCTTTGGCCATTTCATATCCCATAAAGGTGATTTGGACTGTGCCATCTATCCTATTTGAGCGGACATATTCCTAGGCACCATTAATATTCAACGAAATTCTGGCCACGGGTACGTGAGGAAGAAAGCTACATAGTGTTCACTCCCCCGTAATAAGATTTGGAGATATGATGCAGAGGAATCCAAAGAACTTGCCTTGCTCGCACCAACACCACGAGAAATGATAGTGTTTCCCACACATAATGGCACCTGTTCAGAGGTAGAATCTGCAATAGCTCAGATATCGAGAGTATAAATACTCAATAACACACCTAAAGATAGGTATATAAAGTTCGGAATCTGGTGAGGGAATCTCCAAAAGCCCAGGTGTACGAACCTGGTGCCTGAGTCCCGAACTTGACTAGAGGCTGGGGTTGGATGTCCTTCCATGAACATTCTATCCAGCTTCATTCGGCAGACCCTGAGTGGGTCCGATTCGAAATGCTAGCGGTCAGCATTTAGCGCCACTGCGTCCCAAAAGGTTCGAGTGGGCCCGGATTTATGAAACTTAATCTGCTAAAGTCCGATTTAAACCTCAACCTTTTGGCCACCGGCTGGAAATTGAACAACTAAGATTCTGTTAGCTGTCAGCAATTTGCATGCAATCATCTTTCCGCAGACTGATCTCGATTCACTATCCTCGACCGCTGAGCCATCATTCGGTCCTCCAACATGAAGGCCCGCGTTGCTCCTCCGCAGTCAGCAGATCCACATGTTATCTATGTCGCTGAGAAACTGCCCGGCGATGACTGGTACGGTATATCGGATGCGAAGGAACGTAGGAGGCGCCAGAACCGGTTGAATCAGAGAGTCCGCCGTATGTCATCGTCGAATTACTAATCTGATTGATTCTGATGTTCGACCAGGTTATAAGGCAAGACTTGCGCAGGCTGGTTCCATCGCCTCGAACGGACAAAGCCATCCGGTCATAACGCCTACTCGATCAACCTTGAATATAGAGTCAATAGGCCAGCTCCAGAGTACTCAACCTTATCCAGGACAAATTGTAGAGCCTGAAGTCACGACCCTCACCCGCTTACCTGCAGGCCACAATGGCAGCGAAGATAGCAATGAAACAATAATCAGGAACACGACATCTCCACAGGCCGAAGTCGATGCATTATGTTCCGAGAATCCTCACAGAGATAAAGCGAACATTCTACTTCAACGGATAGCCGAGTTCCACTCGAGCTACCAGTTGAATTGTCCGCAAGCAGACCATCTTCTCTCCCTAACCCGGATGAATGTGCATCGCGCATTTGTCGCTAATATGGCTACTCTCGGTATTACATGGGAGTGGATGAAAGACGACTCAATATCTCCCTTCTCCCTTGGGAGGCCTGGACATGACCTTGCTGTTCTACCCGATAGTCTACGGCCCACAGAGCTTCAGCGCCGCAGTCCTCACCACACTTGGATTGACTTGTTTCCATGTCCTATCATGAGGAATAATCTGATTCGGGTAGGTGATGACTGGGATGATGAGGAGTTGTGTACGGATATCATGGGATTCTGGGATGGTACTTCCACGGGGCCCTTTGGGCTGATTATTTGGGGAGAGCCTTCTGACCCTAGAAGCTGGGAGATTACAGAAGGGTTCTTGAAGAAATGGGGCCGGCTGGTACATGGTTGTGTGGATTTGATGTGGTCGACGAATCACTGGCGAGCGAAGCGAGGGGAAAGACCGTTGTTCTCGATGACGAAGGTATACCGCCAGCTGGGTCAGACATAATTGCAAAGCCAGCTTAGGAGACATAATAATTGAGGGTCAATAATTTTCAGAGGAAAACTCATTCATAAATTTTCCATACCTCATGCATTCTGTGATCACAGACGTTGGATTATTGCTAATTGTCCCAATCACTATGAATTGTGAAACACAACCGGTCTCTGTGTGACCTGCAGAACTGGACAAAATCGAAACCACACGCATTACTTTGCTGGAGGTCCACAGACACCGTGCCGTAGCTTCATGCAGCTATCACTCACTTGGCGCTCGTCCTCACCAGATCTCCAAACCGGGAGCCCGACTGCCCAGCCAATTCCACAGGGTTCCCAACCTCCACAATTTCACCGGTATCCATCACAACCACCCGATCAAAATCCATGATCATGTCTAGCCTATGGCTCACCGCAATGACGGTATAGTGCCTGAACTCCGTCCGAATGATATCCTGCATCACTCGCTCTGTCTCATGATCCACACTCGAGCTGACCTCATCCAGCAGCAGTATTCCATGGTCTGAGCCCATGTGAGCCCGAACACGACGTCTCAGCAGTGCACGACCTAGCGACAAGAGTTGTCGCTGGCCGGCACTGAATGTCCCCGCGTTCATGCCAGCATTCAAGCCACCGCGATCCTGAACAAAATTCCACAGACCCACAGTGGTAAGGATGGCTTGACATTCTTCCGGCGTGGAAACGGAGGAGGGGTCTAGGTTTGCTTGCACGGTGGAACCGTCTGGCAGGAATACGGCTTCCTGAGGCACTGCGATGATACGCTGGCGCAGAGTAGGTCGGTTGATTCGATGGAGCGGAAAGCCATCGATGGTCGCGTTCGCAGCCGTTTCTGGGAGAGGATCGAGGAGTTTGAGCAGGAGGGCAATGAGGCTGGACTTGCCGCTGCCGGTCCGTCCACAAATGGCAACTTTAGAGCCGGCGTTGATGGACAGTTGGATGTTGCGGAGGGCGAGGGTGGATCGGACGGTGGGTCCGTTTTCAGCAAGGGGGTTACTCCTGGTGAGCATTAGCTTTGTGTGGGAGGCGTTTGCATAGGAAGATGTATGCTTTACCCGTAGCTTGCAGATACGCCTTTCAGCTCGACTTCACCACTCTGGGGCCACTGCTCAGAAGGGATTATGTCTTCGCTATCCGTATCCTCTGGCTTCACGTTTTCTTTGAAGGCCTTGAGCCTCGCGATCGCTCCAATGGACGTCTCTAGTCTTGTGTAGAAAATGACAATACCGGAAATATTGTCGCCGAAGCTCATCAGAGAGACCAAAGAAGCACCAGCAAAGGCGGAGTTGGAATGAAGTCGAACGGCCAATATCGTCAGCACCACTGCTATCACCATTACTACAAGGTTGAGAACAAGGTTCAACCACTCTTGGATCATAAGGAGGAGATAAGCAGGCCGCTGACTGCTATTAACCAAGCGAGCATTCTTCTCGACTTCATTTGTAAGGAAGCCTATGCAGTCTGGGTTAGTAAGGGCACTTCAACATTTTCAGGACCGGTCACAGAAACAGGAATAAGTTTGTAATGAAACTGGCCAGTATCAGATGAATATCCCATTCCTTACTTACCGAAGGCTCGAATAGTCGTAATGCCCTTAAAAGTGTCAAGGAAATGCGTGCTATACGTCCATATCAGAACTATGGTCAAATCTTATGGCTGGCAGCTAATGGAACTAAATAAGTGAACTTACTATAGAGGACTTTTAGCCTCGAGGTCTAACAGCCTCAATTGCCTAGATGTCCGAAGGTAGAACTTCTGAACCACATAGAGAAGGACACCAAGGAAAGGATAACTGATGGCCAAATACAAAGATGATGTAAGCATGACAGCCGCTTGTCCGATCGCTTCAAAGACCTAGGAGTCCCGTGTCAGAATGAATGGAGACTCTTATCAGGGGCTTTTGGGGTGTTCTGTCATAAGATATACATACACAAACGATGGTGTTGAGTGTTGCCTCGGACAGCTCTGTGTCTATTAAATTCAGATCCTGCGAGAACAGATTTGTCACGATCCCGGTATCCGTATTAGTGAAAAATCGAAGTGGCGCCTGGATCAATGTTCGCAAGGCTTCTTGGTGGAGACTGGCCCCAGCTCGTTTCACTGCAATAACTAAGAGCGCAAGTGCCACGACAGACAGGGATATCAAGCAACATATTTGGAACGTAGCATATACGCTAGCGTAGTATGCGGAAGGATGCGCCGGTCGTTCGGAGCCAATATCATCGGTCCAGTAGGTAAGCCCTGCACCACGAAAAACGAGTCAGAAAACCAATCCCTGTGGCGCTGTAACCACAATATGGATTACACTTACAAACTGTTGCAAAATTTAGGAAGAATCCCCACAGAGCAGCGAAGATCACACTGCATGCGGCTACAGACCACCCCATCCTCTTGAAGTAATGCCTGTATACGGCTTTATCGCCTATTTGCCGCGATTCCTGCATATTGGACCCCAATGATGAAGTGATAGATGTCGATCTCTCCAAAACGTCGTTCTTGGAGCTTCCTATTGCCCTTTTGGATGGTGCTTTCTCATGTTTGACATCGCTCTTGCGAGTTTCCGTTAATCCTAAACGCTGAACATATCCTTGCCTAGTTGCCAGCGTCGCATAACTCCCTTGCTCGACGATGGTGCCATTGCCAAGTGCGATTATATGATCAGCCGCAGGGAGATGTCTGATGCTGTGGGTGCACAAGATAACTGTCGAGCGTCGTCGTCGGAGCAGGCCATCCGGTCCAAAGACTTTGCTAAATACTTCCTCCTCCGTGTCTGCGTCCAAACCACTGAAGATATCATCCAGCACTAACAGCTCGGAATGCAGGTACAGAGCTCGTGCGAGAGAAACGCGTTGCTTCTGGCCTCCAGACAGGGCGATCCCGTCAGATCCAATATTAGTTTCGTCACCCTGAGGCAGGGTGGTAATGTCATGCTTTAGAGCTGTCGCTTCGATGACTTCTTCATATCTCGCTTGATGAAAAGCAGAAAAGCCAACAATATTCTCCTTTATGGTCCCATTCGAGAGGAATGCAGTTTGATCACAGAATCCAACATGGGCAGCCATGTTGCTTATAAGCACATTTCCTTCGCTGAACGGGATTTCCCCAAGCAATGCTTTACAGAGCGTGGATTTACCTGATCCAACAGGCCCCACGACGATAGTGAGCGAGGATCTGAGAAGCCGAGTACTCACATCTCGCAAGACAAACTTGTTCGCCTCCCAACCAAACCAACCGTTCTTGATTGCCACATGAGGGAGACCACCTAGGCTCTCATCAGATGGAATTTTGGCCTTTTCTCCAATATCCCCAGCCTCATTTGTTATCTTAGCACAAACCTGGCGAAAATCATAATGAGTCTCGCACTCCAAGAATGTCTGTATGCGGCCCAAACAGGCTAATGCTGAGACAACACCAGGAATAGATTGGAAAACCTGCGATAATGGGCTGGTCAAAAGAGTGAGAAAGGACAAGCTCGTGAACACCCTCGTCACATCCAGAGTCCGTGTCGTGAAGGCGAAGGTCAGCGGCGGACTTATCAATTGTGGGATATAGGCAAAGAGGGCCGCCGTAATAGCAAGCTGGCGAAAGCGGGCACCCGCTGCTAGTTCTTCGACGCGCAGCCTCTGCACAAAGTCACCAATGGCTGCAGATAGGCCAGATATTTTCAAGTTCTTCATACTAGCAATGACTGTAGCTGTGAGGCCAACACGTTTCTGAACCCCTGTCATCCAGGCTCTTTGCGAGTCTCCAGTAAAGTTCGTCAAAATAGCCAAACCGGAGAAGCAAACAACAACAACACCCATAGGTGCGACGAACACGACACCAAGTCTTGTATACAACATCCATCCAGCCAGAGCTGCTTGGATTATACTCGCCCAAATCTCGTGCAATGATCTTAAGCCCATCCTGATCCGCTCCATATCTGTACTCATCAGTGTTAGAACAGCATTGTCATCACCAGCTCCGATACGCGCTGTGGTTGCTTTTTTGTAGATCTCTGTGACAAGCATAGATGTCGCCATAGTACGCAGCCGGTGATGGAAATACCTACACCGACGTATGAGTAGTCCATTTCAGTGTCAGCATTCTTTCCGGATTACTATACCAGGTGAATGCCCAGGAAATAGCCAGCCCCGAATAAATAAACATGCTAGCACCGATAAACCCATAACCAGTGTTCGCATCTAGTTGTGGCTGAGACAGATAGTTCGACAGCCTTTCAAGAAAAAGTGGTTGACAAAAGGTAAAAGCAAGATAAGCCAGGCGCGGAATCACCGGCAGGAGGAGAGGGGCTTTCAATGTCCGCAACAGCACCTTCACAAGGCCATACTTATCACCCTTGAGCTTGGAATAATCCATGTTCCTGGAGAACTGCTCATTGAGAGACGTAGCATCAAAGGAGCTATCCAAGGGATAAAGATCCTCAGTTGCCAGGACCTTCCTATAGCCCCTCAAAAACATCCTATTTAGCCAGAAAAAGACGCCAAGAGAGAAGATACCGCTTGTTTCTTCTGGACTGTGCTTCTTTTCGTCCCAATCTACCCATTTAGACTTCTCTTGAGCTTCCAGTAGTAATATGCATACCTTGAGAGCTAGGGCCGCACTGAACACACTGCTATAGCTAAGCTCGGTCTTATTGTCTGATGACAGGAACAGCGTTCTTGCTTGAGCCGCGTCTAGAAGGAAAGTAAGGAATAAGTAGCTGTTCAGTAGTGTCGACGGCCTCGGGCTTCTGCTATGATCCAAAACGCTTAGTATTATCATGAACAGGGCCGATACAAGCTTGAGGACTGAAGAAGCGATGAACATTGAGGTCACCTGGAATGATCCAGCCGCAACCAGGATGAGGAGGGATAGTTCAAGGCCCACATAAGCTGTGATAGAACCCTGGGACAGGGTAAGTTAATCATCATATCATTAGTTTAAATGTACGGTATCGGGGAGGACTTACTAATTTAATGAGCTGGAATAAGGGAGCATTCACAACTATAGGCTTTCGGAATTGACACAAAGTCCGCCATACTGACGTGACAATGAACAATGCAGATGGTATGATGGAGAAGAATAGCTGCTCGAACTGCAGGTTGAAGTCGAAGCTATTTCGGTTCAGTTGGAGTAAGTTTTCTTTGCCGGTGGTGAATGGCATTCTGAGCAAAAGAAGAGCCTCTGCTCAGGGTAATTTTTTGCTGGTGGCTCTAGGCACACAGTGTGCCAGTTCTGTGCTGTCAGGATGCCAGCAATGAATTCAGCTGAAATGCAGTGGATGAGGCCTAGGCCAAAAGCTGCGGGTGTTGCCGAAGACTTTTGGAAAAGTCCAGATCAACGCCTTCGTTTTTGGAAGATGGTCCATGATATATGGTGAGACAACAAGATAATGACCTGCGGCTCTGTGCTTGAGAGTGCCCGTGTCAAAGCACTGCACTAATGTCGAACGCCCCCTTCCTATTTGACCACTAGCACGTTGTAAATTGGTGGCGCCTTGTCGGGCGCATTGGTGGGATGACATATTATGGCATGTTGGCGACATCTTCCGCAATGAATTTAGGCAGACATACAACTATGATAAGGTCGGATCCTTACGCATGATAAGCAATCTAGGCCAAGGCCTATTAATTTGCACGGACGGGGTCTTAGAAGGCTTGTGCCAATACCACCAAAGGGGCCTTATCAGACATCATCCAATTACATGCGTCTGACCAAGTCAACTAAAATGGCCAAGTGCGCACCGACAGCCAACAGCGGTTTAGCTGGTCTCCATATAACTGCACCCGATTAGCTAAGACAGCGCCGTGTCTTCCTTGCCCGACATCCTACAATTGTCGTGAGCCAAGGACAAGGTCAGAAACATCTGATTGGTTATAGCATCTTCTACTGCAGTTTTCACAGGATATATCATAAATCTTCCACTTGGTGCCAGTCTTGGCGTCACTTGTTCATTGTCCAGATACAATGCTCTACTTAGGAACGAAGCCACCCGTCAGCTCTATCAGTGCAGTATTGCTTTATTGGAAAGGGTGATTCATAGACAAAACCCTAAACATCCACATGGGGCATGCAACAAAGAAGACAAGAGACACCCTTCAGTGAACATACTATATACATGCAGTTAGCCATGGACAGTTGTTTGACACACGATTAACAAGGGCCTCTCATACCATAAGTTAACTGCATCGGCCAAAGTTAGACCGCGAGCTGTTCCCTTAGAACTGGCTGTACTTTGGGGTTTTAAAGTAACGTGAATATTGACTCTTGTCATGTTTGACTTTTTAACTACAGTATCTACAGAACATGCCTCTTTGTAACACCTGGCAGGGAATCGTTCCCTCAAATCCATTGCTCTGAAGACACAACTTTAGCTAGTGACAAAGCGCCGTATCAAAATCCAACAGTGTAGTGGCTCTTTGTCAAAAATAGTAGATCCTAGATGAAATAGACTATCTTTGGCTCGCATTCTGGCACTAACTAAGGAGGTCAACTCCTGCCTCCCTTTGTGTCTCCTCACCGGTGGAGTAGACAGAACTAAACAAACAAAAGAGTAGTCAGAAGTTATCACTCCATGGGACGCCCTGATAATCACCCAGGTCGTGATACGATTGTTGTTGGTACGATTTCATCTTTACTGTGTTCAGTGTAATTGCACCCACTTCACACCATGGCCCTCCTGTGCCATCATAACAAAACGTGTTCTTTTACTCGAAGATGGGTCCATCAGGACGAGACTGGTATTCTCGTAGTGGCTGCTTTGGACTATTGCTCGCACGAGTGCACACTCCTTGCGTTCCAATCACTCAACAAAATCAAGATACAGCAAACGTCACGACATTAAGTAGTAAGGTGGTAAGCGAGGACATAACTGCACGAATCGTCGACCAGGCTTTAGTATACACTAGTTACCAATTGCGATCGCTGCAATTCACAATGACATGTGTCCAACATGTTGATCAAAACCCCGGGAAGTAAACGGAAAGGCCGGCATGACGCTGCAGGCTTCCATGGTTCCGCATCCCCGATAGCCGAGCTACTAAAATGGGGGAGATAAGCGTGGAGAGGGAACCGCTGGGGGTGGGGGTTCAGTTGGTGACGGGGAATCAGCAATGGCGCATTTAGCCGACGGGGTCCGAGAGCATCATTTCCTTACTTTATTGTTTGGAGTCGCCCGTCCTACTCCAATCATTCCGGCCACTTTACAGAGACAATGGCTCACTAGGCCCCTCCTAACAAGCTATAATCGGCAATTGTGTCTATCTAATCATGGGGCCAAGTTCTCCTGGAGGCAAAGCACACCCTACCCCGCTTGCACCCGGCCAATCCCTCGGTGAATGCTCGGAGAGGCCAGCAGTCTTTCATATAGAGCGCCCACTGCTCCTAATTCACTCGCACAACATATCTCAATCAAAGACTCCTGCCCAACATGCAGCTTAGGCACGCAGGTGAGTATACGCACTCAGTCACCCAATGCACTCTTTTCCTGTCAACGGAGCTAATGACGGACGTCACAGCCTCCCAAACGGCCTTGAAGGACATACTCGAGGAAGCCCGTCCTGACTTGTCGCCATTCGAAGACATCTATCGTGATATCCACAGTAACCCCGAATTGTCCTTCTGTGAAGAACGAACTTCTGCCATTGCGGCGCAGCATCTGGAAGAACTCGGCTATGAGGTACATACACACATCGGCGGCTACGGCGTTGCGGGCGTTCTGAGAAATGGTGCTGGGCCTACAATCCTGCTTCGGGCAGACATGGATGCACTCCCAGTGCATGAGAAGACAGGGCTTCCATATGCAAGCACAAAGGTCGCCAGAAACAAGGACGGGGTCGAGGTCCCCGTAATGCACGCCTGCGGTCATGATACCCACGTCGTCAGCCTGATGGCGAGTGCTTCGCTCCTACAATCGGCCAGAACGCACTGGACGGGCACTTTAATCTGCCTATTTCAACCGGCAGAGGAGCTCCTATCAGGATCTAGAGCGATGATAGACGACGGTCTCTATGACAAAATACCCGCCCCGGATGTGGTACTGGCAGCGCATGTGATGCCACTCAAAGCCGGCACCGTCGGGATCCGCTCGGGTCGGCTGCTAACCGCTGCAGATTCATTTAATGTACGCATCTTTGGAAAAGGTGGACATGGTTCAGCGCCCGAGGCTTGCATTGATCCGGTTGTTACTGGAGCAGCCATCATCCTGAAGCTGCAGACCATAGTAGGACGGGAAGTGCCTCCGGGACAGCTGGCTGTGGTCACTTGTGGCTACATTCAAGCTGGTATAGCAGCGAATGTCATCCCGGATACCCTGGACTTCAAGCTTGACGTGCGGACATGCGACGACTCCATCCGCGAGCGTGTAATACGTGCGATCAAGCGCATCATCCGCGCCGAATGCGAGGCGGCCGGCTGTGAGAAGGAACCGCAAATCGACCATATCATGTCGACCCCGGCCACGATCAACGATCATGCTACCGTGCGAGCGTTATGCAATACATTCGGCTCTTACTTCGGAAAGCGACTCGTCGAGCCTGACCCGGCAGGTGCCAGCGAGGATTTCTCCTTACTAGCCAGAGCTGTGAACGCGCCGTACGTGATGTGGACTTATGGCGGGATCGATCCAGAGACATGGGATAATGCAGTCAAGAATGACACGGTGAAAGACCTCCCGAGTAATCATTCTCCGTTCTTCGCCCCAGTGATCCAGCCCACCCTTCAAACGGCCGTGGATGCCATGTCCCTCGGCGCGCTGACATTCCTGAAGCGAAATTGAACCTGCCACATAATACCCCTAATAGAATAACATAACTCCATGAGATCAATCCCAAACCACCCTCTCACGACCTCTCCACCACATGAACCACAACCTTCCCCCTCGCCCTCCCTCCACGCAGCTTCTCAAACGCCTTCGGCGCATCCCCAAACCCAAAAACACTATCCAACACGACCTTCACCTTGCCCTCCGCAATCAACTCGCCCACCTTGGTCAAATCCTGCTTATTACTCTTCCAGAAGATCGGCACATACTTCATCCTACCCCCACCCAGAAACCCCGGCCGAATAAACCTCACTGCAAACGTAGGCATCCAATTTGCCCCAACCTGCGTAAACACACCTCCCCGCACCATAAACTTCTCACTCTCGCGATACAACTCCCACGGCTCGCCCACATGATCCACCACCAACTTATACACCTTCCCCTTCGCCTTCATCACCTCCACCACATCCTCCACCGTATAATCAATCACCTCATCCGCCCCCAACCCCTTCACAAACTCCACATTCTTCCCCGAACACACAGCCGTCACCTCACACCCCAGCGCCTTCGCTATCTGCACCCCGTAGATCCCACACCCGCCCGACGCTCCCACGACCAATACCTTGTCCCCTGCCCCGGGCGTCACGTACGGCGCGATGGCCTGCCACGCCGTCTGCCCCGCTACACCCACCGTCGCGGCGTGGTCAACCTCAACCCCTTCGGGGATTATCTGTACATGCTCGGCCTCGGCGACAACGTATTCGGCTAGTGGACCGAACTGGGTCGGGAGCGGGAGGGTGCCGTAGACGAGTTTGCCCGGGGTGAGAGTCGAGGGGACGTTCGGGCCAGTAGAGACGATTTCGCCGGCGAAGTCGAGGCAGGGGCTGGCGGGTTTGCGGATCAGGAGGGTTGAGATCACGGGCATGGTGGGGACTTTGTAGTCGGCTGGGTTAAGGGCGCAGGTGTGGACGCGGATGAGGAGTTGGGTGTTTTTTGGGGGTGGGGGAGTCGGGGCGCTGGGTGTGAGGGTGAGGTTTTGTTCGAGGGTTGGGTGCGTGGTGCTGTAGAGCCAGGCTTGCATGGTTTGGGGGTGGGTGGTTGGAGTTGACATTTTGGTTGTTGTTGATGATGATCTTGATGTTATGTTTGGTGGTTGTTGTGGTGTTGTAGTGATGATGGAGATGAGATGAAGCTGAAGCTGTCATGTTACACTGGCCGGATTGGGATTAGCGCGGTCTGATCGCTGGGTTGCGGGTGATAAGATAAGCGTCACTGTAGAAGACGTCATTGTCTAGCTACAAGCTGGAGCAGTGTTATCCATGAATACTCAATGAAATTGGTGTTGATGTACAAGTTAAGACGTACTGTTGGCTTTCTACCAGATAGTATTACTCTGTATAGGCCGAAATCAAGCTAAATCAACATACTACTAAAACACGTCGTAAGTGGTACTGCTCCTGACCATCCACTACAGTAAGCCCGCAGTCCATGCACCAACATCTAAACTTGTAATGACTCTACCTTCTTTGGTCGTCTACCATCCAAGTCCTAGCTAGATACTCAACTGCATGATCAAAGAATGAAATTGCAACAACAAGCCTCACCGAGCACCACAGGTCCCCCAAAATTCCGGCCAAGCCTAACAGCTCCTTTTGCATCAACAATCCTTAACCTCGTCTAGAGACGCGCATCCTCTCACCATCTCACCTCACCCTCTAGCAAATACGAGCACAGCCCATCAATGCAGGTACCAAAAGCAATGATATTCAGGGGCCTATGGCCCCACACACGGCTGATAAACCACTACCCGTCAATCATCCCGACGAGTCCCGTCATTTGGCCCCAGATGTCGGATCCTTCGATGTATTGGACCTTCTAGACCCCATTTCTCGCGTGGGCATGCATGGAAACTTTCTTTTTAACCTTGTTTGGGCTGATGGGCATGGTTGGCTCTGTGCGATGATTGATAGGATGGGAATGGGGATAGTTTGGCCCCCGTGACAGAGGGGATCCCTGTGGGATGGGGTGGGTGGAAGGTGGTGTGATTTTTTTGTGAGGGTTGTGGTTTGGTTTGTTTTTTTGGAGGATTATGGGGGTTAGACAATTCATTGGGCTCTTTGCTGGGTATGTAGGCTACTGGTTCCCAAGTTGTATGCATTGTTGTGTGCAGTGATTGAATTCGGTGTATGTTCTTGAAAATATGTGTAACTACTGCTCCACTATGATGTGCGACAGGTATTTGATTCTAGTATATTGCGAGTAATATACCAAACGCTTGAAAGATGGACTCTTTAGAATTACTGGGAGCATTCCTTGAGCATAAAACAAGGGTCTGGTCAAGCATGCATGTTTCGCCAATTTACGCCGCATTCGGGGCAGTCGAAAAGCTCGTAGCCGTCGTTGTTGCTGTTAGGGACCAGCTCGAACTGCAATTGCACTTTGACCTCTCCAAAAGCCTGACCAATCGACATTTCATTTCCTCCGATCGAACGGTCCAGTATCTCTTGCCCACACGGTTTTGCTATCTGGAACGTGACCTTTTCCAGGTTCGGCAAACTTCCCCGCGAAATCCAGTTGTAGAGTATAATTAGAGTACGCCAATCTGGCGGGTTCTTCGGGCAGTATAGGAACAGCACTAGATGCTTGAGGCTTGGAGGAAGCTGACATTTTAGCTCGGGGCTTTTCCAGAGGCATAGTTTGCTGTTGTTCTTGGGGTCGTATTCTCCAGTTCCTCTCAATGCATCTGATTCGACGGTAAGTTGTTCCAGGCACTGGAGGGCGGTGAAGTCTACCGGGGGATTGTCAACAACCCCTGGATAGAAGTCAATGTCAAGACTCAGAAGCGAATCCGCTTGTGCCTTTATCTTGTCGACGTATATTTGCCGGTTCGGCATAAGATTTGTGGGCCTGTAACACCATGGAGCCCCTTTATACGTCAAATGTTTCAAGGCACGTGGCAGCGACAACATCTCGCCCATCGCAGAGGGGGACACATCGCAGCCGAACAGGCTTAGCCTCTCGAGGGGCGTTGATCGTGGTGAAGGCACATGATTCTTCAGGCTCTCAATTTCGCCCCCGACGATGGTCAGGTCTTGGAGGCACGGATGGATTAGCACGGCGCCCCTCAGACTAAAGTCCCACGCTGGTTGATTGGGCGCGATGTCGTCCATGATCATCATACCTGAGAAATATTAGCATATGAGGTAAGAGAACAATGAAGATTATTGGCAGACATTTTGTAAGAGAGGGAAGGATCTGCGAGCCCGGCACAGCAGATTGCGCAAAAAGTGTGTCCCATTTCTCGGCTTCTGCGATGACTCTCTCATACCCCCCAATGATTTCATCGTCCTCTTCTCGGTCCGCGTCGAACTCGAGCCCCTTGATGACAAGTGTTCGCAGATTTACGAGACGCCCGATCGTCGGGGAGAGGGTTTCTGCATACAAGGGATAATACTCCTCTTCATCTTCAACATCGACATAATGGTAGTGAACTATCAGCTCTCTAACATACTCGGCGCGAGCTGGCACACAGTCCAGTGCGTAGGTGAACTTTTCTCCGTCGTGATTTCGCAAGTACACCGACTGGTACAAGATGCGCTCGGCGAGCGGTCGGAGGCGTTGGCAAACCCGCGCGAGGCTGGCGAGAGAGCCACGCGAGGCTTGTGCCAAGATAGCTTCCAGAAGCTCTTGAGGTAAGTCAAAGAAGTGCATGTGGAGCAAGCAATGAGTCGGGTTGTTTTCGGGCCTTGGGAAGATGAAGTTCCGGTGGGAAGCCGACAAGGAAGGGGCGATTATAAAGAAGCGGGTTAGGCCGGGGGCGGTGGCTGATCCTACACCATTCGAGCCCTAACTAGTATTCCCGTTCGTATCCCTGCTGAGCCTCGCCGTTTGGCCCCATTATTGAAACATCATGGCCCCCAAACGTTCGGCATTGAAAGGGTCTAGAGGCATATACCAACAGGTGCAGTGGAATATGATGTCTTCAGAGAAGAATAAATACCTGGTGGTCGCTCGTCGCATTTGTTTCCCCCATCACACAACCAACTCTTATACAATCATTTAATTATTTCTCACCATGGCTGGTTCAAAAGCTGTCGCTCTTTTATTCCTTTTGGTTAACCTAACCACAGCCTCTGTTATCCCACGCGGACAGGCATCGTCGTCGGCGGTAGCTGCCAGTGCGAGTGCGAGCGCTGAGGCTTCCTGTTGGCGTTACACCCTCCCTACCACTCTCACTGAAGATGATATTGAACAAAACGAGGATGACACTACCTCATCGACCAGACGGCGGGGTCTGAACTACTTTGATCGCCGCGATCATACCAAAACCGAGAAGTTGGGTAAATGCGATCTGGGGCAGACAATCTACAAACCCAAATACTTTCGTTCAAAGAATATCCAAAGTGGACAAACCAAGGCCAGCGGTTATAGCTTCCTTGGTTACTTTATTCCCAAATTGGATTCCTGTGAAGCTGCAGTCACTTTTACGACAATCGCCAATGCAGCTGACGTCCCGAAAACAACGGCTGGATACTGGGACGACGTTGAGACGGACTCTCTGCAAAACTACCTCGACTTGGGCGCACAAATCAACAAGAATAACCAGGAGATGCCTCACATTAACGTGGATCATGTTTGTGAGTGGGACCCATGATTGTAGAGTCCATGCATTTGCTGATTATCTCTAGACGAGCTCCAAATCCTAGACGCCTTCTTGGCGGATATTATCGAAGAGTACGATTTCTGCGACAGTTTCAAAGAATGGTTCCTCACAATCGATACAACCTTCAAGAACAAACAAGGAGTGAATAAACCCCGGCTCCAGAAGCTCTACAGTTACGTGAGTGTCCATCTAAAGATCAGTTCCCTCAATAAATTGAGGCTAATGATGCTAATCTGTATTGACAGTTGCCTGGGGAAACATACCCGGAGCTGGTGGCCATGGACAGTCGTCTCAACTCTTACAAAGCGCCGGTGAGCTTAATATGCACCTTTCCTATTCCTCTTTTGCCCCACCAGACCAGTGATTGCTGACTCATTGGGACAGATGTTTGGGACTACAGCATTGAGCGGCATGGCTGCGGTAGAAGGCACTGGGGATGCCCGCCAGAGCAGTGCACTGAGCATCATGAACACACTGGCAGTCGTTGTTTCAATGCTCCGCGACAACAGCGTTGCTACCTACTTCAAGGACACCAACACCCGGATGTTCAAAGCTTTCCTTGGCATTGACACTCTCATGAACCAAGATACCTGCAACTCAAACCTCCCAAAGCCTAAGGATGGATGGGCAACCGCGTATAAGAATTGGATGAATAAATTCATGACTGAGCAAGCGAACGCAGTCTCGACCCGCATCTCCTCGGTTTCGGCCCAAGTCACTAGCACGGCGGATGCTGCCGGGGTCAAGAACAGCTATGGCAAAGCGCTGGATGCGTTTAATGCGAAGTACCCGACTGCGTCATGGAAATGGGACGAAAACCAGTTGCTGGACTGGAGTGCAACTGACGGCACTGCCTTTGCCAAGCGCGATGCCTCGTCGGCGGCTGTCTGCACGCCCACTGCCACCCCATCCTCCTCGGCAGTGAAGTCCCATTCTGCTTCCAGCAAGGCCACGCCGAGCCAAACTGCGGGCGCAACCACAGCCTCTGAGACGGGTGAGTTCCTCCAATACCAGAAAATGATTTCATCGCTAAATACTGACATGTTTTAGCTTCGCACACGGTCAAGTCTACAGTAACATCGTCATCGCAGAAGGCGACGATCACGCCCGCGACGAGCACTTCTACCAAAGCCGAGACCACAACCAAGAGCAAACATAGCTCTGGATCTGCCGAGGCAGCGCAGACCACCAAGTCCACTAGCAGCAAGCCGAAGGACACCGCTAGCGCAACGACGAAGTCCAGCTCGTCGTCCGCCAAGGATACCGCGACCATCACCAGCACCAAGACCACGTCGACGGCTACTCCTGACTCGCACGATACGAGCACCAAGGACACCTCGACTAAGGACACCTCGACCAAGGATACCACGACCACCACTTCGACTTCCACTAAGACCAAGGAAACCACCACCTCTACTAAGACTTCTACCACGACCAAGAGCACGAAGACGGCTACTAAGACTACTACCAAGTCTTCAGAGGAGACCAAGGATTCCTCCTCCTCCTCTTCGTCTTGCAAGAAGAAGAAGTGCAAGAAGGGGTAAGTAGATGCTGTATATACAGAGAGAAAGAATTCCGGCTAACTTGCGGTATAGTAAATGCACCTGCGTGTCCTAGATAGGGGGAAGTACCACCTAGGGATAGGAGATGTTGTGGGATGCTGTGGATGCTGATAGGGAGACATTCATGTTCTTTCAATCTTCAGAAGCTGGGGAATTGTACTTATTACCACGGCCTTGTCTGTTTAGATGTATAAACCGTGATTTATCTGCAAATTTATGCACCGGTAGATTACAAATATAGGATCGTTTTAGAACAACAAATGGTCTACATAATAAAGGGAGGCGCTACCGCCACACCGGCCAAGCTGCCTCGGGCATCAGAATTATGCCTTAGGCAGGATCTAACTTCGATGGGTATTAAGAACATGACTTGTTTCTACTCAAGGCGCTATGCCGATAGTAATGCAGGCATGTGATAAAGCTAAAAACAAAGTACTTCTCACCAACCGCTGCCAGAGAAGACTTGAGCGCAATGTTTCCCCAGCAGCACCCGGCCCAAATATTCTAGTCATCCTCAGGCCCACTATTATAGGTCATGGTTTCTCGGTTGATTAGTATGCTGTTAGTCCACAAACATAGCTGTTACTCTCTACTGGTGTGCGCGCTGATTCTAGAATATAAGTATAATGTTGAATCAAGCTAGTTCCGGTCTCAAGGTGTCAGGTCACCGTGTCGTTTGCGGTCTCAGAATGCTTACAACCCAGGGTGGAAGTTGGTGGAAGGTGATTGAAAAAATGGATAGTTCATTAAACTTATGGTATGATAAACATTAGTAACTTTTATAAGGAACATGTTCTCATTTCAAAAGCCGCGCTTTCAAAGGTATAAATCTCTCATCAGCCTTACCTCACGATTTGCACCCCAAATTTGCGGACAACCAATCCAAAAAGCCACAACGGAGAGCTCAAGGCTAGGAGAATAAGAATAAAAAGTGCATCCGTGCTAAGCTTGGCTCCAAATGGTTCGCCAAAAATTTTTCTGCGTTGGATTTTCAGGTCTCGCTCTTCATCTTTCGTCATAAGCAGAATGCGATTGATCTTTTCCATTCTCACCTGCCACCTTTGACGGTATGTTTGCTCCAATCTTTGAAGCTTTCGAGCTTTAGCCTCCATGATCCGTGCTTGTTCTTCCTGAATTCTACCAATCTTACGTCTCAAGGACGCCTCCAAAGCTATCCAATGGGCCTCTCGGCTCTCTTTTGTCGCCTTTTGCTTCCGCTTCTTCTTTTTCGAACCGTTTGACGGAACTGCTGCAGTCCCAAGAATTTTTTGTCGCTGGTACAGTGGTGGCTCACTGCCCAAAGAGATAATTTCAGAGTGCCAGTTTGATCTCCCGCTGAACTCAGTGTCGTCGGGATACCAGTTAACCTGACATTGGTCAGAGAGGGAAACTAAATGTGTTCATTGGAGTTGATAGTATGACATCTGATCTTATATACCTGTTGGATATCATATCTTGATGCGGCTCGACTTATAACAGACTGTAATTGCTGGTCAAGCTCCTGGTTTGTTTCTTGCAGGGCCAACCTTTTCTCATCACTCAGTGGAAGATGATGAGCCATAATATTGCGTATTTGCTTCGATCTTAGAAGGAGGTTTCGGAAGTGTCTAGAGGCCTTCTCGCCTAATACACCCCGGAGCCTGCTACCAGGCTCAAAGCAAGCATGTTCAAGAGTGTCGACAATTGCCGGAAGGTCCGCCGCCTGGTGACAATAATATCCCCTTTGTTCGAGGCCATCCGGGTCGACTATTTCTGAGAGGATATAGCCCAAAAACTCCAACTCTTTGGTCCACTTCAGGACCTGCTTATGAGATTCAAGGTATACATCAGCTTCCTGTTGCATGTTCAAAACATGGTGAGCCTCAGGATGCCAATCTAGTGCGATGTTTCAATGCCTTGCATTCATGAAGCTAGAGTAGTCAATGCAAATGCGCTTGATGTCGTCATATTGAGATCATGGATAAGGTTCAACACGAGGAATGCGGAGATCATGGGTGGACTTGAGGAACACGAGGATATCATCAACCTAAATACGTGCGGAGGAAAAGGTGTTGTCGTAAGCTCACAATGGCTATACTTTCATGAGAAATTCGGTTAGAAGGTGGAGACAGCCCTTGTTTAATTTCCGGAAGATCTGGATAGCTGTCGCAGAAAACCAATGTACCTGAGGTTCGCAAACCCTACTCCCTGAGGTAGACCAGATAAACTTCATACCTGATTGACGTTAATGTCACCACAAAGACATTAACCTAGCTGGTCCTTATATCGATCACAGCGAACGCTGCTCATCACTCCAGCATGCATTAATTCGAGCATTCAATCTAGTATGCAGAGCTCTACTATCTGAAGTCACCTTGGTGTGCGGCCTAGCCAAGCGAGGTCCAGCCAGAGATGATCAAAAGCTCTAGACTATAACATTCCGCTGCAAACAGCAAGCGAGCGCTGAACGGGACCTTTCTGTACATCTTGATGCATAAATTCTATATGATCAAATAGGTCTAGAATACAATGCTGGTGTCCATGTGCCGACTACGAGCTGCCAAGTTATTTGACCATGGCCCCTTCCATTTCCGCCAACAATGACTTTACTACCACTGGATTTCCTTCGCCGCACGCAGCGGAGTGTCCAACTTAGTTTCCTGAGTATATATCAATAAACTATAGTTATCAATAAACTGAAATTCAGTCATTCGTCATGTAATACAACTGAATAAATTGAGTCCGTACGCAAAAGGTTGTGGTGCATTAAGTGTAGGCAATCGCAGGTTACATCATTCTTCTCGCATTGCTTCGATTCCAGCTCTGCCACTTTGTCAACTCTCTCCTAGCACTTTGAAGCTGGCTTTCGTGTTCCTGAAGACCTCGATTCAATCTATTTATCTTTCTTTGCAGCTCATCCATCTGTTCTGCCAGAGACTGGGCACCTAGCCCGGTCATCCTGAACCGTCTAGCCAGCTTGTGCGATAAATCAACCATGAATTCACCACCCTCTGCCATGATTTGATCGAAGCTCTCGCTTTCCAACTTAGTGTAATTCAATGCAACATACTGAGATAATAATTTCCGAGCAGGATTGTCTTGCAAGTTTGTGCCCGGGGTCGAATCGTAGACAAGATGGATAGCATCTGCGAGGTACGGAAACACTGCCTCTTTTTCTGCATCTATGCTAATGAGAACTTTTGTGAGACGTTGTAGTGCAAACTCCTCGAGTTCATGGATACAAAAACGATGTGCGAAACAATATACTTTTGCATGGACAAGTATTTCAGCACCAAGGCTATCATTGGGATTCTGAGATGCCCGGTAGGTGCAAGCGCCTGCAGCAGTATGGTTATTGTCTACCGGTAGGCCAGCCTGAAGACACTGACTCAGGGGCGTCAGTGGCCTGTTAGGTGTTCTTTGATCACCCGGTACAGACTCAGATGTAGACGACGGTTCAATCCCGGTAGTAGCTATGAACAACGTCAATAAACCACCGACCTAAACTTCAGCCGAAAACGCCCTACCTTTGCAGTCATCGTCGTTTTTGCAACTATCATCAGGAGCAGATTCCAACTGGGGAACGTAGTAATCTTGCGTATAAAGATAGCTTAAGACGCATTCGACTGTCTGCTCATCAAAGTCGGACCAGTCAATTGGACTATCAGCTCCGTTCTGCTTCCATGGCCCGTCGATTCGCGCACTTAGTGCTGACTTGTCGCACCATGATAATGCTCCAGGGTGGACAAAATAGGTGCTCTTGGCACTCCCTACAATCACCTGGATCGGTGGTTCTCTGAAAGTCCTTCATCTTCATTAGTTAAAGCTTATCATGACGATGAGAGGCGTTTACCTTGCGTATAGAGAGGTATTGGGTCGTGACTCCATTGTCAACTGAAGACAAAAACGTGGGTTCTGTTGACAGAATCCAGAGGGTTTATATGACTTTGAATCAAGAATTAGCTTGCCCTGATATCAGCGATCGGATCTCCGGCCATGACGTGGCTTTATATCACAGACGTCACCCCACTTCGGAAGAGGGCAAGGCTGCGTATTTTATGCTCAAAGTGCTTTTTGCTTTGCGCCGACAGGGGTGAGGAGGGGTAGAACGGTTGGACAAGCCTTCCCCAACACTAATCTCCCTCTGAGCGCATCTGGCATCTCTTCGCAGCCCCATCCTACTGCCCAATCCTCTCGATATTTTTATCCGGCCTGGTCAATAAGGCTCTCCTGTAGAGAAGGCTGCAAGGCTGATATTTGACTCGGCTTATGTACATCTCGGCATGACCTAGATGCGTAACAAAACATATCAATGTGGCGTACTCAATCGCCTCTCACCATTACAGCCTTGGAGCCCGAGCCGCAAGGCTTTTGTTTGCGCCAGTAGATGTGGGCTGATTGTTGTTTTATATATTGCCCTTATCTTCTCGCAATAAATGATTTTCTACCAGGTTTTCAATGACATTCCAATTCACTGCCACTGCACCTTTCGCAGTCGAAATGCAAGATATCAGCCAGCCTACTCGAGCATTAACTCGACCAAGATATAATTATGATGATTTTCCCAGAAATCCAGCAGATTATCTCGCCGCGAACCGAGATTTGACTCAGCGGTACCTCCAATTTATTAATATATCGTGGATCTATGCACACCTTCCGAGGACCACACAAGAACAAATACTTCCGCATACCGATCCTAGACGCACTCAAAATTCCCCTCCTATAGCAAGCATTGCGGCGCCTGATTCTTCCCGGACTCCGGGGCGTAGGGTTCGACGTCCTCGAGGGTATGTTCGATACTCGAGAAACAGAATTAGGTAGTGACTGAGAGATCTCAAGGCAAGACACCCGCCCACCTGGCGCCCATGAAATTCGGAAAAGCAAATTGGCGAATTTGTTCAAGCCGATGCTTGAGCAAGATTTTCCCGTAATACTTATCTGTTGGGGCAAAAAAGAGCGTTGCCAGATTGTTCCGGTGGTAATCACCGACCCTACTGATGAGGTTACTGCATGGCAAACAATTTCCCGGGAATATTACGCACACAGAGGCCCTTGGACGAAATATTTGCCGTGGTGTTGTGTGAATAAGGTTGAAATCGTTGATGTAAGTGGTTTAAAATCATCAAAATTGAGGCGATCATTCTGACGAATACCAAAGATTTCTATTGCAGGAAAAAAGCTGGCCATGGGTAATCAATCAACAGGTAATGAATATGTTGGAATTTATCACAGTGAAGACCTGGTTGCCAAAAGGAAACATCTGGAGCAAGTCATTGCGGATTACAAGCCCCGGGAGTGGTTTTGTCCGTATGACATTTCTACTGGAACCGTGGACTGTGTTATTGAGTGTGTAGGAAGCTGCATGGATAATGCAGAATGCCCAGAGAGGATTAAATCCAAGGCGAAACGTGAGCTTTCGTTACTGAGTCTTCGACCTATACTTACTCAGTGCTTTTTCCGAGCTGATATTGCTGCACACAATTCCCTCCTTAACAGTGAGGGATTGATACATGGTCACAAGTAAGAGTCTCCTCCGTCCGTCAATCCAAATCGACGATTGAATAAGGTACTGATCTCAAATCAAAAGAGATATTCTGGGGAAATTAGATGATTGGCATTGCCCGGAGTCGGGTGAGATCCGATTTCGCGGCTTAATGATCCGCAACTATCGGGAATGCAATCTGCGGCAAATGGTGCTATTCCTGATGATAATGCTGATTTTCCTGAGCATAGCCTTGGCAAGGATCATTTTCAATGATTGGGCTATAGCATGGACCGTAGGCGGCGTCTTTGTTGGTTTGTTAGGCTTGTTGAAACGGTGGGAATAGTCTTCCTGTGAGCCGATGCTGTTGAAGTACTTTTGAATTGAGTTACGGTCACTTAGTTGGTAGCCATAGTTATTCCCTCCGCAGGAGGTGACTTTACATTTCCCGTGAGACAGCATCAGTATTTGAAACAGTCAGCGGATGATCACCGGGAAACAGAAGAGATAAGATGGAAGACGCTCAGCTTTGCACATATTAATAGATACTAGTGCCGTCCCACTCATACACCACATAAAATAAAACATTGATGAAAGGATTAGACTGGTACCTCCTCAACAGAGACCCATAGAGTAGGAGGAAAGAAGTCTTTTTGGTATCTTTTTTGTTTCTTCCGCGTCTGGCACAACTGCAGAGTGGATCCTCTTAAATTAGGACATTGAGTTAACTCGTATATATATATTGTTAAGATGATGATACTTATGCTTAATTTTGCTTGTTTCTAGATGTGTATCACAAGCTGTTCTCATAAATGGAAACAAATGATATAATACTGCTCATGGATTTATTAAAGCTTCATTGGGAGGAATCTCATTAATATAATATATATTTCTACTCAGCGCCACTGTAGGCGGGCTATGCAGTGGAGGTGATGACTAGACTGAGGCTGAGAGAGCGAGTGCAGACTTGGCTTGCTGCTGCAACGCGTGGCTCTTCGCAGCAGCTAACCATGCACATCCGTTGGCAAAAAGATTGGCAAAAGAAACAAGTCATCGACAGGAAAGTGAGTGGCGGTGATGAACGAGACTTGATTGATTGGAACTGCCAGGGACGGGGTCCCATGACATCACCGCCGACCGGTCGGGATCTCTTGGGACTTGTGGGAGAGTTTGGATAGCCTCCACTTCTCTCCGTTTACTATCAATGCAATGACGATGCAGTGCCCAATGACAAGTGGCAATCGCATCGTGTTCCTGTCCCTTTCCTCTCCTTTATCTCCCTCTTAATCTCGCTCTCTCCCTCTCGCGCTGCATGCACACTCGTTCCACTTCTCCCCCCCTTTCTCCCCCTTCATTCCTTGTGACCCGCTCGCGTCCTCCACTCTAAATCTTCATCTTCGATCCTTTTATTTTTTTGACTATCTTTGTTCCCTTCCTTTCCTTCATTTCTTAACTCTTACCTGGCTTGTCCAGCCATGTGTCCTGGTCATCTTTACCTCCTCTAGACTAGCACAATGCCACTCAACACCTTTGCCTTGAGTGTGGCCCTCACCCCGGCCGTCCTCCAGACCCTGATCTCGCATGTGGGTCGCCCTGCCGCTGTCACTTCATCTTCTATCCCCCATCCCGTTTGATCTCGGGTCATAGTTCATGAAACCTTGACTCTGACATTGACCCTGATCCTCTGTCTCCAGTACGTCCATCGCAAGTCGCTTCGTGAGAAGCCCAACGTCCACATCACCTACGATGAAGCTATCCGCATCCTGCGTGAATTCCTCGTCTATGCGTCCAAGCATCCCGTGGAGGATCTACAGGCCTTTACCTGCCAGAGAGTGCCTGCACCCCATTGGGTCAAGCTGCAAACCGTGACGGTGTCGGAGGAATACCTGTCGTCAGCGGCGAAGGCTATCAACCAGCAGTTGGGCCCCAAGGGCATCGCGCGGGTTGGAGGGAGTGAGTGGTGGCAATGGCGTGGACCAGCCGAGGACCTCAAGGGGGAGTGGATTGAGATGAAGGATGATTACAACGAGCGGAAGCAGACGAGTCGCGATCATCCGAGCCAGAAGCGGATCATGCTGTATATCCACGGTGGGGCGTACTTTTTTGCTAGTCTGGATACCCATCGCTATCAGATGCAGCGACACGCCAGGAAACTCAAGGGTCGGGTTTTCGCACGGTAAGATGCCTCAACTAGCTTTGTATTTGTATGGGGTGCTAACGTGGTGCAGTGAGTTTTGGATTCTTAGGAGCCACCCATGAACCGTAAAAGCTAATTCCTGACTAGCTAAATATCGTCTGGCGCCGCAGTTTCCGTTCCCATGCAGTCTACAAGACTCGCTGGCCGCATACCTGTACCTGTTGGAGGATCATGATCCGAAAGAGATTATTTTCGCGGGAGATTCTGCCGGTGGAGGAATGGTGCTCTCGTAAGTAAAGCGCGTGGGGCAGCAGAGGAACGGCTGACACTAGTAGAATGCTTGTCATTTGTCGCGATCAAGGAGTGCCCTTGCCTGCGGGTGCTATTCTAATTTCTCCCTGGGTGGACCTCACGCATTCATTCCCCAGCATTGTCGCGGACAACCCGGGCGATTATATTCCTCCCTATGGCTTCAGGCATAAACCCTCCGCTGCATGGCCGCCGCCAAATGCGGACGAGCTGCGTGAGCTCAAGAAAGGCCTCAAAAAACACCCACCCAGCCAGAGTGAGGCTCTTAAGGCCATCCCGAATGACAGCGAGGCCGAAGATACAGCAGCGAAGGGGTATTCGAGCCGTAGGAACAGCGCGGCCGATGCAAAACGTGCCTGCGATATCGAACACGAGACTGTCAAGGTGGTACTTGATGGGGAAACAGTGGAGGTCAAGGACCAGATTCACATGTACACGACCAACGAACTCTTGTCCCATCCTCTTGTTTCTCCTATCTTCCAGCCGTCATTGGGAGGCCTACCTCCCCTGCTGATTCAAAGCGGAGGCGGCGAAATGCTACGAGACGAGCAGTTCTACATTGCACATAAGGCCGCCAACCCGACGGCATACCCGCCCGGTGACAAGTTCCTCGATGAGCATGATCCATCACGGGAGATCCTCCGCAAATACCCCGGTACCCATGTGCAGCTTCAAGTCTGGGACGACCTCTGCCACGTTGCTCCCACTCTCAGCTTCACGCGTCCAGCGAAGTATATGTACCGGGCGATCGCTCAATTTGGGGCCTGGGCCCTGGCATGTGCGCAGAAAGAGGAGGTGGAAATCGAAGATCAGCGGTCCGGGTCATCCAGCGACTCTGAAAACCCAGGAGACGCTACTAATGGCACAGCCAACGGCACTGCAGTCGCATCGGTTGGAAAAGCAGGCGATCCATTACCGGCCTTCAAAGATCGCATGATCCGTCAACGAGTCGACAAACGCGGCAATATCTACCCGCTTGATCCTCCATCCGAATGCCCTGTTCTCCAGATTCCCAGCTCCGAAGTCGGTACTTTCAATCCCAAACTTGTTCGGGGATGGCTGGCAGCCAAGGAGGAGTGGGACGAGAAATTCGCGAAGGAAAAGCTCCGGGTTCAGCGACAGCGGATCAAGGAACTGGCCTACGGGCTCCAAGCGTTCAAGGACGAGTTGCCTCCCCCCAGTTCACTCGCTGCGAGACGACATGCCCCTGGCGTCTTGCCCTCCAAGACCGGCCGCAAGAGTTACCCCATGACCATGTGGAGCAGACTGGCCAGCAAACAGGATGAAAGATCTATCGCGAAAGAACAGCTGAAAGGCGGCGAGGTCAAGCGAAAGAGTGTCGATGCCGGGCGCGCCGGAGCGTCAATGGACGAGGCCAACAGATCGAAAGCCGAGAGTTTACGCCCGTCCTCCCAACCGGCCACCCTTGCCTCGCATCCTACAAATATAGTCATTGTTCCAACCCAGTCAGAGAAAGGGAGCGTAGCCTCTCACAAGGCGTCAGCCGACGCAGTTGATCAGCTGGGAACCTCTCCCCCGCAGGGTACAGCTCTCAGTAAGTCCAGCAGCCGACTTATGTTACTACCCGAATACGAGGGGAAAACGCTCCTCGACGAGAACGCCAGCACAAGGACGCTTTTCCGTGAAGCCGGCACCATCCCCACATCAGATGGCGCATGGTCACGACTGCGCCAACGTCCATTGTCCCATGCCGGTTCCGGCACTATCCGCAGCGAATTTACCTCCGAGCTCCCTGAAGATAGCAGCACGATCGGCGATGAGAAGTCCCTTGCAGTCACCAACACAGGAGTCGACGAAGCCAGTACCCGTGCTGTGCTGCGCGCCGGTGGCGTGGTGGGACTGATGAGCGACGATGGCGACTCAGCTTATCGCTCGTTTGATGCGCAGTCGACAACGGATGTGGGGGATGCTGAATCTGCACCTGGAGGTGTCCATGGTGATTCTGGAGGAGTGAATGGCAGTGCTGAAGCTGACAAGCACGCGCGTCCGACCATGCCGGATCGCGAGTTCTTCAAGACAGCCGAGGAGTATGTGCCTTATTGAGTTGGCAGTCAGTGGTTGTCGGAGATCATATACCTCTTGAACTCCTGTCATTTCCTGCATTGCGTCATGGCAAGTATATGTCACTGTTCTACCTAGCCTTGATCTATCGTTTTGTTATTTTGAAATACCCCGTCGTTTGAATGCTATAAAGACATACATCAACTTGAGTACCTGCATGACTGTACATACCGCAATCACATAAACCTGAATTTAACCATAACACATTTTGGGTATAATCATACTACATATATACTATACAAAATTCCTCGAACTCAAATCCACCTACCACTCAATCCCAACCTTCTTCGCGACCTGCTCCGCAACATCCAAAAACGCCTTCCTCCTAACCCCCTCCTTGCCCTCCTTCCCCTCCTCAGCAACCACACTCGGCACCCCGCGGTCCGCATCCTCACAAACCCTCGCATCCAGCGGCACATCACCCAAAAACCCAACGCCCAGCCTCCTACACTCGGCCTCAACCCCCCAATCCGCCCCCTCATGCACATGCCTCCCCTGCGAAAAGATCTTCGTCTGCGTCCCACACTCCGGGCACGCAAAGAACGCCATGTTCCTCACCATCCCCAGCACCGGCACATCCATGCGCTGGAACATGCCAATTCCGCGCACCGCGTCCCGTAGCGCGATATCCTGCGGCGTGGTCACGATCACTGCCCCATCGAGGATAATCTCCTGGTTGATGGTGAGTTGCACGTCGCCGGTGCCCGGGGGCAAGTCGAGGAAGAGAACATCGAGTGGACCCCAGGATACGGAGTGGAGGAGTTGGTGCATCGCTTTGGTGACCATTAGGCCACGCCAGGAAATGGGGGTCGGGTCCATGGGGGCTCGCTCGGTCGGATCGGTGTTCGGGGGTGGTTGGGTGCTGGGGAGGAGGTAGCCCATGGACATGGATTTGAGGCCGTAGTTGGTTAGGGGGAGGAGGCAGTTTTCTGTTGGAGGTCCGTGACGTTAGTTATGTGTTGCGCAGGGGAGATGGGAGAACGCACTATCGTCTAATCTAGGCTCGCCGGATAGATTCAACAGGGTAGGAATGGATGGACCGAAGATGTCGGTGTCGAGGATGCCGGTGCGGATGCCGCGGCGGGCGAAGGCGAGAGCGAGGTTGACTGTAAATAATAGGAACATAAGTATCCCGTCTGATTGATGAAGGCATATATTGATATAGAGGCATACCCGCTATCGTCGACTTCCCAACACCACCCTTCGCCGAAGACACAGCAATCACCTTCTTCACATCGCGGATCTTGCGCTTCTCGGGGAGACCGCGACGACTTCGGAGAGACGGCGGCGTTCCGGAGCGAGGGAGGCCCTGTATTCACCAGATTAATACCGAACATGCCATTGAAATAGGAAAGAGAGAACGTACCAGTGGGTTCTCATGCTGCAAGCTCCGAAACGTGGAGAACAATCTCTTCCCCAACATGATGAACAAACGTGATCAATTAATAGCAAGTATGTAGTGAAGTAACCACTATAATTAATGATGGAAGCTAATACTGCCAGAATAAACCTTCACCGCCGGCAAAACCCGCCCTATCCAGCCCACACCCTTCCCCAAGGAGAAACTAATCCCGACACCGCATCCCGAAATCTCGGGCAGAAAAAAAAAGTTGCAGGAAACTAGTTAGCGGGCTTCGAATTTCTGCGCTTTAGTTATTTGCATTACTCTGCTTTGTTTTTTTCCCTCGGACAAAAACAATCACAGCCATGGCTCCGAAATCTCTGGCGGAACAGATGGCCGAGTTGGAGGATTTGACTCCTCGTGGTAATTATCCCAATCTCAGGTGATACTTGTGTTCGGTGGACCTGGTTCTGATTGTGTTGTTTTCTAGACTACGACCCTGAGGATCTTGATCGCGGAAACCAGGATAGTGATGAGGAGGGTGCCGGTGCTAAGGATGAGAATGCGGGGAGGGAGCATTATCAGGCTGTTGGGTAGGTTTTTCTTCATTTCGTGATTTGTTTATTTGTTGGTGTGGTGTGTTTGTGGAGGGCGTGGCTAATCATTGTGTCATTATAGGAAAGCGAAGCTTCGCAAGCAGGACCCGATCTCTCTCGGAAAGCAATATGCTGGGTCGAAAGTGAGTCGCGCGGCGTTGGAGGCTGATAGTGATGATGATCCGTTTGCGGCGCGATCGGGCGATGAGGACGAGGATGATGACGAGGAGGACGAGGAGGAAGATGAAGATGAAGATCTGGAGCTGGGTAGCGACGAGGATGATGAGGACATTTCGGAGAGTGAAGAGGAGGAGGAGCGCCCATCCAAGTCCGCAAAGAAGGGAAAGAAGCAGGTCGAGCTGGACAACATGGACACCGACGAGTCGGACGACCTTGAAGGCAGCGAGGGATCATTCGACGAGGACGAGATGCCATCTGACGAAGATGAGGAGGACGAAGACGACGAGTCGGATGACGAGGACGACGACGAAGAATCAGAATCCGACTCCGACTCCAAACCGCGCAAACCCACCAACGACCGCGACGAACTCCGCCGCCTCATGGCGACCGACCAAAAGACCATCGCCGCGAGCATCTCCCAAGCGGCCAAAGCCGACGCCGCGAAAGGTAAAGCCGTGAAGCAACAGCGCGCGACCTTCGACGCCCTCCTCAACACCCGAATCAAGCTCCAAAAGGGCCTCACAGCCATCAACCAGCTCTCTCTCGCCGCCACCTCCCCCGACGCTGACTCCGAAGAAGCCATCACCTCCGCCGAATCCGCCGCTCTCGCACTCTGGTCCACACTGGAAGACCTGCGCGTTGCGCTCGCCGACGCCCACAACACCAACGCAGAGGAACCGAAGAAGCGCAAGCGCGTAGACACCGACACGCCCACCGCAACTCTCTGGACACGCATGACCGATCTTGAATCCGCCGCGATTACCCACCGCCGCACCATCCTCGACAAATGGTCCGCGAAGGTCCGCGGCTCGACCGCCACGACGGCCGCAAACTCGCGCGGCAAGCTCCTCAACCCGTCCGGCTCGGGCGCGCAATCCATCACCGCCGTCCTGGACGCCCAGGTCGCGACTGAAACGGGCGACCATTCCCGCGCTGCTAAGCGCGCCCGTCAAGACACTACCACTACCACTACTGAGGGCGGAGCTACTACTCCCATCTACGACGACACCGTCTTTTACCAATCCCTACTGCGCGATCTCGTCGAGCAGCGCATGGCTTCCTCCGACGCGATTACGAACGGCCTCGATACCCTGCACATACAACTGCCGACGCGCGGCGGGGCGGCGATTCACCCTGTTACGGGGATGCGGAAGGATAAGGTCAAGCGGGATGTGGATACGCGGGCGTCGAAGGGCCGGAAGATGCGGTTCGATGTGCATGAGAAGTTGCAGAATTTTATGGCGCCGGAGGATCGCGGAAGCTGGACGAAGCATGCGCGCGAGGAGTTCTTTGCGTCGTTGTTGGGCAAGACGGCGAGTGGGTTATTGAGGGAGGAGAGTGGTGATGAGGAGAGTGGCGCGGAGAGTGAGGAGGATCGGGAGGAGGGTGGATTGAGGCTTTTTAGGAGCTAGAGTGTAGTTCCTTTGGTGGAGCTGTATAGTATTGATTGCTATTTGTTCTAAGAGTAGGTATTTGGGGGAAAAGGTGTGGGTGTATATAGCTTGGATTGATTACTATGTATGGTATGTGGATTGGTACACAACAACACAACACAACAAAAGTCACAGTTTGGTTCGACTTCCCCGACATCTGTCTCGCTTCTCTCTCCTGTTGTCGTATCGGTCATAATTCATTAATCGTAAATGCTTCGCTAGAGCGCGATCGGGTAAGGTTATGGAGTATCCATACCCTCCCGGATATATCCTCATCCACGGGAAAACCCCGGGACCCTATCGAGCACAAAGCGCAAAGCGCAAAGCAGCAGGTAGGCATGTATGTAATTCGATCCATCAACAGACGACCATCGACCAACATACACCCCCTGAACTAAATAATAAAACGGATATAGACGTAGGTATCACCGCTGCGCCCCCTTCTTCGAAGGTGTATACCTCGGTAACCACCCGGCCGCCGACCCACCAGACAGAGGCCTCTCCCACTCGAAGCTAGTCTGTCTCGGCAAGCCCAGCATCTTCTCCTGGACAGCGCGCTGAAGCTTCATTTTCCTTTCTTCTTCTTCCTGGGGGGAGAGGAAGTGCGGGAAGCCGTCGTAGTCGACGATGACGGCGCCGCTGACGTCGTTGTAGCCTGGGAGGGAGGAGACGGGGATTGATCTGGTGGTTGTGTCGATCATGGTGGAATCCTGTTCATTGTCTTGTGGTTGTTGTTGTTTTTTTTGGGAGTATGTGTAAGTTGGGGGTGGTGACGGTGGTGTTGTCTTGTCGGAAAGGTAGTACTCGGCTGGGGGGGTGATGTCTTCCCAGATGAAAGAGGCGGTATCTTTTTCTGAGGGTGTTTCCGGTTCTGGATGTGAATTTGGTAGTGGTGGTTTGGATATTTCGGAGGTGAATAAATCTGGTTGTTGTGATGGTGGTTGTGGTGGTGAGCCTGGTTGGTGGGTAATAGTAGTATTGTTGGTGGTGTTGGGTAGTAGATGCTCGGAGAGACCAGTCGGAGTAGTAAAAGGCTTGTCCTGTTTGCCGGCAGAGGTGAAAAGGGACCGGAGAGACGAGAAGGGGTGGCGGCCTTTTACTGGCCGGGAGGAGGTAGTGTTGTTGTCAGGCATTGATTCGATCAATGGCAAAGTAGATAGATAGAGCTATGTTATTGTTGGCAGCGGCAGCAGCAGCAGCAGCAGCAGCAGCAGCAGCAGCAGGAGAGAGGGTATGGCATTAGTACTCTGCAAGATGCGGGGAAAGTGACAGGCCATTGGACCGGGGGCGGGACTAGAGTTTCTTTAGTAGTTTTAGCAGTGGCCAAAAAGACGGGGAAAGGGAGAAGAGGGGGGAAATGGGATGTGCAAATGACCTTCAGGGGTATGAGGGAACTAGTTGCATCAACAAAGTGAATATGCGGAGCCGTGACTCGGAACCGAGGCGGGCAAATGGATGATCAGGACTTCACGTGCCTCCCCTGGATCCTCTCCCTTCTGACTATTGATTTCGCCCCAGCCGATCAGGCGGAACTGGAAGGAGCTAGTGTTGTTGAAGGCGTTCCTCCATGATGAAAACGGAGGCGGATGCGATGTTCTCATTTCCGGCTTCCATGGTTGCATTTCCGCCTGGCTCCACGTAGTATACGCGTTGTTATCCACCCGGATTAGGGCTCTGCTTGGCTTGTTGCTGTGGAATGGATGTTTTCGGGCTCCCGACAATCCTCCTCCGAACAACTACGATAGTATCCTTCTGGAATGATTGGAATGTGCCTCGAGGTTCCGGTCTAGGCTTCATGTTGCCTCTACTTGGACCCTATGGGAGCCGGCTGTCTCCGTGGTGCGATAGTCTCTGCAGCATGCATGGGAATGGCGCAGCATGATAGGCGAGGCCATATGCAGGGCGTCCGACGTGCACGAGATGCCATTTAAGTTCGCGATTTCAAGATCCATTGCCACTTTTGTCCTGTCTACACCGCTACAATGAGGCCCGATGGTGAGGTGCCCGATCGGATTCAGGTGAATTCTCAAGGTTGGGACTCGGTTCCACTGGTCCGCGAAACTGCATCGATCGGTTGTCGCATGAGTTGGTGCAGTGAAGTCATGCCCAATGTGACGTCTACAGCCCAGCAGTCCTGAGCGCCAGTTATATCTACGGCCATTATCTGCCAATCGGCATGTGTCGCAATATCCCGGCGGTCATATCGTTCTGTTAAGCTTTCAGCCACTTGATCAGATGGTGCTAATCCACCGGTGCATATGCCCGGACGAATTAAAACTGATAGAGAGAACGAGAGTCCAGCACAGAGACGCACTCCCAACGTTTCTGCATCGATTTACCTGGCAGGTCTCATAGCGTGGCCGGACTCATCACAGGGGCAATGCGGACGACGGCTGCCTGGCCGAGATCCACACTTGACTGGATTCAGAACAAGGGCAAAGCTGGTGACATGCTGGGACTTTTGGAGTCGACCTATCTTGAGATAGGTGGCACAGCGCATAGCGCTCCGTTTTGCCGAATGATACACCTGTCACTATTAACAGCACTCGGGTTTCGGTATATGTTCGGGTCAGTTCAGCTGTCGGTCTCTTCGTCGGCCCATTGCTCTCGTAAAGACTGGATCGATGCAGCCACATCCCACCCCGTTCTCGTCCACATTTCTTTCAGGAGAATCTCTGCAGCCTGCTGGTCCGCTTTTTGCCGAATGACCCAGCCCCCTAGTACCGATGTTAGTCTCAAGCAGAGGAAAAGTTTGATGCGAGCGTTAGTCCATGCCACATGACTCGACTGCCATGTCACTTACACGCTACCAGGCTATGCCGTGCGGTGAAAAGCGTATTCTCCGCTTTGGGGTTTGACTTGGCCAGTCCAAGCACCATGAAAAGGTGATATCGTATTGTTTTCTTGAGATAGTTAGGAGGAACTATCTTTCTATATTCAAGTCAACGTACCTCGATGTTTCGCGAATTTCTGAAACTCTCGTAAGCCAGCGGAGGACTTGGGCAACAAGAAAAGGCAAGAACTATCTTGGCAATATGGTAGTACTGAGTTCCGACCACTAAGTTGTGAACCATTAATAAGTCTCGCTCGGGCAATTGTCGGGTTACTCACCGTGCACCGGTAGTAACATCCAGACCTCTGGAAATCGACACGAAGCATCCTTTCCACGAGGGAGCTTGCGCAGAGGCTGGAAGGAGGACGGCTTCCTGGCATACCAGTCCTCTACTTCCTGAGCAATACTCTGCAGCGCAGTATATTCTGGCGAAGACACCTGATTGAACGCACATTTCAAAACTTTGGCCAATAGAAAGACCATTCGAGCTGCCCATGCGAAGTCATCGTCTCTCAGGAATATATCGGAATGATGGAAGCTTTCCAGATTTGTTCGTAAGGGCTTTTGCGAGATCAGCGATACGTGAATGTCCTCACGGAGACAGAGCCAGGCTGCCGCTTCACCCAACCCGCCCGAGGATCCAAAAGAGGAGACAGAGTTTATTATACGCGTGGCCCCTGTTAGATGGAACTGGTTATCATCATCTATACTGAGTGAGCCTTGGAATTCTTCCGTCGCATCATTTAGGGTCGCATACACTCCATTTCCTCGTGTTGGCGTAGGATCGCAACAGTAGCGAGAACAACATCAGTCAAGTCACCTCCTGTTCCAGATAATGTAGGAATCAGCAGCTGCAGGCAGTGGTTATGATATTGCAGCGCTTCTGCTTCATTTCCCTTCCTCTGCCTCTCCACGTGACGAGAAGAGAAAGCGAAGATAGCGTATCGCAGAACCGGATCCTGCATTGCTCTCACGGGCACCTCTATTTCAAAGTGTCGATGAGGGTCGGTTATGTCTGCCTTTGAGGGGTCAGCGGCAAGAACAAGAAATTCAAAATACCAATCATCCGCTCCTACCCACAAAGCCATATTCTCAACATAATTACGCATCAACGTCGCTTCTCTCTCGTTAAACGAGAACCTTGGTTCCTGCACCAAACTACCAGTCTGCAACTCCCTCCCAGGATCTCTGTCAGAATGCTGAAAAGCATTTTCCATCAACAATTCCAACTCAGATGAGCGACCATCATGGTACAGAGTCTGTAGCGGAGGATTATCACCCGTCAATGGCGGCGTATACTGCTCGAGGGCTTGATACTGCCCAGTCCCGATCGGAGTTACAGGGGCATCATTGACCCCACGAGACTGCTCGGTCGAGCCATCGTGCTCTGACTCTACAACCTCATACAGCCGCTTAATGATGACCGTTTCATCAACGAACCTCACTTGAGCAGTTTCGAAGATTAGCATGACGCCGCCGACCGTCAAAGAGAAAAAGGGATTACCAACGCGGACCCATCAAGTATGGCCACAAATGCTTTTCCGGAAATAGTATATCATCATTACCAAGAATGTCTAGACCGTTTCGGAAGCGCACGTTTATCCCTCTCTTGCAGTCTACGCCTGCCCGGCGACAATGGCTGCAAGCTGGGGAATTGGTGTCGCCTGTATATGAGACGCGTCAGTCGAAGGCCAGGAGAAGAACTGTAGGGAGTACAAACACTTCAGATGACGGACTAAATGTGCGACAAATTAGTCCTCATATACTAGCATCTTCGATTACATTCGGTCGAAGTGAGAGGGCGGCCTAGAAACTTACTCCGACATCTTTGACTGAAGAAAATGGTTAGCGTGACAATCTGGGAATAATGATAGGTCGTTGTGCAATTACCAGCCAGCGATCAGACGATGTCGTGGTTTGCGTGATGGGGTCATGGAGGTTCTGGGGCCATTGAGTGTGAGAGAAAGTGGATGAGGAAAGCCGGAAAGAGTTGCCTTGTAGAGGTGAGGGCGGACTAGTCTGGTTTGGGTCGGGGCCATCCCCGCATCTCATATTAATTCCCCGCATTGGCTATATGAAGGAATCACGGGACGGTCGGGGCTATCCGTCACTTGTTGGATGGCAACTCTTGGCAATTAATATAAACATAACATGTTCAGTAGGTAAATTAACTCGGTTAGAAATCATATCCATATCTTTAAGAGAATCAAATCCTATATGCAGAAACACACGCTTATAATGACCATAATACATGACCTCCGACGCCAAAATTCCAACATGACATTGTAGATGAGGTCTCAAGAAGACTCAATAATACTCCGGCAGATTGCCAAAACTAGGAATGGTATCCCCGCACTTAAATGACGGGCTATAGGCCTTCTTCGGCATATAACCGTTCTTCCACGCCGTCCTGTAGCTCCACTGCGCTGCAGACTCCGTTGCCCAAGTCCAGTAGAACCACCCCATAGCGGACTCAAACGCCGACATCTGTGCTTCGGCGTAGGTCTGGAGAAAGGTTTTGTATCCCTCCGAGTAGACGCCAGGGACAGCATTCGCTTGCGTGCAGCTGCAGGTCCCCTCGCTCGCTGTGGGACAGTACTGAGTCGAGTCGGTAAGAGAAAAAGTACCTTCCCAACGAGTACCGCGACCAACGTTGTTCACGTATTGAGCGCAATCGGTGTCGGCTTGCGACCATTCGCCGCAAATGGTCGGACCCCATCTAGATAAGGTCAGTAAATTGTATGCATGCGAAAGGGAAGATACGAACCCCGTGCTGGTAATGTTGATCTGCTGAATCATAGAGTACCAGCTTTCACAGATGAGCTCTACTCTTCTGGTGTGATTGAGGACGATTTCGCCCGTGTTGAAGACGGTATATTGGTGGGTATCAAGCATCATATTACTCGGTCGGTTTTTAAGCATCTTGTCCCATTTATCTAGGTTGAGGAAGCCATCGTGGACGGTGACCCATGCTTTAATGCCGTTCTTCTGGACTAGATTGGTGGCTTCTGTGGTCCAATTAAGGACTTTTTCGACAGGGAGGGAAAGCATGAGCGGTTCGTTTACGAGGCCGTAAATCGTTACAACGTTCTTGTATCGGTCCTGTGCGAAGAATTGCGAGAGCTGGTCGTGCATTTCGAGAGATCGTTGTCGGTTTAGTTCCCCGTCGGTTCCATTTAGCCAGCCGATTGTGCCCTGTCGGCCACTGTGGTTCCAGCCGTTCTGGCTCCCTGGGATACCGTGGGGATCGAGGTTGACTCGGAGACCGTATTTGCGGCAGTATTCGATGGCTCTGAGGAGGTATCGCCATGCGATTTTTGGGACATACGGATCGCCATCGTATGTCTTGATGGCCCAGTATGAGAACTGGATCCGGACGTGATCGAGACCGGCATCTCTGATGTCAGCAAAGTCTTGCTCGGTGATGAAGGTGGCATAGTGCTTTTCGATGACTGAGGCGGCTGAGTCGCCCAGTTTCTTAGATAGTGTCCACTCGTCGATGATCCCTTCGCTTGAAGTGTAGGTATCGAAAAGCGAAGGGACGATGAAGGGCTCGATCGACAACCAACCTCCAAGGTTGACACCACGGATAGGTTGCGACCCGTACGGAAACTTCTCATTCAAGGGTGGCACGTTCTCATTTGCTTGGGCTGAGTCGTTCCATGTCGAGTTCAGTCCCATGATAGACAGTCCACCCACTGTAGCATTTGTGAACGTCACATTAAAATCCGTGGTGTCGTACCATGTAAAGGGATCCAGGTACGTCCCTCTAGCGTAAGCCTGATATCGTCAGTATCACCTAGAGGCAAGTAAAGAACAGACCTACCGGGATGCTATTGCGACTAATCCCTTTCAGATTAGAATTCGAAGAATTATCGCCTCCACTCGTCCCATGAAGCCTTCTTGCCTCGATAATCCCCACAGGAATCGCAATAGCTGCCAGCACTATTAAGATCGCAAAGAAGATGAACGTTTTATGATATCGCTTCCAGAACGACGGCCGTGCAGAAGTAGAAGAACCTTTCGTGCTTCCGTCCCAATCACCCTCTTTCTGAAGCAACCCCTCTGCAGGCGGGCCACCTCCACCACGATGTCGCATCTCCATACCGGGGCCTCCCTCCTCCAACTGCGCCCCAGAGACCACCCGTCCCTGTGTCTGTCCGGTCGGCGCTACCGCTGGAAACGGCCGGAGCATCATCGGCTCCTCACTCAGAATTGGGAGCTTCCTTTGCCTTCCCCTTTCTAAATTCTTCTGTGACATTGAGTCCGCACGCTCAGTACCCAAATGACTCAAACAATCCTCATCTCCATCCTGTGACCCAAGCAGCTTTGCCAGAGCATCCCCACTGACCAGTTCTGCTGACGCACTACCATTCTTATGCTTGAAGAATGCCGCAAGCCTCTCTTTCCTCCTCTGCCGTCGCGTCTCCCGATCCAATCGCTTCTTTCCCTTCCCCCTACCCAACGCATCAGACGGCAGCGGAGGAGGACCATCATCACCAAGCGCCCCGCTCATCTGGTACTGATACTCCTTTGCTTGAGTGACATCCTCTTCCTTGGGTATGGCAGTCTCGAACCCCTCTCTCCACTGATCACCCTCGACCTGAGCGCGCAACGGAACCCAAGGCTCCTCAAACTTATCATCATATTCATGGTCGTGGTTATGCTCATGGACATCGTCATCGTCATCATCATCATCGTGATATTCATCATGGGTCTCGTAACTATAGACATTTCGTGGTGTACGGGCGTAATCTTCGTCACCGGAGTCAAACAACGAATCTTTGTTATAATAATGCTCTCTCTGGTACACCGAAGGAGAGTAAACGGGATCGGCATCGTCCAGCTCGCTGCTGGGACTCAACCGGTCCCGACTGCGGGAGTGGCTCGGCATGCAGTGCAGCCGGGAACTTTATCGGAACGAATAAAATAAGAGGAGTAAAGGAATAATAAAGAATGTGGGTGTCAGATAAAGTAACTTAATCAAATCCAATCGGCAGATCCGGGTGTCCCGGGGCGAGAACACACTCTGGAATGTTGGGTTGCCCCGCCGGTCACAGTCTAGAACTGCCACCGTCCCACGCTGACGGCGTGCCTGAAAGAGAAAAGTGGACGGAATGTACGGGAAATCGGGTCAGATGGGATACGATGTCCGGGGTATGGTCAAATAATTAGCTGAGCAAAGCTCGGGGGTACCAAGACGGGATCGCCAGGAACCGGGAGCAATTGAATGGAAGAAGAGAGAAAAAGGACATGTCAGCTCGAGGCGGCGGCGCGTCTGGCGATAAACAGAAATTCGCCCGATTCGAAACCCATTCTGTATTGAATTTGCTGTTTTGGGTCTAGTGCGGAGACGGGCTGCTTTGGGGTGTGGCTGGATTGGGACTAGTGCGGACTATTCAGGGACTGGACCCTGGGGGCTATCACCTGACTGTCTCAGTTTATACCTGCTTTACTTCGGGGGTGTTCTAGACACAATATTATTCCGTTGATAGATAAGTGATATATATTGTTGCACATCTTCCTGTTGTTACAATCTCTCATCCCCGCTCAAGCACTTTAGTACTTGGTGTAACGGAGGTACGGCTTCAGCTCGCGCACCTCGCCAAACTTCTTCTTGGCATCCTCGGTCGACACCGACGGGGGCACAATCACATCCTCGCCAACCTGCCAGTCAATGGGAGTGGCAATGCCCTTGCGGTCAGCAGTCTGCAGGGAGTCGATGACACGCAGAACCTCCGCCGAGTTGCGGCCAGTCGAGGCAGGGTACGACATGGTGAGACGGATCTTCTTCTCCGGGTCGATGATGAAGACGGAGCGGATGGTGAACGGAATGCCCTTCTCAGCAATGTTGTCCAAGTCGCGCTGGTCAACCATGTCGTAAAGGAAGGCGACCTTGCGGTCGGCATCGGCGATGATGGGGAACTGAACGTTGGTGTTGGCAACCTCGTTGATGTCATCGATCCACTGGTCGTGGGAGCTGAGATCGTTGGCGCTCTAGAGGTTCATTGACTGTTAGCGGCCGACCCGATATGGTGTTCCTAGACCACTCACCAGACCGATCATCTTGACACCCCTCTTCTCAAACTCATTCTTCATCTTAGCGAAAGCACCCAGCTCGGTGGTGCAGACGGGGGTGAAGTCAGCCGGGTGGGAGAAGAGAATGGCCCAGCTGTTGCCGATAAACTCGTGGAAGTCGATCTCGCCATGGGTGGTAAGGGCCTTGAAGTTGGGAGCTACGCCGGTTAGTGTGTGTACAATTGGCGCAGTAAAATTGGAAAGGTTGGCCTACCGGTCGATCCAAGACGCAGGCGAGGCTGCTCCTGAGGAATGGTTGCGAGGAACCGGCGAGTGAGGGGCTGCACGCGGGGCTGCACGCGAGGGAGCTGCGTGAGAGACACCCGGGGAAGAGGGGTGGCTCTGGGCAGAGCGGTCAAGGCGCGGAAGCCAACACGGGGAAGAATTGAGGCCATTGTGCTTTATCTGGAGCAATTGAGATGGGATGAAGAGAGCAGAAGCGTTCCGAGAGCTTCCACTGCTCCAACAAGCTGTTTGCGTGATTGCATCAGTGGGGGAACACTAACCGGATTCGGCTGCCAGCACGTGCTGATTCCTGAGGCAGTCAGGCAATCTCGGCAGATTTCCTGCCTTGGAATGCCTGGCGCTTAAATGTTTAGCCCCCTACCTGGTGTTCTCACAGATCCACTCATCCTCTAGCAGCTCTTTAGCAGAGCTACGCTTGTTTGGATCCCATTGTAGCATCCTTCGTACGAAGATTAAAAAACGGGTTTTACCCAGCCCTTCGAAAGATGTTTCCCTATCCTCAAGTGGGATCCGATCTCCTAACAGGGATTGGGCTAGAAAGTCATCTATGACATTTAGTGAGCGAATCTAATAGTACACAGCTAAACCGAACACTAGCTTACCATCATCTGAAAAGAATTTATGACGAAGCCTCCCCTTAGCGAGAAGCTCGGGAGGAGGAGGCCCGAGCAGTCTTATGATCTCAGCGAGATGTGCTCGACTTCGATACGCCTGAAATTCCGGGTCGTAGCCAGTGAACAAGGATCCGCCCTCAAAGACATCCCAGATCTATGAGACAAGGACAGCAAGTTGTGGCACTGCCATCTAGCTTTTGTCTCACCATGCACCCCACATTCCAGATATCCACTTTATAGCCCCATGGAGCCTCCAAGATCACCTCTGGGGCGCGATAGATATCAGGTTGGATATCTTCCGAATGCTCAATATCACCAGGCACAGCAGATCCAAAGTCACATAGGATCAGAGCTCCCAACTTTCGGGCCATTCCGATCTCCCGAGACACGTATATATTCCTTCCATCTAGCTCCTTCCTCGGACAAGGGTTTTTGAGCTCATTCTCTGTAAAGTCATGAAAGACTGAATCATCCTCGATGCCGAACATGCTAATGTTGTCGGCTTTGATATCTGGTATATACCATGTCTAAGCACATAACCGAAGGGAGAGCATTCCCGGAGTACATACCGGTATGAATAGCCTGGCCTTCCGTGTGCAGGTAATCCAGCGCCAGAAACACACGCTTCAGCACAAATGCAAGCACCGGCGCAGGTAGCCTTCGCACCGGATTCCGGTGCAGAATTGTCAGCACACTTTCCCACAGTGGAGGATGTACCAGGCATCGATGTCTACCCTCGGGCCCATCAATATCAAAAGAGTCGAGTAATCTCCTGACAGCATTGCGACCGGTGTGAAATCCCGAACCCCTCTCGATACGTTTATACATCTGAATCTCATCATCCAAGTACTTTCCCATAGATACAGAATTGATGAATGTCTTGAGGGTAACGTAACCACGGTGTTTCATGTCGCGTGCAAGCCATACAGTGGAGCTTGCCCCGTATCCTCATTTTCCAACAGTCTGATGTTATTTTGGTAGATATCACCTATTTGAACGGGATAATACCGCGAAGCGATATAGTCCGGTAAGTTTTCTTCTTCGATTTTTTGACATGCTGGTATCCGGGCAATTTTTGGATTAGAGAAGGAAAAGGGCTTCCATGGCCGTCCCAGCCGGGGTAAGGAGCGTAGTAGCGACGACAGCATCAAGACAGGCGGTCGCTCCAGAGCCTCTGATAAAGGAAATTCGATTATCTTCTATTGTTGACATATGTAGGTAATGATAATGCAGATGGTGAGAATGGACAATGGTTGCTGCTCCCAAGGGCGCGTGGATGTTTTGGTCACGTGCTCCGACAGGTAGAGCGTAAGACACGGAGTATATCTTGGTGTGCCTATTGTGAGTATTGGGGATTTCTCTTACTTAGATCAATACTTGCTGGCATGATAATATGTAGGCTGCCAGCAGAATTTTTGTTTCAGAATAGTAAAAGGCCTCCATGTGAATGTGTGGTAAAAAAAAATAGCATTGTAGCCGCTGACAGTAGGTAAACTTAAGATATGACACAATATTCTACTTGTCATGTCATTTGTTTATCGTGGATATGCCTGGATTATAGCGCGTTATCAGTATGAACATTCCGTTCTAGAAGCACTCGACAGGCCCATATCAGAAAGCATCTCATCTGCGCAGTGATTATTTGCTGAACGCTCAATAGACTACATGTCAGTCGGGGAGTCTTTTCAACATGCCAGCTCGTGCTTATCTCAATGCCGCGGAGAGAGATTAAGTCGGCTTTGGCAAAACGACAAGATATGATGGCTTGATAAGGTTCTTTGATCTGGCCATTTATTCCGAACCGCATTGACTCCGAAGCCGAGAGCCGAGCCTCAAGTGTATATCAATGATAGTAGTCTAATCCTCCAGATACCATAGTGAGCAGTATCGATCTCCTCCTTACATTGGACTTGAGAGACAGCAGTCAACGAATACCATGGAAAAGCCTGAGCCACCGAAAAAGGCTAAATCGAATATTATCGAGCAGAGTACAGCTTATACTACGCCGCCAAATGGTGGTCTCCGAGCCTGGCTGCAGGTGGCAGGCTCCTTCTTCCTCTTCTTCAACTCATGGTACTATTTTCATATCGTCCCAGTGAGATATACTACTAACATGGCACCTTCGTGAACCACAGGGGAACGGTAAACACATATGGTGCCTTCCAAACCTACTATGAAATCGGCCTGCTTAAGGCCCAGTCCAGATCAGACATCTCCTGGATCGGCGCAATCCAAGCATTTCTCCTCCTCCTAATTGGAGTTATCGCTGGTCCCCTATACGATTCAGGATACTTTTACATCCTCATCATCACTGGCTCCGCCCTTATCGTCGTCGGATTCATGGCACTCAGTGTCTGCACCTCATACTGGCAAGTCCTCCTCGCGCAAGCATTCTGCATCGGACTCGGAAATGGATGTCTCTACATCCCCTCTGTAGCCATAATTCCACAATATTTCTCCTCGCGGCGTCCCATCGCTATCGCTATCGCCGCGTCTGGAAGCAGCCTCGGAGGCGTCCTCTATCCCATCATCTTCCGCCAACTCCAGCCTCGCATCGGCTTCGGATGGGCCACACGAGCACTCGGGCTTATAGTCCTGGTAACGACTGTCTTTTCCCTGTGTGTTATGCGCGTACGTCAAATTCCCAAGCACAAACGCGTCTTAGCCGAATCTTCCGCCTTCAAAGAGATACCCTATACCTTATTCTGCGTGGCCATGTTCTTCGGCTACATTGGCCTTTTCAACCCCATCTTCTACATAGAAGCCTACGCCATCCACAAGCATGCTGTAGGTGAACCCCTCGCCTTCTATCTTGTCTCAATACTCAATGCTGCGTCTGTTCCCGGGAGAATCATCCCAGGACTTCTAGCCCCGCGCTTCGGTCCGTTGAACATTCTCCTGGCGAGTGCTATTATCAGTGGGATTCTAGCGCTATGCTGGATCGCTATCGCCGACTCCGGAGGTTTGATCGCATTTGCTGTCCTGTATGGGTTTTTCTCTGGGGCTTTTGTTGCACTTCCCGCTGTGGCTTTGACCGCCCTTACTCCAAACCTTGAAACCTTGGGAACGAGACTGGGTATGTGTTCGGTGTTGTGTGGGTTGGGGTCACTGTGTGGTTCACCTGTTGCGGGTGCCATTTTGGATAATACGGGGTCGTATCTCGGCGTGCAGCTGTATTCCGGGCTTAGTATTGGGGCTACGGGTGTGTTATTACTCTTTGCGAGGATGTCGAAGAAGGATTGAAGGACTTGGTGATAGGAGTTGACAGTAATAGAAGTATTTTGCACTAGTGATGCTGGATTCTAAACCCTCTTCCAAAGGGAACATGTTTTTCTTGTCAAGTTCCTTTTTTGGAGAGAAGGATAGATAGTAGCAATGTCTTGGTGCGACTTGATATATATAGTTTGCTAAACATGATTCTAAAAGCAGATACATTCGCCGTCAACGAACCAATATATGAGGGAAGACACAATACCATCGCATCGATCTCCTCCTCGGTTTAAACACTTGATGTTGCGTATGCATTTACCCGAGATGATATGCGTGCAATCCATAGTGCTGACATTCAAATTGCGATAAATAGTTCCTATCTGTTGCTCATCGTGACGACCAAGGGCACAATGGTCGAAATCCGACGTGGAAAGATCGATTCCCTTCCGACTTGATAGTATACTCGGATCTCAAGCTCGTAGCAGCGGCCCACCACACAAGAATGGAAAGTGGGTACGAAAGGTATGTCAGAAGGAAGAGTAAAGGACACCGGAACGAGGGCCTCATAAGTCATATCATTTTCTGGTACCGTTTCTATGGGGCATGGCACAGCCTCCCATGTCACAGTAGAAAGGTCCTGAGTGGCGATTTGTAGAGTCTTCTTGTAAACGCTAGATTGGTGACTTGTGGTTCGATAAGAGATATCTGGACTTGGAGACTGACCGAAGAATGTCAAGGCACGCATTGATATTGTCATACGATGCAAGCGAGGACAGATCCCGGAGGCTGAATAGTACCGAAGTCGAAGGGGGATGGTAGACTCCGTAGGTAGTTGCCGTTGAAGGTGCACGGTAAGCGGGTCCGATTGTAGAATCTCAATGACGAGGTGGCATTCTCTTTTCCGGAAGATGTTACGTACAACCTGGGCCTCTGTTGGCGACTCATGCTTTTCCTGGGCTAGTGGAGTGGCTTTTTCCGAGTAACCGATAGTAGGAGTAAAGGCCGGGGGTGGTCTCTCTGACGAAGGGGTAGGAAGGATATAGATTTCCCTTCTGGTGCTGAGCACCGATTCCTTGTCTTGCTGACAATGTTGAAGCGTTGCCTTGATGCAGTAGCGAATATGTACCCCATTTGGGGTTAGTATGTCAAACTTGTTGCTTCCTGTGGCACAGGCAGCTTTGCTTCCTAGAGAAGGAGGCAACGATGTGTGCGCATATCGCACCAGTGTGTCGGACACGGCGTGGCTGCATGATTCAATGGGCAGAGCTGATGGGATAACAAAGGCAAATGGGACATTCCCAGGAGAATCGACTTGCATCTGTTGAGAGAGACGTAGAAAAGTTTGAGTGCTCTGGATTTTGATTCCCATTTCATGCTGCATGGAGACTGTGGTCACTCCTGGATGAATCAACGTCTCAGTAGTTGTCTGGATGAACGAAGGAAGGACTTTTACCTTCAAGCATGATCACCAGATCGGAGTAGTGAATACTGTTCCCCGGATGAATACTGATTTCGCCTGAGATCATGTCGCCATTGGAGAACACGGATGTTGCATTATTTGAATGGTCATGTAGATGCACCTGAAGCTTCGATCGTGCCATTTTTCTGAATGAATCGGTGAGGTTTATGGAACGGCATCTCAGTGTCGGCTTGCATAAAGAGATATACACTGTCTGGCCACACAACACGGATATCGGAATCGGCATTCGGCTGTACGAAACAACTTCGAGGAATCTGAAGACGAGCAAAGCACTGCCAATAGCCCCTGTAAATACTAGGATGTCGAGGCATTACTGAGCGGCTTATCGGGACAGAGCCAATCGGGAACGATTACGGCCACTCCGAACGCCGAGTGGCTTTCCGGCACTAAACTAACTACTAGCATTATCAACCACCAACGCCGTGGAAGTTCTTTGACTTGTGTCTATGCCAGCTGGCAACCTTCAGTCTTATGCCTTCTCTGCGGCGGCGCAACGGTCGCAGGGCTGCCTGTGAGGCCTGTCGCAGACGGAAACTAGCTTGTGACCACAATCAGCCGACATGTCATCGATGCCAGAAGCATTCACTCGAATGTATCTACCTGTCACAGTCGAACAGAACAAAATGCGGGGTCTCGGAGGGAGCTCCACAGTCAATTGCAGGATCAGGTGCCTCCTTTCCTGAGGTGCATGCGACATCCGCAGAGAACCACCGGGTTGCGGACCGGAGCACGCCCCTAATCGACAGCCCGAATGAGTACCTGGGACCTACGAGCTTTACCTCAGTCTTTGTGGAGCATGGTGATTGTTTTGAGTTGGAGGATACGAACAGAACTTCAGAAATAAGACGAGACTCGGCTCCAGACCCCCAAGTAGACACACCACTTGTGCAGCTCGGCGCCCGTATTCTGAGCCAGATACCGGAGGAGCGCGACTGCTCCACACTCTTCTCGAGCCACATCAATCCCAATGATGGCTGGATCCGACTGGCGGGGCGTCACGCATTGGACAGAATGTGGGACGCTTTCCGTCCGGCGCTACGACGACGGTCGGAAGAGGACATGCTGGAAACTGCTACAATTCTCACGCGGAATAGCAAAACCCCGCTACAAAAGAAACAGGATCCGCAGGCCTGGCTGACCTCCTTTACAGGGACACAGATGCGATGGGAAACTATTGGCATCCTGTATACCTATTGGGCTTGCGGAGCAATCTCCTCGTCGTCGGAGAGTCAAGCTGTCGCCCGGTATTGTCAGGACCATTCATCTGTCACGAACACCAAACAATTGATGGCTCGTTTCAAACACTGTGCGTTGTTATGCATCGATCTATGCAAACAGCTTGGCTCCGTCAATCTTCTCTTCGTATATCTGTTGTACAAGCATAATATCTTGGAGGGAATCTTGAGCGGGGACAAGAGTAGGTCATATTACTGACCAAATATGCCTCTGGTCTAACCGAACGAAGGTTTCTCCCACTGGACACAGCACGGCGAGCTAGTTGCCGTAACCACTTCACTCGGACTTCATCGCGAACATTCAACAGAGACAGAAACTATTAGTCTCCAACACGAACTCAAGAGGAGGCTGTATGCCGCTGTTTTCAACATTGACAAGGTCATTTCGACCTTCACTGGGCGACCGCCTCTTTTGAGTCAAGCATATTCATCTACCAAACTGCCACTAGATCTGAGTGATGATACCTTGCTATCTGGCAATTTCCCATCTGCCGCTGCGCAGCTAGACCCCAACGGATGGAACACAGACAACCAGATCTACTCTACTACAATTCTCCGATCCCGCACAAGCTTCGCCCGGATCCGCCATGAAATCTTGGAGCTTTTGGAAGGTTCGATGGATAATCTGGCTGATGGATCTGTCGATAAAGCCATGTGTGTTACTCCAACCCACGCACATACTTTCTAACAATAGTACCAGGAAACTAAAGCAACGAACCCATAATACATACACGCAACTTCCATCGATAATTCAATTCGAGAAGTCCGAGCTCGGCAAGACCAACGTTCCCGGATATGTCCTCTACGCACAGATACTCACGCGTCTCGAATTTCTTCTGAATTTATTCTTGTTGGAACGGCTGTTGAAGCGACACCACATCGTCACCGAGCAAGACCTCGTCGAAGTGAGTCATGAAATGCTGGACTTGACGTTGATCTTCTGGAAGAAGAAAGACCGGTTTGTTGGTCTATACGCTGACTTCGAGTGGCTGGTACGTATTGCGGATCCCCTGTGTCTGTGTGCGAATGTTGACTATCTCTCTAATACAACTATAAGACCATGTCATACGCTGTTCCAGCCAGCGGCATCCTCTGTCTGCAGCTGCTGCGACAAGCCACCAATCCGCATAGCTATCAGACACGCCTCCCACGATCGGCAATCATTCAGAACCTTAGTCTGCTGGTACTGTGTCTGGACTGGATTGAGACGGAGGCTTCTTGCAGGAGCATGGTATCTTTCATCCGAGGGATCCTGGGTCGATCTATGGACCGGATATTGGATCCTGATCCGCCAGGGGCTGAGCAGCTACAATCTGTCGGGTCGTTTCCAAATGATGGGCTTCTGCAATACCCGCATTTAGAGCTTCTGAACACGTTTGACTGGGTTGACTGGGATGGAGGTGTTGGCGGTTGAAGCTTCAGGGGGAATAATCAAGATAAACTATACCCAAGCGGATTACCTGCCCTAATGAGAAGAGCTGTAGAACGAGTCAGCTTGTCAGGCCAACAATCTAACAAGCGCCAGTTTATAGTCAATGTCCCGACTAAATGCGGGAATACAGATCGACAGAATATTATTGGGCCAGTTTTCTAGACCTAGGCGGAGGCTTCATGAAGGGAGACGACAATAAAGTGAGAAGCTTCACCTTCTTATTATCACGCGATTGTGATAGTGTACTAATGAGTCGGTGTAAGTCGTTTGAAGGCTCATGCCTCCTTCACCCCACCATTCATTCTTCATAGTTTTGCAGATTCAGACACCACTACTGGGCCCGATATATCTGCCGTCAGTAGCATTCATTGTCTAAAAGGGTTCTGTGAAGTTTTCTAGCTAGGCTATTCCTACAGTTTCTATCATTTCGAGCAGGAGTCCATTCCATTCCTAGGGTCTCTGCAAGTCTGCCTGCGGTTCGACTGAGTTCAATCATCTATCCACTCCGAATCTATTCTACGCAAGCTCTTTCAACCCCTGAATGCTCTTACAATAGTGACATCATTGGTAGATATACTGAGACTCCGAATTTATGGAAACCATTCCTACGTTTCATTTCTTTCTCTCTTTGATTTCTATCTATTTCGTTGTACTGATTTCATCACCACGAATACTCTGACCACCATAGCAATGTGTCTAGCATGCTGAATTTCGGCTCCTACTGTGCTCCGAGGCAATCGCTAGCTCGCCAGGTGAATCTGAAGACACGGCTTACTACCACCTGCGTCTGTCTACAAAAGACTTTGATCATCAATCAACCTGTATCGTACATTCAGCCGCACCAGCTCATTTGAATCACTCTCAAGCAGTTGAGATTTTGAGCACTGGCCATCAGACTCAGAAACCTCACTTTATGCTCAAATTCTACAGCTGAAGGTCAGACATAGCATCTCGATCAGTGTTCTTGCATATAAGCCAGTACTGAGGAGAAACAAGACTCAAGGCTCAGGAATACTCGAAGTTGTCGAATAGATGAAGTCTACATAACCAGGCTGAAGTCACCTGTCCCATCATTCAAAGCGCAAGTATCCCTCACACTAATTTTACACTTAGTCAGAGGTGATATAGACGTGAGGGATATATAATTTGACTTTCATCGTTGAACTTTTCCTCTACTTACCTACATTTATATCTACCTCGTGGTCCAAAGCTTCCTTCTTCCTACACCTGAAGCATTCTGTTCCCTCTCCTTCTTTTCTCCTACACCTTCTCAGCAACTACTACTATCCACCATACAATACTTCCTACCAACGAACAAGCAACTACTTGACATCTAGTCATACACAGTAATCTACAACCAGCTCTCATATTAACCAAACATCAAGACAGCCGAAATCATCCCTAAAGCAAACCTATTCCTCACACTCAAAGAACCATCAAAATGTGCGCCATCTTAGATATAGCTTTTTCCTGCGGCTGCAAGAAAGAAATGGACTTCGTCCAGTGCAAACAACGCCAGGGAACGAATGTCAGATGCTGCCCAGCCAAGAAAGGTCTTGGAAAAACTTCACCTAATTACTGCCGGCGCCATCTGGTACCTCCCGGCGCTCCCAAAACCTGAGTTGAGAGCAAGGAACCGCGAATCATCGATGAAATTATGGCTACAGACTGATGGGAGATAATGTATGTTTATAGCATTCTATATGACTACTAAGATATGCGCTGACTTCTAGTGTGCTTCAGGCATAATTATCTACTGGAATTTTGTTGAACCGTAGGAATGAAGTTGGGAATGTTTTTTGGGCTCCCGAGCTATGGAAATCGCAATGCTTTTGGTTTATTTTGGGCTCCAGGAGTGCTTATATGGACTTTGATTTGCTGGTTGTGATTTCATACCAACCAAGCATCGCGCATGATGAACTACAAGGAAAGTATAAAGAAGGGCAGCAGTTACTTTACCATCACCTGCATAATAAGTCAGACATCGGTTAAGTGGTGGGAATTCAATGCACTTTAGATACGCGTCTAGTTGAATTGGACCACATGCACTACAACCATCTTCTCTCTACGCTTCTTTCATCCTCAGCTTCCTCCTTCCCTTTCCCACTGAGGATGAAGTACCCAGTAGATGAAACAGCCCAGCTCACTTATCAGGAAAAGTAGTTACCACAATTTGTATTACTATTATCACGAATGAAACGACATAACCACATCCCTTTCCTTAAAATACCCCCTCCGTCGCACAAACTCCGAAATTCTAGCGACACTTGTCCCATTCTTCCGCAATTTCCACACTTCTTGCGCCTTCGGACACTCTCTGAAATGCCCTATGAAACCCTCATGCGAATACACCCGATCACGTATACCAAGACCATCAGGCCCCAAACGCGATTCCTCCGTAAGAGCCTCCTCCAGAGAAACCTGACACCCACTGCAGGATACTCCGTCCTCGACGCGCCCACTGACCCGATCAAGATACGGTAAAGCAGTTGTGACCATGAAAGGCAGACTGGCATACGATCTGGCAGCAGTCCAAACCGCCTCTTCATCACTACTAGGCTTGGACCCAACTATGCGGATAAGGTCGTCCATAGTCACTAGTTGTTTCCTTCCCTTTATGGATACCTCTTGCATTGAGTAGATCCCCGGGATGGTTCGGAGAACTGGGAGTAAACTAGCTAGGCCAGATGACTTTGCCTTAGACTTTGATGAAATGTACCACTTCGCGTCAGTGTAAGGTACGAGCCGGGGCAGGCGTCCCTTTGGGAGACATGAAAAGCAGCAGCGGAGGAGAGTCGGGAGGAAGAGGAAGCCTCCAAATGAGCTGCTGCAGAGTGTACAGTCGCGGGTACAGAGCGCGGTGAAAAGCTCGGCGAGGGTGAATCGGTTGGCTACTTTGGTTCTAAGAAGAACACACAGCGCGTCGAGGGCATGTGTTGTCGTCTCTCGGTAGAAGCGACTGGTGCTGACGTATTGTTGAGCATGGCGGCTGACTTGGCGGAATCGGAATAGCGATTCGATGTCGAGATAGAGGCAGACTTCATGTATGAGTTCCAGGTGTAGGAGCTCAAGCTTGCCTAGGCCGGTGGATGTGGAGAGTGACTCGAGGGGTTGGCTTATAGAGCTTCGGACGTGTTCGTGGTCGTGGGGGTTTATGCGAATGACTGCTAGGTCGAAGTCGCGTCGGTGATAGGAAGCGAGCTCAATGATCTCATTTTCTGGAATGTCTTCAAAATGAGAAGGGCGGGTTTGCTCTTTTTCGAGTTTCATATTGATCCTCTCCGTTCGGGAGATGTAGCAGATGCTGGATCTAGGAGAGGGGAGGGGAGGAAGAAGGTGAGGAGAATATAAGAGCAGAGAAGATAGCCGTACTGCACGTGGTCCAGCTCAGTTAGATGCCTTGAGAAAGTGCATTGAATTATCAATCAATCGATGTTTGACTTGTCCTGAAGATGATGTAGTAGTGAATGAGCTGAGCTGTATGCTTTGACTCAACCGGATACGGGTGCTCCTGCCGCAGGTGAGCACATACAATTCTGTCCAATACATATCCATATTGTCATACCTGGTCGATCCCGCTAACTCTGCTGCTATCTACGCCTTGATTCACCGTTTAAAGCAAGAATATGTCCCTGAACACCGCCAAGTCTCTCAGACCTCGCAGTAAACACATGAATGAACATGAGCTGTGGCGTAGGAAAGTCATTGCCGTAGCTAAATACAGCAAAACACAACGAAAGCGCAGCTATGCAAACAAAATGTAGAAATATAAATGTGTGTCGCAGCTAGACATCCAGCTGCCTGCGAGTCCATCCTATCTCCGTCCCTCGTCCTATAATTGCTTTGCAGTGTTCCTTTTGATAACTATGCGTAACATTCCCCACTCACCCAAACGGGGCGTATTCTGGTCCTCTACCCAGCGCGTCCAGTGTCTATCCTCATGGTCCTACTAAGATTTACAAAAATAGAAGAAAAAAACAAAAACATACAACAGAAGGGATTCGCTGGTGGTCACCCACCCAACTACTGACCTCCCGGCGTGTGGCTTTAAAATGGCTAATACCCTGGTGGGCGCTGCTTGGGTGAGCTCAAGGTATGAGCTGCTTTACTGTCGCGCGACCGGGGTGAGCTTAGGGAAAGTATAATAAGAGTAAGGATGAGCATGCTCACTCAACTCATATCGACAAATATAATTAATAAAACTTAATATTCACAGTAGAGTGACTAACAGCCAGGTCAGGTCAGGTTAATAGTCAGGTTAAGAGTAGAGTGATTATATCTGACTGTTATATCTCAACTGTACCCTAACTGTAACCTAGCAGTCAGAATCAATAATTTGAATAACGATATATGTCTTTCTGATTAGCAGCTAAATCTAAGTATGATTATATATGTACTTTTAGTATCATTTATAGGAATTTAATAAAAATCTATTATACTGCCTAGACTCTCCAGTTAGAGAATATAGAAAATTCTAATGACTAATCTATTATGTATCATCTAGTTCTCATCTAGCTAATCAGCCACGGCAACAACAGACACAGAACCCCTTAGATAGGCACGAAGTTGAGAAGCCGGTGATGTGGAATTAGTTATCCATGCAGTGCCTATGGAACGCCGAGAAAACATCCCCTCAAACGCCTTCCGAACGGCCTCCTCATGACCAGAAACTTTCGGAAATATTCAGAGGTATAGTAACAACTATACCGAACTCATCTACTCCCATACACTTCACATACTCGATCTCTTCTAGTATCCTCGCGCATAAGTTTATATAGTGCCTCGGGTGCTGCATGGGAAAACTTTTGGATGGGGTTAGGAATATGCTCACGATGTCTCGGATAAAGCAAACCCCTTGCGCAGCAGACGAACAGCCGTTTCAGCTGCCTGCATCTTTATTACCCCATCATTCATTTGGCCTTCTACTGAGGCAATTTCCGAGGAGTCAGCCAGAGCAGAACACCGCAGTGTCCCGGGATGCTCCTTGTCAACACAGATCTGATAAGAAACTTTGCGTCCTGGAAGGATGGCCTGTAGTGTGTCTTTTGGATGGTCTGTAGTGATTTGATGGGAGATGAAATGCTCCAAAAAGCGGCACGATTCCGAGTTTCTCTGCCAGGGCATCGCAGGATGCTAGGGTTGCTTGAGAATCGATAAAGACAGCACCAAAAATGCTCTGAATGATATCAGACAACACTCGCATGTCCCCAAGTGCGCTCAGCCGCACCCACGGGTAAAATCGCTGCTCCCATAGTTCATGCTTGATGGCATCCACCTTCTCAGATGACTTCTGAACAAAGTCTGATAATTCGGCGGATAACGCATCGCTATGCAAGCGAAGAAAATCCCAGAGTCTAATTGAGCATGTCGTCACGTTTCTATGAACCTTGTGTTCATCATCAACCTCTATATGATTTTGCTTCCTTACTTGGTGGAATGTTATCGCTATAAAGGTCAGAAATGTGTTGTTGGTGAACGCGGACTTCAAGGACTGCATCCTTTTTGGATTCATCACTTGTGCATGTCGATGTAGATAGCTTACGACGATCCATTCTAGCACGCTGGCTCCGAGAAATGAGAGACGCCGATAAGATGTTGTTTGAACAAGACCAGTGCAAGATGGATGTGTCATGCTTTCCACAGCCAGGGATTTGTCGGTGAAAGTGTATCCAAGGAGTTCTTCCATATCGACTATTGCTGTTGAAGCAACTGCATTTTCCGGTCTAGTCTTGGAATAAGTACCATCATGCAGAGACGATGCATTCCAGGACTTGAGTTTGGGAAACATAACTGATGCGCATGCAGCAGCTTGATTCAGTCCACCATCTATGAAGGCAGCCCCAACAACTGCTTTCGTCATATCTGCCAGCGTAGCCGCACCGATGGATCGCTGCCTGGCTTCATTACTGGCGGGTTCTATCCCCGACACAAGCGGTGGCACCCATCGTTTCCCATTGAGATGTTTGCTTATGAGAAATTTTCCAAGGCCAGATTGTTGTATAGCATGTGCAAGACCCGCATCAGACAGATTCTTCTGCTTCAACGAGGACAGGAGACCTTCATGCCACAAATGATGGTGCAAAAACAGTTGCATTGCGAAGAGGTACTTCATGAATGCATCACCAATGAAGGCTAATGAGCGGAAGGTGGCTCGATGCTCAATACTTGTAGGCCTGATAGCAATAGCCAATAGATCAATTCGTTTCCAAGGCGTCACTGATCGTAGAGATAATTCCTGTCGCAAAATTTGCGCTATCATATGTACCTCCACCTCGTGGGATATGCTTGGTGTAAAGAGGGCGACCTGGGCAAACATGAAAGGTAGCTTATCAACAAAAAAATCTCGCACAGACATGCTTTTCACATTAGCTTCAAGACCTATCCTGGGCTCAGAATTTGTTGATTTCCCAGCAGCTAGATTTCCATGAGAGAGAAAGTTCCGGCGATTGGTCATGTATTTGGCTTTGGCATCGAATGACGAAATGGACAACTCATCAGATAAGAAGCACTCTCCTGCTACCCAGGGCTCTACCAAAAGTGGTCGACTGGGTCTCGTATGACTGCGAAGCAGTCCAAGCGCACTCGGCGTAGCTTCCTGATTCAGAAGCTCAGTCAGGCTGACTGATCCAGAATACCTCTCGAGGAACTCTATCAACTTCGTTTCTTCCAATCCTGGGACAAGAAGAAACGCATAGTCTAGATTTTTGCGAGAACAATGGTCTCGGTAAACCGACTGGAAGATCAGGTTTGTCACTTGCTGGCAAAGTGAAACGTCTGTAGTGATTGGATGCCCCGGCGTGAGAATGACAGTATAGGTCGTGCAATAATCAATGAAAAGAGGAATGTGAATTGTTGTGTCAAGCTGAGTTGGAAGAATCATATGTAGATGGATTTCGTCCTCTTCTGGTCTTATGATTCGTAGGTTGTGAGCATACAGCTGACTGTCAAGTTTCCATGAAAGAGCAATATCCTGCCAAGGATTCAGCTGGTTCTGAATGCTGTAGTGGGACCGGAATATGATATCCCCTTCCAAATGGTCTGAGACCTGAGTGGGAACTAAGTAATCGTTGACAAGGCCAGCCTGGTAAAGCGCTTTATATGCTTGTAATGCTGCGTCCTCCCTTGCATACTTGAGTCTGGACCAACTTCTTGAGCTAGAAAATGACTGAAGGGAAGGGTCGAGGTTGCTTGGCAACTTAACTACCGCCCTAAAACGGCCGTAGTTATTGCGCTCATAAGTGAATAGGGGCTTGTTGCTGACATACGGCTGGGCAGGTAGCTTTGAACAAAAGTTATACAAATAGCCGACCGCTTCCCGCATTATCAGCCGAGCTCTAACAAAGTTAGCATTTCTAAAAAAGGAGAGACAATGCAGCCGCACTTACCCGGTCCTGTCAATGTCAAGGGAGAACGAAATCCTCTCGTACTTATCGAAGTCCAGCTCATTAGCTGGTATTTGCCTTCGCTCAGCATTTTGTAACTTTTGAACTAGCTCTATTTCCTCCATCTCGAGTCGTTTCAAGTACCTTGGGCCACTCTCATCTTCCATAATGATAATAAACTGGGAATTCTCTCTTCGTGCACGTCCCCGTCGCTGAATGAAGGATTATAAGGATAGCTGGCAGTTGAAGTTCAGCACTGTATTGCATGCTGGTACATCAATGCCTTCTTCCAGAGCATCGGTTGTTATGATTAGGTTTAGAGAGCCTTGCCGGAACTTTTCTAGCGTTTCTGACTGATTTCGGATGTCATGGAGATTTCCGAGCTCTGTTTTGCTGTACTGTGTCGTTGACATACCAATGAATGTTCCACAAGTAAATAGGCGGCTCGTAAGTGGATGGTTCTCTATCAGCCATTTCAATGCAAGTACAGTTGCTCGCTGCGTGACGAACACCAGACCGCAGAACCCTTCTCTGTATGCCTTTGAAAGCTCATCCAATAGACACTGACACATTGGTGAGATTTCTTCTGGTTGCATTGCCGCGCTACAGTCCTGCAATTTACCCAATCTAGTAAGAATTTCCATTGCGAAGTCTTTCCCATGATTGGAGATATTTGTCTTTTCAGCGCTCATTCGCATGCTTTCTTTGAAATGCATGATCGATTTTCGCATGTACTCTGTCGCGGCCCAAATACCAAGCTCCTGATTAATGCTTTCCGAAGATTGTATGAAGCGTCTAATATGTTTTAGCTGCTTGCTCCTCATCTTCGATGAACTTGGTACTTCATCTTCAGAGGACAAAATACCACATAACTTTTCTAGTATTGGTGCCTTGACAGAGCAGTCCGGAATCGTATAAGAAGGTAGGCGCGGCAGAATAAGTGGCCGGTTTGTGAATTGGAGGAGTTGCGCGTAGTATTGGCGAGGAGTCTTGCATATACTGCCCAGGTTGCTTTCCACGTTCCTTGGTGGTTATATATTAGAATTCGGATATGATAGGCATGATAATGGCGGCCAATAACATACTCCAAAGATGACAAGTCGGATAAGATAGGAGAAGCAGTAAGACCAAGTATCTTCGGTAGGTTCTGTACACCACTTTGGGGCTGTTTATGGTAGTGGACCTGCATTATCTTGTTTGCAACGTGATCCTTTTTACAGTGGTGGGCTAAATACGATGTCAGTCATTGTTTGATACGTGAAATCTCTCTCTCAGTCTTACCTTCATCAAATATGAGTAAAGACATTTGGCTCAATTTAACAAAACCATGGGTTAGTGCGTCATATAGAACCTGATATGTTGAAACTGCAATCTTTATTCCCGACAAGGCATTATCCCATATTGCCTTGTCTTTCCAGTGTTCCACCTGATCTCTACTGGTGAACCCTCTGCACCACATGGAAGGAACACGGTTGCGTATTGTATGTGTATGCTGCTCAGATAAAGCAACGGTGGGACAAAGTAGCCATACGAACTAATACTTGTTAGCTACAGTCCCTCCACGGCAGGTGACAGTACATACCTTATCCGAGTCCCCTTTGTCTATATCCGCCAGAATTCGCAATATGGCTCTGTTGCTCCTATTAGCCATATGGTCAAAGACATAGTAAGATTCATCATACACTTGTGTTTTCCCAGTACCTGTTGGCATCTTTCTATATATTAATATGTAATGCTTCTCTCTGGGGCCAGTGATCATACCACAACGATAACATTACGTTTCAAACTCTCGTTCAACATCTCCAATTGATACTCTCTGATTCTAAGTTCCATGTTACTTGTCGTCCCCGGTGTACTGTCTGCGTGGTAATCGGTAGATGAGGCCATTTTGGGGTGTGAGAGAAGATAACTATGCGTTAATTGTGAGTCGGCTAATAGAGATACCATGAGAGTATGTAGTAGCTCGCACCTATCCTTAAAGATAACTAATAGGTATCAATTATATCGATAGCTGCCGACGCTTATATATGAGGCTGATTGGCCCCTCAGGAAAGGTCACGCATCACTGCCCAACATACTATCATTATGAGGACGTGGACCAATTATACCCAAACACAATGCTAACTGTGCTTTGATCGCGTAGTCCGGCAGAAGGCCGTATGGTAACTAATCTATCCCTCCGTAGGGGCTCAGAGAAGATACACGAATACGCCCACCTACAACGCTAATATGGCTAGTCTGTTTTCCAGTGCTGCACATCCATAGCTTCGGTTATGAAGAAAACGGGACCCATTCCGCAAACATCAAGTCTGTGCGAGCCTAGTGATCAAATAGAGGTCTAAAGGCAACTGTCCTGAATGCTGACGTCCAAGAATGGAACGTGGAAGGGGAACCTAAACAGACTTCCTGGAAATGTTTGTATATCATTCCGGGGCGAATGGGCTTACAATAAGGAGGCAGGTCGGGGGCTTCGACCTTGGCAATAAATCGACTTATGGCTGCGCGTGATCACTCTCTACAATGTCGACGTATTCAAGTCTATGGTAATCAATTAATATTTGATTCGTTGGGTCCAGTATCATAATACGGAAAGCTCCTCCGTGTTCACTTCTGTTCGTTATGGCAAATAAGTGTTTTTGACTTCTGGGACAAGCAGGGCATTTCAATCCAATATTGTCCTGCGCGGCCAGTATTCCGTAGAATAATAGCTACTACCCGGGCAAAAACCCGCCCGAGCAGAAATTCTAGTCTGGGCAGTTCACCTCTCCGACATTTTGTCTCACTTATCTCTCTATTCCTAGAAGAGTCTATTTAGGTTGCTGATGACATGTAATCGATACAATAATAGACAAACCCTTTTAAATAATTAGGCTGCGAAGGCAGCGACATCAGTCAAGCAAGCTCTGCCATCCTGAAAAATATTAAATGGTGCCTGAGTCACGTATTAAAGAGAGAATTTGTTTGTACTCAACAGGTGGGGTTCAAGTGGGGGCTCTAGAAAGCTATAGCCAATGGAAATGCTTCATTGCAGCGCAACTGATAACCCCGGCCATCCATTCCATGCCATTCCCCTGACCACGATACTCCGCCGCCAACGCATCTCATCCCTCACAGCATTTACTCCCTACTTAGAGGCTGCACAGATTATTATGGTATAGCGTATGTGTTCGAGCACCTTACTATTTCTAAAGGATCAACATGCCTTGCGTCTTGTCTAAACCCAGTGATTGCTATGTTTTTTATGTTATAATGGCACCGTACAAGGTTCCGAGAGTTAGGTCTGATCAGAACTAGTTTGTCTATAATCTGCGAATATCTTTCGATGCTTACATGGAGAGGATATATTGAATGTGAGAAACTATCCTAGGTACTTCTCATAGCCCCATAGATCCGACGACCTCACTATCAACATGGCTGGAGCCCAAGCTGGTGGCAAACACCTTTAGCTGCGATGTGTTTCGCAAGCTTCTTAGTTTTACCCTCACCCGAAGCTTGCATACCCCTGTAAGAAATGGTGATCCGAAACTTGGGCGGATAACTGCTGAGGCAACTTTCTTCGACATTGGGCGTCACTCCGTGATTCGACCCATCCTCCCATAAACGAGACGTATACTTCCAGATTCTAGGCTCATCACTCGCGTTAGAGGAGCACTGAGTAGGCGTGGGACTGACATAACGCCCTGCCGTTTCCTCCAACACTGACTCTTTATAGGCAGTTGTCGATATTCCAGTGTCAGCTGAGCAAGTTGGGATTTGCACGTGGAGTTTTGTCAGCAGAGGAACAAAGTCTTCCCTGCTATCGGACAGTCTGACGAAACCGAGAATTTTGTATATGTAATCTTCACAACTCTCATCGTCAAATTTGTTCGTGCGGGGTAAATCTAGATTCAAGCTCTTTATGGCTACTAGCGCTGCTTCGAAATCATAAGCTTTCGAATCAATAAATCGGTCTGCCTCGACCTGGAACGTCCTCAGCTATCCATAATTTGGACTAATGATGCGAAGAGCAGAGTCTGCAAACATACCAATGAATCATCTGTTCTGCCATTAGGCGAGGTGTGAACTATCATTAAAGCCATATAAACATTGAACAGCCGCTTTCCAATTTCATAATCTGAAATACAAATCAGTAGCTATCACTTCACAGACTTTGGGCTATATCTACCAGTGTTGGTGTAGCAGTCCGGTTGCACAAGCCTGGGAGACATCGTGACAATAATGAAGCAGAAATATGAATCTGATATGACGGATGTTACTTTGGGATAGGCAGGTTATGTTTTATTTTGAAATAGCTTTTGCTCTCATAGTTACACGATAGCTCTCTGGGTATTTATATACGTATACACTGTTCAAATCCTACTCTATACTTAAGTTGCCAAACACCCACGCGGCAATTTCTTGTTGATGAATGCATGTGATGTGCACTACCCTAGCAACATCGTAGGTTAGGTATACTTTTCATTCTCTTCGACTGTCATGGACACGTCACAGCTTTGGCCATGGCCCGAAGAGCCTGGGGTATTGCAAGGGAGCTTAACAGTCATGATTGGGCTGGATACATTGCTTTAAAATTTCTAGCCTTCGGTGGGGAAAATCTATCTCAAAATTACCAGGCATATGAGACGAAATACGAAGCATCGAGGCGTACAGCAGTGGTTAAGCAGAGGTAGCTCGGTTACTTGGCACAATGTCCGTGCCGTGATACGGAGTAGTCGTCCACAGCATGCATATCCTCGATAGAGCTGGCTAGTGGTTAGCCAACCTGCGGCAAGGCTATCTTGGCCGCAGTTTTAGTCAATAGAAAGGGATATCAAGATTATATATGGCTTCCGCTCGCTTCGCAACGCTCAGGCCTCCTGGTATTCCAGATGGGTAGAATTGGGCAGAAAGGTAGTGAGCCTTTCTCCCTTCGACAGATCTGTTAGGAAACGAGTGAACCTGCCGGTTAGGCTTAGCCGCCATGCTCCGGATTCTTCTCCCGGCTGGGTGCTGATGCCAACGCCATGCCGAGTGCTCACGGTCCATGCGGTAGCCAAGGTGTCGATTCATGCGGTATGAAATGTCGTGTTTCTAGTAGTTTGCGGTCGCAGTGCTCAGCCACGTCAAATCGTGCGCTCCATTGATGACCTGGATCCATCGTACATCAGTGCTGACTTTCTTTTGGTTTATTTTGTGGCGGCTGAGTTCACCGAGCTCAGCCTTCTGAGCGTAGTAGTGCGTGGTGGTAGATGCCAGCAATCTCATCTGCCTCGAGCATCCTCTAGCAGAATGCCACCTGGAGTGATGCGATTGCCAGCCGGTCTGACTGGATGTGGTAAGTACGAACGAATGATGTTTTTAGTTGAACCAGTGAGTGGCCTGTGGGTAACCAGCGTTTACTCGCAGCTGAGCAGTTAGACTCATGCGGGTATTATCGAGCCGCCATCCTTCTTGACTAACGCTTTGCCTCATACGCCAGCCTCGCGCTCTCCTGTCCGTCAGCACAGCATTTTATGCATTGATATAGACTAATGCAAGACAATAGCACGGACCTTGTCGGTGCTGGAGCGACTGACGGTGGGCGAAATGAGCTATTAAGCTCTTTCGTCCGACGGGCTGTGTTCATAACCCAATTGATAAGCTGAGAGTAATGCGAGTCAGTCTCAGAATACATAAGAACTTGATTACACTTCTAATACGTGCACCCCCGGCATTGTAACTTTGATTCTCATTGGTAGTCTCGGCACGCAGTCTTATGTCACAATACAGAATCCTATCACTTATCCTGAACCGTGCACTGGCAATCTATTCGACATGACTCATGCTAGGCTTGGTACAGGATTTCTCCATGCTGATCGTCCCGCGATAATGAGAGGGTTAGATACATTGAGGTGACTCATGTATTCTTGCTGTATGTTACCCCAGTAAGGTTCAACCTCAGATCAGGTCGAAAAGCAAGGGTCCGCATAGTGTTACTAGTAAGAGAAGGATTGACGTGGACAGGATTTTCTTTTCTACCCTGTGAAGTGGCTGTTTCTATAGCTTCCTCCACTGCGCAAATAAACAAGTACTCCAGAGTATTCCAGACGGTTTCCTCCGCTAAGAATAGCGAGACACCAGTCCTAGCAGCGAAACGAACCGTTTACGGCTGACAGGGCAGTAATGCGGGCCGACAACATGTTGACAAGGATATAGTGAAAGATTGTAGTGAAACATCGTAATCGCTCAACCCCGCTTTTAGTTTCAATGTACAGGTGGAAACTCCTAAAGGAATGCTTTCGAAAGCCTATGATTGCCATGGAGCTTTCCTTGGCAATGCGGCATCAAGTAAGGTGCAAGGCTGCCCAAGAAACAACATCACAGCAGACACCCAGACCAAGCTAAACATACTAAACACTGGACTATGCAAGTAGAAGTTGGTAATTATGAGCTGTCTAGAGGCAATACCACTCGTATGTGCCAGGTGGTCACTGTGCTCGTTGTCCTGCCTCCATAGAAACAATCCAATGCAAGGCTGAACTTATTAGGCAGAGCCTCAAGCACTTTCCCATCAGACATAGTTATAACTATCTTCTTTCCACCCCTTTCCGGCGTACATCTCTACACCTTTTTTTGAGCAGCACAGAGCTTTTTTTTTTTTTTTTTTTTTTTTTTTTTTTTTTTTTTCCTCTCTCTCTCAGAAAGAAAAGGAAGGCCGCTCATTCATTTCAGTTGGGAAGATGAGCCACGATCCTCCAGGCGACCCTTTAATGTCGCATTCGTCACGCCGGCTCCGGCGTCTATACGAACCTCTATCCCTACTTCAGACGCTGGGAAATGTTCGAGGTTTGCGTATCAGAGCCTGTGACATACCGCAGGATAATTCTGGTTTCAACGCCATAAAAAGTCATAGGTCATTTGTGGATGCACTTGCCTACGCCTGCGCATACAAGAAGGAGCCTGCCTATGTGACCGCAGTCGCGTTGGAAAAGAGACCAGAAGAAATAGTGGTTTGGCTAGCAGCGAACAAGAATGTGGAGGAAACCGTTGTCAGCTTTGCTCAAGATGTCTTGAGAATTGTACAATGGCTGGCAAGAAACCCATCGGCTCAACTGAGCACCGAAGATGGCCAAAAATCCCTTAATCTTTTGACGAGCAGAGTCTTGCACTTTAATGCCCCCAAAATCTATGCTTATTATGAGCAAATTGTGAGGAAAGCTGCGCCTCCAGTAATAGCAAAGCTTTCTAATGGGCAGCATGAAGGTATGTTAGGCTTGTGGTGTATGTCGAGTATACGCGTCTGACATGATGGTAACGCCTAGGTAACCCTGATGTTGCCAATCTCAAAAATTGGCTGTCTCAGCACCTGCAAAGGGACGGTGTACAACTCCAAGAAGTGGATATGGCGAAATTGGCCGTCATAAGTCACAACTCACGAGATACCTTCGAGGTCCTCCGAGACCTAGCCATGGAATCACATGAGTCTCACACTTTTGAGCGGCTCTTTAAGTTGCTCAGTAAACTTGGGAAGCATGTGATCATGAGCAAACGAATAGTCGAAGGCGCAATATTCTTACGTTCAGACTTTGCAAGAGGGATGAGACTCGAGACAGTTCCTGCGTCTCGAGAGCGTCCCCTTCCCTTTTCGCCCCGCAAGTACAATATCGAAGGCATTAGCAACCGGATGTTCTCTAGTGATTCAGCAGAGAAGCAGAGGTTTCTTGCCCGTCTGCGGACAATTTGGGATACAAAAGAATGGGACAAGAACTTGGCTAAGGAGCACCTCCCGGGTAAAAGCATTGTGCATGCTGAAATATTGATACTCGATCATTTTGAGAAGACCGGTGGAGATTTTCTGAATAATTCGGACAAGTATATCGGATGCAGCAAGCCTGCCTGTTATCTTTGCTATCACTATATCTGCAATCATCCAGGCCGTTATATTCGCCCTTCATCTCACCAGAAACTTTATATGAGGTGGCGCCTTCCCGACATCAGCGAAACAGAACCGAACGCCGCCCCCCGTTTCAGAAACCAAGAGCAGATTCTCAATAACCTGATAGATCTAGTACGACGGGAATTGAAGAATGACATTGAAACTGGCGTGGGCAAGATGAAGGAATGCCCTGACTCAACGGCAGGAGGAACTTCAAACATGTTTGAACTTGAGACAGGGCTAGAGGCCGACATGGGTTCTTTATCTTTCCAAGAGCTCCGACACCAAATTGACCCCGACTTCCAATACGTCGTTATTCCCGACCCAGTCAGCAGTTCTAGTAGTGCTTCTAGCATTCACTCGCGTTCTAGCGCGGATACTGCTGTGTCAGAAGGGGATGAAGTTGAATACGATAGCGACGGGGGAGTAATTGTCTAGAGATAATCACCTCAATTACGTCTGGGCACTTGGATTCGCTTACGTTGGGATTTTATATAGCGCGTGTGTGGAAAACTCGGAGTGGAGTGAAGAGGATAAATATAGATAACAAGGTAAGTGAAGGTGCATGGGTAAATAACAACGGCGAAGAAAGAATAAATACAAGAGAAGGGATCCGCCGGTGGTCACCCAATCCGATCTACTAATCTCTTGGTGTGACTTGAAGCGCGGCTAATTTCTAGATAGATGCTGCTTCTGTGAGCTGATGATGAGTACTGCTTCACCATAATGTAACTAGAGTGGGCTAGGATAATTATATGATTTTCAATAAGTATATTTTGACTGCACTAAGACATTAATTAATATAGTAGATATGTCTCGGCACTCAGAAAAGTAAGATCATAGTAGACTAGTACTATTCTCCTAGCCCTAGAGCTATATTGCGATATGAAGGTTTCCTTGGCCTAAGTATTAACCAGGTATAAAAATTGCTACTAACCTGGACGTGACCTGGCTGTTAGCCACCCTACTGCTTACCCATGCACCAACCACTTAGTTATCTACTACTTATTCATCTCACTTATCTGTAGGTTTGGATTTTATCACCTGAAACCCCTGTACTTCACCTACAATTCGAAATTGTTCAATCATAAAGTAACAATCTTTGAAAGACTTATCTTCTAGTTTAAAACTGGAGAAAGCATATGCAGGAAGATGACCCGGATTGACAAATTCGGCACAGAAGGTTGACAGATGATACGTATTCGTGGTCTGGTTCAGGTTCTTCAGGGTCAGGATCGAGTTGGAGCTGATTGAATTGTCTGAGCAGGCCTGTTTGAAGTATAATCACAGACTTAGCGGATCGCCTGCGGATCTGATATGGTTGAATCATACATGGCCTACTCCTTGATTCACCTGAGCTATCCCAAAGGCATATCTGTTGAGGATGGTCCTACTGAAATTTACAAACTTGATGGACAAAAAGCATACAACAGAAGGGATTCGCTGGTGGTCACCCACCCAACTACTAACCTCCCGACGTGTGGCTTAAGTACGGCCAATACCTGGATGGGTGCTGCTCACGTGAGCTAAGGGGGAGCACTGCTTTACCATCACACGACCGGGATGATCTTAGGATAAGTATATAATAGTTAGAGTAAGTACGCTCACCCCGCTCATGCCTATTAATATAATAAAATTAACTTAATACTGCTGTCTGTAGCACTGCCTTCCTTGGCTGCATGTGCAGCCACGTACTGATATAAAATTAATAGTTATACCGAGATAAGGATCTGGAAGTCTACAGAAAATAAATATTCTATAAGTATTTTTATATTAAAATCCTGTTATTTATTAAATTATTATCTGCCTTGCCTTTCTCTGTAGCATTTAAATAGCAACCAGTTAATTAAATTTTCTGTGTGCTTTTATTATATTTTATACATAGCAGTATTATAAGATAATATAGACTCTAGTATATATAAAATATAATATTGATTTAGCCATCGCTGCTCTTTAATTTCTAATTATTACTATTAATCTACAGACTCCGCGCAGTATTTTATTTATTATAAAATAGAAAATTAATAATTATACTTCTGTTTTTAATATTTATATATTTTTTATTAGATCTGGTTAAATTTAATTCAGATCAGCTGACTTTTATACTTCTATAATGAAAAGTTATATAAACATATACAGAAATCTTACTATCTTTTATTTTAATTAATATTTAAATAAAATCTTCTCAGTAGAGACACTTTAACAGCCTAAAAAAATATTATTTTAATATAAAAAGATAAAGTATAATAAATTTCAGAGAGACTCAAAGACTTAAAAAGAATTATAATACAGAAATAGAAAAGATTAAAGATAATTAAACAGAGTTAAGAAGAATTAGAAAAAATTAGAAAAAATTAAAAAGAGTTAGAAAGAGTTAAAAAAAATTAGAAAAACTAATATTAAAAATAATTTTTAGAAGAAAGTAAGATAATATATACAGCTGTTAGTATATTTATAATTAGTTATAATTAAAAAATCAGAAGCTACTACTGTACAGCTTATTATAAATTATATAAATAATAATAAATATTTTATATTATAATTATTATCTTTTGAATTTCTAATATTTTTTAATATATTCTCTTAATCTTATTATTCTCTGAATTTCTATTATAGATAACTGGTCCCAACACGCCATCTTAGAAATAATAGATAAAATCAGTCCAACTAAAATATTAATAAATAAATAATTATAATAAACCAGAATTTTTAATTGGTATTAAGCTACTTCAAGAGCCCAATCAGAAACAGCAGATAGTAGTAATAAAATATATATAATAAGATAATTAAAGAAATTGAATCACAGCAGATTATTAAATAAAAATAAAAGCAGAAAATTAAAATCCTGGAATCTGATTTTTATATAAGATAAAAAAGCTTATATTTATACTTTTATATTTTATAATATATTTATAGTATCTATGAATTAAACCTGGAAGTTATTAATAATATAGATTTAACTGGAAATCTGGTCTGCTGAGTATAGTATAAGTATTATATAATTTATTTTTATCTGCTTAAAATATAATTATTTTTTAATTAAGTAATATAGCTTTACAGATAAAGCTTGCATTACCAGAATAACTACTATAGAATAAGGACTGGTAGTCTATATATAAAGAATTATAATTTTTATTTTATTTAAAATTATTTTATTAATAAAATAAGATAAACGTTTGCTAGTAATTAAATATAAATATAAATAAAGATATAACAGATTTAAAAAATTATAATAAAATAATATAAATAATTGAAATTTTATTTCTTAGCACCAGGAGCTGTTGATAAAGATATTAAAATTTATTTATAATATTAATATTAAGATTTCTTTATTTTAGAATTTCTATTTTTATTATTTAAAAGACTAGATATTATAATTCAATAATAGCTCTTTTAAAAAAATTTAAAATTCTTGAAATCTCTTTTAAACAATTCCAGAGAAGCAGAAGATCGGAAAAGCTGATATTTTATTATTATTAAATTATTTAAAAAAATAATAAATCTAATATATCTTAAAATATTATCTTATATAGTATTAAAAACTGTATTTCTAATATAAGAAATATAAAAGTATCTTTAATAGCCTGTATTAAAGGATCTAAAAGTAGTATATAAAATAAAAATATCTATAAAATTATATTAAGCTCTGATACCTGGTTAAAAAAATAATTAAAATATTATAATATATATAAAATATTATTAAAAAAGTCTTAGATAGAGGCTTCCGGAGAAAGAATCTTTATAAATATTATAATATAATTAATATATTAATATCTGGCTCGCACATACTTATTAAGAAATATGGTATTTATAAAATAAATATATTTTATATTAATAATTTTAATATATTTTTATAATAGTTTCTACGCGGCTCTCGAAGAACTGGTTGATTTATTATAATAGATTATAAAAATAAAATAATATAAAATATAATATTTCTTTTTATCTTGAGTAAGATGTCCTCGGATAATTTAGTATAATAGAAATATTATGTTATAAATTCTATTAAAATTGGAATTATAGGATCAAGCTTAATCAGATATTAAATATAATAATTTCTACTATTATTAATATTAGAGCTGAATCACAATTTTTTTATAAATCTGGAAGAGTCGGAGTTATCCAGAAAATTAATTTTATAAAAATAAATAATAAAAAAATTATAAATTAATATTAAAAGATTTTTTCCCAGCTGTTTTTAATAGATATTATAATTTTTTTTATTTTATAGTAACATCTTTTGGTAGACTGTCTAAGATATTATTATTTAATTAATCAGCAGAGCTATTTATTAATTTAAAATATTTAGAAATTCTTAACTTATAATTTATAATTAAGTATTATAGACTTAGAAAAATATATTAAAATTAAAAATAAAATAGTCTTTAGATAATTAATATAGACTGCTTTTATATTTTACTGTTATTTATATGCTATCAGCTGCTTTTATTATTATATAAATAGAGTATAATCATTTTTATCTGTATACTATTATAGTTATTATATAATATATCTATATATATTTATTCAGAGATAAAAATAATAAAATTAAAATATATAATATAACTTATACTTAGACTATCTATTATAAATATACTTACTAAAAATGGATTTTTATTATCAGAACAAATAGCTTCTCTAGTAGAGATAATAATTCTATTATTATAATAAAAATATTATAAATAGAATAGTAGTCTATACTCTACTGCAGTTAAAATGCTTAATCTTTCTAGAGTTATTCTTTTATTACTGATAAAATATATATTTAGAGTAGTAGATCAGCAGTAAATTTTTATTATTAAAATATTTTTTTAATATAATCTAAATTTTTTGTTCAGCTGACCCAGAACTTCTTTACTACTAAAATAACTATTTAATATAAGTATAATCTAAGTTTAAAGATTTTATTATTTAAAATAATAAATTACTAACTACCCGCATGCTTATGCCTAGTAGGTTATCTAGTATAAAAAAAAAGAATAAAATTTATAATTTATATTATTATTAATTATTATAATATATTTTTTAACAATTTTTTATTCTGGTAGTTATCTAAGTTCTGTATCTTTATCTATTCTTAGTTAATAATATATTTTTTCTATTTTAATATCTATTTAAGTTCTGTGTTTCTATTTATTCTTAATTAATAATATATTTTTTCTATTCTGATAGCTATCCAAGTTCTGTATTCCTATTTATTCTTAGTTAGTAGTATATTTTTTCTATTTTAGTAGTTATTTAAGTTCTGTATTTCTATTTATTCTTAGTTAATAATATTTTTTTTATTCTGGTAATTATCTAAGTTCTATATTCTTATCTATTCTTAATTAAGATAATAACTACTTCTGGTTTAATAAATTATACTAAAGTTTAGAAGAAGCCGGTAATTAGATTAATTAATTTATTTAATAATAAAGACTCTTCTCTAAGTACAAAAAATTAGATTAACTTATAAAAAAAATTAATTACAGTATATTTATATAAATAATAATAATATCACGGGTAGGACAGATCTGGAGATAAATTTTCTAGTATAATGTTACGGACCCCTGCTAGTCAACCTACTAGTAAGGCGGACTCGCCAGGCAGAAAGCGCCGATAAGGACAGCGCTCGGGCAAAGCCAAACTGTTATTTAGTATAATTGGGAATTGCCATTACGACGCCCGGAACGGCCACGCATCACGTGACCATCTACCATCGAACCTACCATCGGAGGTATATCCAGGGTATACGGGAATCTCAGGGTCGACCACTGATCTATCCTGAAGGGTATACGATATGGTATATGGAGGATAGAATATATAAGGATACTCTCTCATGTACTTAGTTAGTTCTGTTCTTCGTGCTCAATACAATTGTCTTTAAGTAACTATATGTTTGGAAGCTTAGCTATAGAACGCTCGTCCGCACTTACTTATGAATAGCTGCGCGGTACTATTTGGTCTTACTTCTCTTCTCTTGTTCACGATCTAGTTGTCTCTCAGATAGTCATCGGTCGATACCACCTCGACGTAGTTCGGCGGTACGTATACCAACGGGGCTAAGCTAACTGGGACAGGGAAGCGATCCTAGGGTTTGACATATAATTATTAAAATATATTAAATATATTTATTATATTTATAAAGCTGTCAGTCTTATCTTAAAATATATATTATAATCTGATACAAGACCAGCTTACTCACATCATTCCAGTTATAAATTAATTTATTATTATTATTTAAAAATATAAGATTATTATTTGAAGATAACTGAAATTATTTTTATATTTAAGATTTAATAAGAAAAATCTTACTTTAATATAACTTTTTTCTAATCTATGTAATAATAATTATTTATCTATACCAGCTGGGAGTACCAAGCATATAATTATTTATATATATATATTAATAATCTTTAAAATATAGTTAAATCATAGTCTTAGTCAAAGATTAATAATATCCAGAAAAAAAATATTACTTTAATATAATCTATCTCTGATTTATCTAGTATTATTTATTTATTTATACTAATTATAAGTACCAAGTATATCTTTATTTTATTATATATATTAATAGTCTTTAGAATATAATCAGATCTTAGTTATAAAAGAATAGTATTTACAAGAAAGCTTTTTTATAATCTACTTATTAATATTTATAATCCAGATTTTAAAATAATTTAGATTTAATAATTTATAGATATTATTTATCTTAATAACCACGAGTTCATAATCCTCAGGGAATTATAAAATTAAGAAATCTTTATTTATTTTATATATATATATAATATTATTAATTATTCTGTTATTATATCTATTCTGGATCAAATTTCTCCAGCCTCTGTGAGTTTTATATTGTACATGCAGAACAGTTCTATCTAGTTCTAAATATAATTTTATTAATAAGAATATATTAAAATATAATCTCTATTATTTAATATATTATATATTTTATAATATTAATTTATATTAATTTTTTACTAAAGTATTATATACATTTCTATTATCTTATAAAATATAATATAGTCTGTATTCGAATCATTTACTTAATTATTATATAATATATTAAATTCAGATAATATATTCTTCAGCTAGATTATATCCAGATTATTTATAAAATTTATATAATTCTTATCCTTCTAGATAGTCTTTTTTTATAACTAAAATAATTATTTTATATAGAATCCAGAATACTCGGCGCGAAATATTACTATACTTTATTATTATTTATTATAAATAATATATTACTGATCTTGCTATGGTTGCGAGACAAATATTCAAAAAATAAAAAATATAAAATATAATTAAAAATAAATAAAATTCTAATAATTCTATTCTTCATCGTAATAATAATTAATAAAATAAAAAAATACTATTTATAAATCTACTTACTTTTTAATTTCTGATAATTAATTATCTTATAATTATAATCTTATTATATATCTAAAAGCTTCTATTCTCTATTACTTCTAGAAACTATATAAATATCTGAGTCTATAATAACAGATTTCTTTATATTATTAAAATCTTTATTAAGTTATATCTAGAATTTAAATTAATTAGAATAGAGAATCTTCCAGCTCAAGCTCCTTAAAATACAAAAACTGATATAAAATAAATATTATATTAAAAATCTTTTATTTTTTATTTTATAACTTTAATCTGGTATTCTTTTAATTACCAGAGAGCCAGTTATATTTTCAGTAGAATTCTTATTTTATAATATCTGAAGTTAAGAATCTTTTTAGATATCTATTATATCTTTATAAATTTATTAATTTTTATAATTAGAATCACGAGCTCTCATTAACAGTGTATATTTATAAGATAATTAAGAATTTAATAAAGAGATATATCCAGAGTAGTTTTTATTAATAAAATAATAATTAAATATTTATTTTTAAGTAATATATCAGTTAAAAGATATAATAATAATATATAGTATTTATAAATATCTGTCTACTTTATCTGCGAATCCTACTTTAATTAAGATAATATTTATTTAATTATTTATTCTGATTATAAGATTTTCTAGATTATTAACTGTTCTTCAGATTAGAATATTAATATTTAGTATATTAAATTAATAATAATAGTTGCTTTTTCTATATTAAATTTGTATTTATATTTTTATTAATACTTCTATACAGTGTCTTCAAAAGCTATTTTAATTCTAGATTAAATATAATAGTCTTTTTTCAGATTTCTATTATTATTAAAAAAACTAGCTTTACTTCTACCAGTATATTTATTAATCTGACGGTAAGGATTTAAGTATATTAATTTATTAAAATATTATTTTATCTATAATAATAAATACATTGCAGAAGATTAGCTGTATATTAAGAATTTTTTAAATTACTATAGCCAAGCTTTATATATCTACTAAATATAAAAAAATATCTTTATTTAAACTAGATTTTAGAAGATTATATTACTAAAAGTATATAATAGTCTTTATTATAATAAGCTTTCAGATTTAGAGTAAATATTTTATTAAAATTATTTAATAATATATATATATCAGATAATAAAAATTCCTCTGCATATTTTCTAAGATAAAGAGATAATTATTTTTAATAAAATATTTAATAGAAGTAGCTTTCTATTATATTATATAATAGAGACTGTTTCAGATTTTTTATACTCTTTATAAAACTTCTCAACTGAAAGGTGATTGAAACCAGATAATAACTTAATTAAAATATTACAGAGATAAATATTTGGATGAAGAGATTATAAGTATCAGTATATTAAATAAAAAACCAGATTATTAATAATTTTAATAATTAATAATATTTATCTCTATAAATATAACCCCGTGAATATATATAAGTAATAATTAGTATAAGACTATCTAATAATACCTGCATAATTTTAAAAAGAAAAAGATAATTAAAAGATACTTTTCAAAGATTATATTATATAAATATTATAATATAATATAAATATATTTTATTAAGTTTATTAAATTTAAACTTATCTAATAAAATAGATATAAAATTATGTCCTGGATTCGAAAGAGCTTGAAGAATATTAATTTTAATAATAATATAATAATGCAGATAAATATTTAAAACTAGACAAATAATTAAATAATCTTTAAAGTCTAGTTTATTAATAATTTAGTATTACCCGCGAAGTATATTTTTTATTATAATAAAATAAAAATTCTTTAGATAATACTTTTCAAGTAATTTTATACTATTAATCTAGTTATATTAAGAATGACAGCCTCCCGGATATTTTTTATTAAGAAATATTTTTATTAAATAAAAGATTAATAAATAATTTTATTAAGAAATATTTTTATTAAATAAAAGATTAATAAATAATTATATAAAATAAACTTCAGATATCTGTCTTTAGAAAATATATAAATAATATAATATTAAAATATTAGACTGAGAAGTACTTAATAATAAAAAATAAAAGAATCTTTAAAGAATTATATTATAGCAGCATGCTATAATAATTAGTTATTAATATTAGAAGAAGTAACTTAGATATAATAAAACTTAGAAGTATTATTCAGAAGACTAATATAATATAACTAATCAGATATATTATATTTTTTATATGAATTATAATACTAATTTATAAGACTAGTAATAATAGCAGTATTCTATTTTCTGCTATTATTATATAATTTTAATCTAATTATATAGATTTTATACAATTCAGAGAAGGCTTCTTCGCGTATATTATATTAAAAGTACAGCCAGTACTAATAACTGAACAGTAGAAATTCTTTTAAGAAAAATATAAGCGGGCTGATATAAATAAGCTGAATATTTATTCAGATAATTTATTCTATAGATTATAATTATATAAAAAAATAATAAAATATTTTTATTTATCTATAATTATAATAATATATAGTAACTAATTGTTCCTCTTAAATATTTTAGTAGATTATTAAATAGAGAACTATATATAATATAAAATTATATATATATTTATTTAATAATTAATTTATATATTATACTCGACTCCTAGATAGGAATAGTAAATATTACTACTAATTATTATAGAATTTATTTCAGAAGTAGTTTTTTCTGAAAATTTTTATATTATATTATCTCCAGAATCTCTCCTGAGTAAAACTAATATTATTAAATAATACATAGTAGGCCGCTGGTATAAGTTGCCGGGAGTTGTGGCTAGTTACGGAACCGTTTATAATAGTAGCTGACTAAAATAAATAGTAAGTATTCTGTTATGTCGTATATAATAGTTATACTGTTATTTTTAATATATAGATAAATTATATTTGAGTATATAATTATTTGAGACTTATTTTAGAATTATTTATTACTGTAGAAAACTTATTTATTTTCTTTTCTAAACTCTCAGATAAGAGCTACTGTATCTATTTCTTTATTATTTTAAATAAATTTTTTATATTTTATTTATTATTATTTTAATTATTTTTTATATTTTATTTATTATTATCTTAGTTATTTTTTATTATTATATCTTTCTCATCTTTTCTTTTTTATATCTTTCTTTTTTATATCTTTTTTCTTTTTAACTTTCTTTTATTTAACTTTTTTCTATTTAATTTTCTTCTATTCAAGTCTTTTCTATTTAAATCTTTTATATTTAAGTCTTTTTTATTTAAGTCTCTTCTGTTTAAGTCTCTATATATTTACTTAGATCCGTAAGAAGCTTATTAGTAAATATAAAAGAAGATAATTTTAAAAATATTATTAATTAATTAAATAATAAATAAAAAGTTTTTACAGATAATACAAAGAATAATATTAATAATATAAATAAAATAAAAGCTAATTAGGAGAAGAGACCGTAAGAAAACCAGATATATAAAATTTTTACTAAAAGAATAGCCCGGAAAGATAAGAAAAGATTAATAAAATCATTAAAATTTAATAAAAATTAAAAATAAAAGAAATAAATATAATCTAAATTTATATTCTACTAGCTTAAACTTTAACAGTATTTAAGTAAGACTATAGATATTAAGTATAATATTAAACTTATCTAAAAATAAGAAGCTTTAATCTGAGAGAAAATTTGTAGTAATATAAAATTCAGCTGCAGATATATTAATAAAATTAATTAAAAATTAAAGAACTACTTAATATTCTTTTTATTTAATATAAGAATTAGAAACTTAAGTTAATAGAATAAAATATTTTATAAATTAGGTCTCTATATTAAAGAAATAAATATTATAATATAAATTTTTAAGAATATTTTTATTTAAATATATAATTTATTACAGATCAGCAAGCTAAGCGGTGGAATTATACTTTTTAATATAAAATTATTAAATAAGAATTTTAAAAATAATTTATAAAAGTTTTTTACAGCTGATTTAAGTATTCTAAAAATTATAAATAAAAAATTAATAAAAATATATAAAATAAGAGTAAAAACAACTGCCGAAGCTGCTATAACTATTAATAATAATATTATTATTAATAATAGTACTGATAAGACTGAGGATAAGAAGATTAATAAAAAATCTAAAAAAATTAATAAGAAAAAAATTACTGAATTTACTAAAAATATAATTAAAATATTTAGAATTAATTTAAATTACTAAATTATTTGAGTCAGAGTTATCAGAGCTTAATAATTTTAATAAGAATATAAGAAAAAGATTAATATAAAAATATAAATTATTAACAGACTAGAGGAAACTTATACTGAGTTAAATGATTATTTAATCTAGTCTATAAAAAGAAAAAAACTAAAGAATCCAGTTAATATATATAAAAAAATATATTTTTATATTTCTTAAGAATAAGAAATCTTGAAAAAAAGAAAGTAATATTGTAGATTTTTATTAATTAATTTATTAATAAGATAGATTTACTAGATAAAAATATTAATAAAAACAGCACTCGGGTAAAATTAAATTATTATTTAATAGAATTAAGAATTATTAATATAATATCCAGAACAGTTATATATCACATAATTATTTACTATTAAATCTATTATCAGAGATATACTTAGAATATATAAAAATCTTAGAATTGACCACTGATCTACTCTGAATAATATATAATATAATATATAAAGAATAAAATATATAAGAATACTTTTTTATATATTTAATTAGTTCTATTCTTCATGCTTAATATAACTGTTTTTAAATAATTATATATTTAAAAGCTTAATTATAAAATACTCATCCGTACTTACTTATAAATAATTATATAATATTATTCAGTCTTATTTTTCTTTTTCTATCTATGATTAAGTTATCTTTCAGATAATTATTAAATTAATACCTCCTTTGACGTAGTTCGACGGTACGTATACCAACGGGACTAAGCTAACTGGGACAGGGAAGCGATCCTAGGGTTTGACATCAGATTGATAATAATTGTGTTATTTTTAGTTATTCTTCATAGTCTATCTTTCTATGTGTGGTATAGCTGAGAAATGCTATATATATTCATCTATCAGTATATCTGTATACTGAAAATGGCCTTCAGTAATCTGTATTCTTGAATTAATAATTTTCATACACCACTTAAGAAAAGTATTGAATTCTTAATCTGGATTATCTTTATATTTATATCATCTCTGCTTAATAAATTGTTTGAGTTCAGCGAAGAATTTCTTAATAAAATTAAGATTTAGAGAGTAGAATAGTAAATATAACAGTTTAATTTCTGTATTTAGATATATCTATTTAACCCGCTCGGTATAGTAAAAGAATATATTATCTATAATAATTACAGATCTCAGCTCTGGCCATCTGCTATAGTAATAAAGAAGCTGCTCTATAAAATTATTAAATATATTAGTATCAGTTAAGTCTTGAAAGACTTGAGATAGGAGAACACCCTTCTGAGTATAAATAAATAATATCTGATAATATTAATTATAGTAGAATTTAGAAATCTGAACTGATATAATACTAAGAGAAGACCAGCTAGTTTATTAAAATTTTATCTGCTTATTACAATCTGATTTATCCACGTATACCAGCTGGTATGATGAATAAGGAGATAGATTATATAAATAAAAATCTTATAAATTTATATCTTACTTTTTTATTCTTTGCTGAGCTGTCTTATTTAATTATTTAATAAAAACAAATATTCTACTTAGACTTTATTTAATTACACGCTTTCTAAAATCATTATATATAGAAACTACTAATTTATCTAAGTAGAGAGTTGGTTTTTCTTTTAAGTTTTCTAATACAGTTTTAAGTATCGCTGGAATGATATTTTAAGAATATTTAATACTGTTCTGGGATGCTCTGATATTGTTAAATACTTCTAGATTCTAATAAATATATGTTACAGCTTACTTACTATAACCAGCGGTAAAGGTAATTTCAGCTTTTATTAATAATCTGTTTTTAATTATATACTGAATCTGCTCGAGTTGTAAAGCTTTCAGATTTACCAGTATCTTTGATACATGTGGGATGGAGCTTTGTAGTAGAAAGTATAATCTGTTATATAGTATTTGTGGAATGAAACCCGCGATTGTCAGTACAGCCTGATAATAACTCCAGTGCCTGACCAGCTGCTGAATCTTAATCGTGGCTCTCCCTGTTTGAATGATACTGTTTATAGTATTGCTTTTCAGTCTTATCTCTCCTCGGAGTGTACTTCTCCCTTCCAAGCGTAATCCTGGTGAGGACATGGGCACTGGTAGTCATTAAATTAGATAAACCATCTCTGGTGGATGTTTGAACCATCTTCTATCTCTGACTTAATTGAGCTCTAAGGAAGCCGCACCAGCCGTCAGGTGTGAAATATTTCATCATTCAACTTCTGATTCTTATTGAACTAACTAAGTAGCTTATAACTACAGTATAATATCCAAGTTTTCTGTTATTGTCAGATTGAATATCTATGAGTTTTCAAGCTTTCTATAAATGGCTAGAGTGCTCACCGTTCGCCTCATAAAAGGGGCATTTAATAAAATCAAATAAGTAGAAGAAGTTGCCTACACATACCTAATATATATAAAAATAAAACCACAGTTTACTTTTATGTGAGCCACTTTATTCACTCCTTAAGAATAGTATTTTTCATAGGTCTTCAAAATACCACATAACATTAAATCATTATCAGTACCTCTATATATTCCCTTATCCAATACATCCTTGCAGCTTCTCCAGCGAAGAGATAGCGGCACCATCGTGAGCTCAGGCCTCCCCGGACGTTGGAGGTGCCCGAACGCAGCACAGACAAGAGGGAGCAGAGGGATCTTATATTAAGACCTGCAAGGGTGCTTCTTCAAAGAAATCCTCCAATAATTAGAACAAATATATTTGAGCTATTAATATCAAAATCCACAACATGTACAGCCTATCTGATACCTAATACGGTAAAGATAACGTCCAACTATATAAAGTGCATCGTGACGCAACCACAGGTATGTAAACAGTATATGAACTAACAGTCTGCGTCTTGCTGGAAGGAGACATCAAATCCTCATGAGAGATAAGAAAACAAAACCTGCTATTATCCAGTATTCTCACTAATAATAAATCTAATAAGTTATACTAAAGAAGACAACAGCGTGCTCATTACCACTGACGCTATAAAAAACACATGCTATATTATTACTAAACATAACCCCGTCCACCCTTCTAAATTATACAGCTCTATCCTCGGGAAATATTTCATCACACAATACAACCATATCTATACAGCCCACGTCGACATCACATACTATATCTAGAAATAAATGATTATTAATAACAACCTACACCCTCATTCATTCTTCCAGGATGGGAGCGTCAAACAATAAATCTATGTGGATATCTTCCGAGACTCAGGTATTAATATCACATCAGCCATCTTCGGCCTCAGTATGTTAAAAAGCACTAAGTCTGAGTTCTAGAATTATATCAAAGACAAGTATATAATATTACCTGAAATATGGGACCAGATTCTGAGCAGCAATATGGATATTAAGTGGAGGTGGAAGCACTTCCAAGATGTATTAGAGGTAGAAGTAAATGCTTCTTACTTCACCAGGGCTTTTGCAAGTGCGAGAGATGTCTTGTTCAAGGCGTTCGCGGAGGATAATAGCATAAGTGCGCAGGCGACTCTGTATAAGATAGCTGAGAAGTTCCTGGATTTTGTGCCGTTGGCGGAGGCGGTGGAGTATTCTTGGCCTAATAAGCATTATGTGGAGATAGGTAAGCTTTCGCTATGTTTCGGACATCTCTTGGCAGCTTATTTGCGATTGTGCTAACTCCGTGTTTCATGTTGGTAGACTTGAGCTGGCACAAGGGCATTCACAATACCGACAAAGATGCAGACGTGTATTTGCCCCAGTCGGCACCAAATGGCCTTATCAAGGGGAATTTGACACGTTCTACCCTCGATAAGGGCAGATCTGCGAAGCTTTGATCTGCTTTGGGGAGTGTTGAGCTGGGGTTCAAGTGGGCGTTGTTTTTCTGTATTTATGAGTAACGTACGGGCTCTATGCTGGGTCAATTTTGGCCATTTGTTGCTGAATCGGGCAAGGTCTAGTTTTGTATCAACCATGGCTGCTCAAATGAATGCCGGTGGCCAGTTAACGAGAGAACTAAGCAGAAAGGAGAGGAGACTGTTGTACAGTCATATTTCTGTATTTATCCAATGCTAGTATACAAACATCTGTGCTTGCCACGGCTTCCACGCAAATTGCATCCCATCCAATCAAGATTCTCATTCTTTCCCATTTCTTTTGGCCTGACCTCGACAACATCGTTGTGCAGATTGACATAAGCAGTAATGCTTTAGCTAACTAATGAGTGAAAAAACATTGCTTATGTTGAATGCCTCCGTGAAGTCCAATATCAAGCAAACTTGATGGTAACGACACCGTGCGCACTAACATCCACTGTAGCGACACCGTTGGCGACATGAACCGTAGTCGAGGCCACTTTGTGAGAATTGTCGGTCAACCAAGCGGTAACGGATGTCTTTCCGCTGGGCACTGAAATCTCGGCAGTCTGTGACGTCGAACCACTGTTTGTAAGGACGGCAATGACGGAACCATCGGGATTCTTAAAAGCCCCAATAGTAACATCATCCAGGGAGCCAGTTGTAGAGACACGGTGAGCACCCGGACGGATGAAACGGGACCACATAGTAAATGCATCAAAGATAGTAGACGGGAATGCATCACCGGTGGTTTTGTCCACGTCAACAAGATGGCTGGCGGATTGGTACTGGTCGATCTCAAAGCCTTCCCAGAACAGGTACGCAGACAAGCCAGCATCAACCATTCCAGTCGCTATTTTCTTGGCCCAGGTCATGCCTTCGTTAGTGGCGCCGTCTTTGTACCAGATCGTGCTGAAAGGGTGGGAGCCGTCGCCGGCTTCGGTAATCCAGGTGTGCAAATCTGTTTTGAGCGGGGATGTAGCATCTCCACTGTATTCATGAGAGGTAATGGCGCCTAGGTAGCTCTCCATACCGGCAGAAACGAGGGCGTCTGTGTATGTGGTCTGCTTTGGCCAGCCGGTCGCATCGCAGCAGGTGATATTGACATCTAGGCCAGCCTCCTTGACAGCTTTGGACAGGATGGGGATGAATGAAATTGCTTCCTTGGCATCCTCACTGATCTGCATCTGCGAATAGCCTGGTCTTAGGGAAGGAAGAACGCTCTTGGTCAGTAAGAGGGTAAAAGCTAATCCGCCTGTCTAGTACAGTTCTAGGGTAATGTAGTCTACTCACTCGTAGTCTGGCTCGTTCAAGAATCCTAGGTGAGAGATAGAAAGCCCGGCTTTCTGATAGTCCTTGACGTATTGGACGAGATAATTGGCATAGGCTTGTTGCCAGTCTCCGGTGCTGCAAGTGTGACCGGGAGTGCCGCAGAGGTAGCTGCGCAATCGTATAGATCATGTAAGCATCATTCGTATCATAGGATAGGAGTCAAGGTTGTCCTAACTACATACCCAGGTTTTGCCTCATTCCCACTAGTCTTCATAAAGCCGGGCGCACTCCAGGCATCCGCATAAATGGTCTTAACTCCATAACTAGCGGCCTGTTTGGTAAACCATACCTGTCCCTGATCATCATCGTCCCACTGGTAAGTGGGTGATTTAGAAGGTGATCCGGGACTGTTTGGCTCGATTGTGGTACCCGAGCTCGAGGGGATGTAGTTGCGAATGATACTGAACCCAGCGCCAGTATCGGTACTGAAGAGAAGATCAAGAGCTTGCTTTTGAAGACTGGTGTTGGCAGCCTTAAACTCCTTAGCCCGTCCGAATGCTTGAGAGAATCCGAAACCATCGATCTCCTGCAACTGCGACCCAGGGTTGATGCTGATAGTTGATCCACAGGCACGAGTTGCACCGTGTGCAAGGAACAACAATAAAGCTGGCTGGAGAGTCTTCATCGTAGGAGGTCTCAAATTGAACGCAGATAAAGAATGAATTTTGCTGTTGTTCAACAAATTTGATATTCTTTGTCCCAGCACCAGCTGGTCGCGGCCTTAAATAGTTCTTCAGTGGCTGCGAAATGCACCCTTGAAAGCCTTGATTGCACTCAACGGCATCTCTCCACATAGTACTTAATTTCCAAGGTAAGTATTAGCCGATGAGGTATATCGTGTGTGCAATTGCGTGGTTGAAGCGATAATTCTCCGACATCCCTGTCCTCCGTATCCACTGCTATAGACCGTTGGAAATTCAGGGGATTAGTGGAGCAATGCAGGGTAGTGAAACGCTCCAGGATGAAATATAGCACATTAACCCCATCGGAGTTTGCCCAACCTGTGCTTGGATCCGGGTAAAACGGGTCGGCAAGTGCAGATCAATATGGATAAATAGCAAGCGTATTTATCTTAAGGCTATGATCTGAAACTTAGCCTGAATATCCAGTTGGACTGACTTGTAAGTGATTAGTGAACGCAAGGTGTGATGAATTTGTGATTACTCAAAAACGCGAGGATGAAACCAAACCCGACAGGGATGCTTACCTCTTTTGACTTACTCCTTCTGGGTCCACACTGGGTAACTGTGGCGTTTTGGCAATCCCAGTAATCAATAGCGTTAATATTATAGGACGGCAAGTCTATCCAAGTACCATCCGACGTTATTAAGGGGGTGGTCAAAAGAGAGTTAACGCTTTGCAGGTACCATGTACCCGGCAGGAAAGATATAAGCAAAATATGAAACGTACTACTAAACTTGGTTACCGTACTATACTTGTCATTAACCAGTGACTGGTGGATTCACCCAGCTTCCTCAGTGAGGTTCCAGAATTCCTCGTTTAATATGGCCCCGCTGGTTCCGAAGTTTCGAGACGTTGGACTTTTGGAATCGGGTTGCCTTATGGCACGCAGCAGATACCGGTAGGAGGTGATATATATCAACAGGACCTCTAGCTAGATATATTTATTCTTCGTTTCCTCCCCAGTCTTGATACTTTCCTTTAAATAGTACAGTTTAATCGGAGATCTTTCTCACCTATAGCATTTGCCTTATCGGATATTGGGCGCTTGGCCCATCGTGTGGAGATAGCGGCCGCAGGGCAAGTCTGAAATCCAGCCACTTGGCCAAGCCACAGAACCCAATGGCGGCACAGAAACTTATGATTAAATGGAGGTACTCCGCGGTGCGGACAATGCGGCCGCAGGGAAAGTCAAGCTGCAATAAGCCGATGATCATTGAACGGAGCGGGCTCCACAGTGCGGAGAATGCGGCCGCAGGGGTAGTCTGAAGTCCAACCATCTATCTGATCAGGCCATAACAACCCTAGGAAGACACGAAAACCCATCGCTTAACAGAGGTACTAGTGCAAGTAATACAGGAATATGAGTGGCTATACCAGGGCAACAGGATCTCTTACTGGCTCTTGTGTCACACAGGCTATTATACTCAGCCCTATCATAACAGTGACTTATTAAGCAGTGGTTTTGTGAATATACTATGGACGGAATTCCTTTTTGCCGGTAGCGGTGGCGTAGTGGTAAGCGCTCCGAGGCAACTTCCAAAAATGCGGGATTGGTCACCTTGCTTTTTGGAGGTGGTGGGTTCGATTCCCATCGCCGGCACCACATTTACCACAACAATGGAATTCGTTCCCACAATAGTATCCAACCCTTCCCCTTATGGCAAGGTGGAGAGGAAGAGAAACAATCACAGGCCTCGGCGAGGCTCCAAATTCGTCAGGAAAGCAATAGTTTACAGCAAAGACATGTATTTAGAGAGATAGCTCCATAGTGGATACCTGCATATCGCCTAAGCGAGGGGTCAGCGTATGAATATACTACTACTACTACTACTACTACTACTATAGCCCACTGCCCCTGGCGAGCACGCTGGGTAACTGTTGTCGTCAGACAATTAGGATGATGGATTTCTATCTTCTCGTGGTGTCCGGTGTTAGTACCCTCTCGCTGCGTGGAGGGGAAGCCAAAAGAATCCAGATGATATAGATAAGACTGAGCTATAGAGATTTCTATAATAACCAAGCCCGCCCAACCCATGAAAATTAGAGAAAAAGAATTATAAAAACCATCTGATAACTATTTATTTAATTCATACTTAAGACTGACACTAGACCTACTTTTCCAGTAGACATGGTATCGCTTAAATAGAAAACAGGACACCTCTGAGCTTAAACACTCTCTGAGATTATAAAATATTTTATAGAAGTCTTAAGAACACAACTTAAATATACATAGAGTAATAAGGGAGAATAAAACTAGTTAAGCAGTAGATAATATAAGTCTGTAGAATAGATACCAGCAGTTCTGGTTATAAAATTTTTATTAAGACTCTACTATAGATAATTTTAATTAAAAATACTGACTGTCTACTTTTCTAGGGGCGTGCGATTTAGTAATAAATCTCACTGAACTTATTAAAACGTAGCTACAGATGCTTAGAAGGTCTGTAAAACTGGAAATATAAGCTTAGTTAATAAAAAATAATCAGAGTATCATGTAGATTTATTAAAAATATTTCTAGACTATCTCTGTAAGACATAGTCAGCTAGTCAAGAAAGATCTCGGTTAGTAATACAAAGAAGAGAAATCTTCTCTATAAGATATAATATATAATAGTAGTAATAGATAAATAAAAAGAACTTAATAAGATTGTCTGTATAATCTGAGAGAACAGACGCGTGTATTAATATATAAAGAAACAGAAATCAGCTATCTTATTTATATTAGAAATCTGAAGTCGAACAGTCAAAGTAGTAATATTCTAGTGGAAAGGGTTCTAACTGTTTTTTATTATCTTACTTATACTAAGAATCTGTGGCAGTTTGACTGAAGTGAAGCTGCTTTAGCTGAAATACTAATAATATATACTTAAGGAGTAAATCTAAAGATACCTGGAGTAAGAGGTTTTGGCCGGGGTCTCAATATCTGAAAAATACTTATTAAAAGTTAAGTAGACTGAAAACTGGGATAGTAGTCTGAATAAGCAGGTCTGTTAAAGCTGCTTTACACCAGCTGCAAGGACTCGTTAAGGCTTGGCCACGGGCAGCCTTGGCTGTGTAAATATGTCTCTTGGCCCAGGGCAAAGGCGAGATAACTATGAACAGTAAAGTGATCAGACCAGCGGACACGGCCAAACTCCTGGAGATCATTTTCAATATAGAGATATAATAGAAAGAACATATACAACACGCGGTTAAGCAGGTAACCAAAAGAATTATCATCCTAAGCGGGCTCCAATATCTTTAACCAGAATAAATACACCAGCTTTACCAAGCGTGCGTCACACCCGTTATAGACTATTCATTAACTATATAGTATAATCTACTATATAATAAAACATACCTATAGCTCTTTAAAACACTATAGTAAATAGCACTTATTTATATTCTCTCTACCTTCCAAACAGTCTCCACTAATATTCTAGAAATCAAGTCTCACATACTGCCTATTCACCTACATCTAAAGCTATAAATACAAACTACAGCAGCCCAGTTCAGCACCCTACCAGACAATCATCCAGTGTGAGAAATCATAATATAACCTATAGAATATAGTATATATATTTATAATATAGTATATTTTCTACTAGCAGAGACAATATAAATCATAGACTTAAGATATCTATAGGCCCTTAAGACCATTGACCCAAGGCTATTAGTATTATAGTAGGTATAGACTTTTATTTAAATGAAGATTAAACTAGATTAAGAAAAAGCACAGGCCCAAGTCTTAAAAAAATAGGCTTTAGAACAGAGTATAGTAGTTTTCTTAAATATATTAGAAAAATAAAACCAGCTAGATGTAGTAATAGTATCTCTTAACTATAATTAACAGACCCTAGGATCTCAACAAGTCAGTATTAGTTTAATAGAGTACTAGTTAGTCTATGCTACTGAGCTCATAGTGATTTATTATACTATTAGATTAGTATTTCAGCTAGTACAGAAAACCCAAAGAAGCATAGAGATAAATTATAAATTAATAATAATTCTTAGTAATAGTATATCTACCCTGCAGGTAATTAAAAATTTATAGAATAAATCAGGCCAGTATATTATCCAAGCTATTTATTATTTAGTTAGTAAGCTAAAAGCCCAAGAGATTCCACTATAACTATAATAAATACTAGATTATCATAGAGACCCTAGAAACCAGGCAGCCAACCAGCTAGCTAAGAATATAGTAGGTATAGATAAGAAACACCCCTTTAAATATCTTCTCTTATAGAAAAAAGGATATATGTGCAGAAAAATCTACTAAAAGTAGAAATAAGAATAGAGAATCTTAAAAAATAGAAAGCATTTATACTATATTAATTAAAACCTGCTATCCAGCAGGCCTTATTATTTATATAGCTCACTTTCTTAAAATTAAATATACCTGCTTACACAGCTCTGCACAGGCCATTCATAGCTGGTAATATATAGTAAATAATATGGCTTCCAGGAAGATAAGCAGTGCAAGTATAAGACTATAAAGATAGTAGTATATATACTTATTAATTATCTATAACTTAGCGCAATATATTAAACACTATCGGATGGCGGTAGTGGAACTAAGCCTAAAGGGGAAGGCGGTCTAGTACCACTAGGCCTGATAAGGTATGATCTTCCCTAAGCGGAAATAAGTGTGTCGGGTCAGATAACACTAGTCCCAATTAGGAAACTAGATATCAAAATAATAAAGATAAATACAATTGACAAACTAGTCAAAGGGAAGCAAACCACCTTCCTAAATAGGAAATAAGTGGGTCATCAGATAGGAAGTGAATAGAATGACTTGACTTGCTTAGAGAGGGTCAGCTAGGGGTGAAGAGGCCCTATTTATGCTTAATCCACTGATAATCTAGATCATGATTATGAATCATTGATTTTTGATCATCAGACAAAGAAAGCGGGGTCAAAAGCGGGGTCAAAAGCGGGGCTTATAGCAGTGAATGATTAAAATGATAATCATGATATCAAGAAACACGAGGATTCACATATAAAAGTGATCATATAATGATTTGAAAGGGTCTAGCCCATATTTTTCCTTCTGAGCTGGAAACTCCATATAATTTGTATGGGAAATATAGTCGATCTGGATTTTTCTGGATTTGTTGATTTTTTGATAATTTAATAAGAATTGAATTAGTAATGGAATGGGTTTGCCAGCCGACAAGGATTATCAGCCAGAGACTTCTGAATATTATCCAAAGATATTTATAAATAAGCAGATAGAACGTCTGCTGAATACTTCAGTTTAACAGACTCTATTATTAAAATATAAAGAGATATTACTTACTACTAAATTTGAAAGTAATATGACTGCTGAACTACTAGAAATATAGAATAAGATAAGAAATAATAATAATAATATAAAAATCTTAATAGAATAAATACAGTAATATAATAAATATCTTATAATTCTATACTGTTTTAAAGAAGGATTATATTGTAAGTTCCAGTTTAACTATTTAAATTTTTATAAATAATTTAATAATATTTTATAAAGATTTAAGAATGATACTTACTTCTCTGAACTTAAAAAGATTAGTATAATTAATTTAATAAATATTTATAATTACTTATATAAAACTGTACTAAATTTAGTATTTAAAAAGATTATTAAATTTTATAAGCTGAAAGAGTATATCTACTTCTTTAAAATTATAATAAAAAAATATTAGTAACAGTTTGGAAAATCTGAATTAATAAAAAGAAAACCAGATATAGAAGAAAAAAGATCTAAGTTAAAAAAGAAATTTTAAATAATTTAAATATTTTTTTATAATATAGAGGATTTAAACTATCTGAATAAAAGAAATATAATTAATAATATTATTATAATTATTTTAAAAATTTAATATAACTGATTATATGAGAGCTCAAATATATCTAGCTAATAGAATTAATATTATTAGTTATTATTTATAATATATTTATATTTAGTTTAATTTATTATAAATCTGATAGTTCATCTTTCTTATTATAATAGTCGGCATTCTTATAGCTTGTCTTAAAAATAGAGATTAGTATAAGTAAATTATAATAATATAAATTAATAATATTAGAGATTATATAATATAAATTATATATTTAATACATCTGTAACTATAATAATTATATAGACTGTGGATATTAATTACAGCATAATAATAAATAAATAAAAATATTCTTAAACCACGCTAAAGAACTGCTTAGTCTGGTTTTCTAAATTAAAAGAAAAGTAAAATAATAAAGTAATAATATTAATTATTTTTATTTTATAATCCAAGAAACTAGACTGGTTTAGAAAATATAATATAATATACTATACTATTATCTTTATTATTAGGATAGTTTATCATGCTTATATATAGATCTTCAATAATAGTATTATATAATAAAAAAGATTTATTTACTGGATAAAATACTACAGTATTATTAATAAATATATTAAACAATAATGGCTGGAAGCTAGTAATATTTTTAATATTTATTATTATTATATAGATAGAGCTAATATCTCTATTTTAACAGATATTAGATATTATTCTTATATTAATTATAGATACTGATAATATAAATAGACTATATAAGATAAATATCTTAGAGTTTAAAATTAAAGTATAATTTATATAATTATTTAATTTTATTATACTAGAGATTTTTAATAGTATATTAGCTGCTATATTTATTATTTATAATAAGATACTGGTTCTTGAGGCCTGTAGCTATTTTAAATTAATTAATAAATTTAATATAATATTTCCAGTAGAATAAAAATAAATTAATAAAAAAGCTAATAAATCTGAAATAATCTCTTTTATAATCAGATTATTATATATCAGAATAATCTTAATATCAAAGCAGGATGTATATATCTAAAAATAATAAATAAATATTATTTATATATTATAATATATAGAATAAATTATAATTTCTTTATTAGTCTTTAAAGTAGTATTCTATATTTAATAGACTGTATATAAGCTGCTAACTGAGACTTTCTAAAAAATCCTAAATAAATAAAGCTTTTCTATATTTAAAAAAGAGAATAAAAATATTTTTAATATCTTATTATATTAAAAAATCTCTGCTAAGATTCTATAATCTGGATTTCTTTATATTAATATTTTATATTAAATTATATTACTACGTCTCTCAATTAAATGCGATATTTAATCAAAAATATAAGATAAATAAACTCTAGATTTTAAAAATACTTTTAATTTATATTATAAATAGATCTGAACGGACTTCTTTTTATTTATATTATAAAAATAAATTATACTAAAAGTATTTATAAAAGCCTGCGAGCTGTTATAATATATATAAAAAATATATAAAATAAATTAATATATTTATAGAAATTATATCTTTTTCTCAGGTCTCTATTTAAATTATTATTAGTATATTTATTTATAATTTAAGTATAGTAGAAGAAGCACAAACTAATTTTTATATAAATTTATAAAAAAAGAACTAATATATTATTTCTACTCATAAATTATAAATTGGAGTCTATAATATAGCAGAACCAGGTTTCTTATATATATATAGACTAATAAATTAAAATATAATAAAGAAAAAATAGATAAAGATATATTAGCTATATTAAATAAATATCTAGAATAATTAACTAAGTATAAATAAAAGAGTTAATACTATTTAAGCTATTAATATAATAACAGACTTTTTAAATATTACAGCAGTAAATATTAATATATTATATACAGATACTAAATTAAATAAATATTCTATACTTATAATTCTTATCAGATTACTATATATAATAATAAAGTTAATTAATATTATTTATAATTAATCTAGATTTATTACAGAAAATTTAAATATAATTTATAATAATAATTACTTAGCTAATCAGACTATTTAAACTCTTATATATAATCAGATAAATATTAAACTATTTAAAAACTATAATTTAACTACTTTCTTAAATAGAAAATCTATATTTATTTTTAAATTTATTTTATTATCTAAGATAGCTCTTTTCTAGACTGCTGCTTAAATTATATCTTTACTAATATTCTTTAGAAATAGTAGAGCTACAGTTTAGCAGTTTTAATAGTAATTCCAGAAATATAATTCTAATTTTTCAGAGACTTATCCAAGAAGATTTTTAGGAAAAAAAGTCTTAATAATAACTTTAATTAATAAATTTCATAATTAAGAAAGATATATTAAATCAACTAATATTATCCAGTCATTTTATATTATATAGAATTAATTCTATTTAGAAAGTTTATAAAATCTGCTTAATATAAAATATACTGTTAATTTTAAATTTATTAATAATTTATACTACTCTTTTATCTCTGTAAAAAACTTTATAATAAATATTTAATAGTAATCAAATATACTTCATCTATATACAGATGTTTAATTAATAAAATATAAGATATTAATATAAAGATATAAGAATTATTTTAATAGCTGAATATATTTTATAACTTTCTAACTCAGATTAGTTCTATATATTATAAGATAATTAGATAATATAAAATAGTTTAATTACTATTTTTCTAATTAATTATTTTAGTAAGTTAAGAAGATACTACTATTATCAGATTATTTTATTAATTTTTACTTATATTATACTTTCTATTTAACTTAGTAGAGAAGATTTATTTTAAATATATATAAAAATTTTATTATCTACTATTTAATTCTATATTTTATTAAAAATTTTATTTTCTGTTTAAAATAATTTACTGGCCTGAAACAGAAAATTAATATTCTAGATAGAACTAAAATAAATAATAAATAATAAAAATTCTATTAGCTTTATATATAAAAATTATCTATTAAGATAGATAAAGAATATAGTATAAGTAAAAATTTATAAAAATAATCTAGCTGATATAATAATAATATTCTTCTTAAATTATTTTTATAAAATATAAATTATTAATATTATAAAATCTCCTCCGGTGCAGCCTGGCCGCTTTTGCGGCTTCCCTTTCTGGTAGGATGTGGGCCCTGCCCCATCAAGCCGACCATGGTCTCCTTGGTGGGTAGTTCTAGCCCAACGGGGCAACTACGCTTCCGAAAGTGGTAGAGTGCTCTGGCTGTTTTTGCAGCAAGAAGGCTTGCTGCTATTACCCTCTTCTCCACCCACTCAGCAGCGCCGCCCCCCGCCGCTGGTCTGGCCCAGGATTGTTAATTTCCTACATACCGCACAAGTTCGTCGGCCACAAAAACTGTCTATGATAATTCATTTAAACATCTGTGATGTCATTGGAACGTTCGCCTGACAGACAGAATCGAGATCTGGAAACTTCTTAAAGGTCCCGATCCTGGCTAGAACAATCAGTTAAACTATGGTCGGACAATAGAGTTTTCCAGTGGATTGAATATTCTCTTTGTTATTACTATAGCAGGGGACAACCTCAATAACCAGCTACGTACATTTAAAGTATCGGCTGGTAAGGAGGATCTGCGGATTTTGAATATAGTAGTCTTCTGAACATATGGTTCGTTTTTGATAGAAAAGTCGATGACTTTTCTGTACTAGACACAGTCTGGTACAGTAGTTACATACTAGATTCACTTCATGGAAATTGCTACTATTCAGTAAAACCTCATTTACAGCTTGGTCAAAATGACAAATTCTCTTGTAGGGTGTAATATTTTCCAGAATATTCAGAAACAATTACAGCCGCGTTGTACTTGATTACGCCAAATTTCTTGCAGGTCAACTACCCTTTCCGTCGATATGAAACCACCTGCTTCTAGACTTTGGAGACTGATACTCATTATACATATTGGGAAATTTCCACGACGGCCCATACGCGCATAGAAAATCCTTGGAGGCGCTAAACACTTGCGTCACTCTTGAGCCCGAGTTAAACTTGAGATACAGCATACGAAGAATGTTGTATTGGAATGGGCGATGATACAATTTGCCACAGCATAAGAGCAATGAAGTATAGGATGACGCAGGAATCTCGTCCCTTTGCCGTGGATGACATCATCCCAGTCGTATAAAGGAGGGTATGCTCCCGGATATAACTTGTATTGAGCATTAAACCTGGCTGAGGGCCTATACCAGAATCATCCTGTTTTGTTTATATGCTACTAGCCCTCATATTATCCTGCTGCAGTCCTAACCCCCTAAGACTCCAACTGTCATCCATATTTACCTGCAGTCAACAACCGTGGATTTATTCTACCCAACCGGGATGAATTACATTCGCTTCTACCAGCCTAAAATCTTCACCTCGCGCACAGATGAAACTTCTATGTCTTCTAATGTGCACTCTGAGATAGAAAATAACAAGAAAGACTCGAAAGCCCCCCAGTTACTGACTACAATGCATGGTAACCATCCCCTTCCCAGAAAGCCCCCACCTACATCTCCAGCCAACGAGGGTTCTGTCTCATTAGGAGGCAAACTTGAAGATATATCTCCAGGTGTAAAGGCACTCCTGGCTTCCACATCAGAAAGGGCAGAGATCGCGCACATGGATACGGATGCACAACAGATAAATACTGCACGAGAAGAACACGGCGAACACATTTCTACACGCAATAAAAGTGGTAATAGCAAATGTGCACCCAGTTCTTTTACAGTTGAACCACAAGCATCCCACTCGGAATATTCCAATTTCAGGTCCACGAGCAAGGCAGTGGAGGTAAAATCCGCACCACTGATTCTAGCCTCCGGTGATCGACAACCTGGGAGTCCAAGTAAACTTGGATCGTCTAATTTGGAAGACTGTAAGATACTCCACATCAAACCTATTTTCGCTCTGGTCCAAGGGATTGAAGATGTTTATTGACCCGAGATCCCAGGTCACAACCGATCTTGTAGCATGGATCTGACAAACTCTCCTTGTTGTTTAAATGGTCAAGGTACAAAACATACGTCACCGACGTCAGAGCACTCTGATACGTGTTTGGCATCTGAACGACCAAGGGCCGACATGCACTTCCTGGAGAACCAAGCAAAAAGCACTGAAATCTCGGGCCGATCTAGAAGAACAAATGTTGAAGTGGTAGTGCCCTCTCGACGCCGCCGTTCTCTGATGCAAGCAAATTTAGCAGAATCTGGCTCAGACAATGATGATCCTGGCGACACAGATTTTCGGACAGAGTCTAGCGAATCGGGAGAGGACCTCGCACCGTTAATTAATCTATGTAAGCGTGTTTGTGGGATGCGTCCCCGCAAACGCAGGTATATCAGATATCTGACCAGCTCTTCAAGGGGGATGTCGAACCCTGCAGCGTCTCATCCAATAGAGTCTATAGGGCGCTATCTACAACGTATCTTGTTAGTCTTTACTGCCATGTCTACTGCCCGCACTTGCTCTTCATGTGATTGTATATTATAATCTATTTCTCGGCATAGCTCGGGTAGTTGGTCTGATCTTCTAAGCCCAGATACCTGCTCTCGGGGAAGGGTACCGGTGTGTGGCTATCTCGAGATACTGCCAGGAAATTGTAATGATACCCTTACATTTCGTTCTTCTTCACTGTGCTCAGGATGCAGGACACAAGATCGTTATTATTCTGAACTTGATGAATCTCACGTAAGTGCGGATATGGTTAGTCCCTGTGGCCTTGATCTGGGTTACCCAAGAACAGGAGGAAGATTCACAAAGGTGGAAGATCAGCTTATTGTTATACTGAAAGACTATGGATTATCTTGGAAGGAAATGGAGTCCTTTTTCCCGCAACGAAAGTCAATAGCATTGCAAAGCCGTTGGTTCCGGCAGCTACGGACGGGATGAAAGACTGAAAATAATGATTATTATTGAAGAATCTGGTACGTACCCTTGCTCGGCCTATATCAGATCTTATCATCATTCTCGAAGACCATAAGTATACTTCTTGTGGCGTAATTTATGAGATATTCTAATATATTGTAGTATTGCCTCTAAAAAGTTGAAGCAGCGGTCTTCGCCGTGAAAGTATACAAGTCTCATATAGATGCTACTTTTGTCTGACAGAATCTCTCAGTAAAGGAGACTTTATACAATTGGAATAGAAGGTGTATGGAAATACCGTGGAAATGAGGCATGGTACGAAAAGCAGTACTTACTGGTTGTGACGCAGCATGCAGACATAATACCTCGAGCTCGATTTATGGAGCTGATATAGTTTCAGAAATCTCTAAAAAAAAAAAAAAAAAAAAGTGTTCCAAGACTCTAGCTCTCAGCTGCCCACACTAAATCACTGAGTTAAAATATGATATAATGCAATGAAAGGAAAGTTAGAAGTTAGATTAAGCTTCTGGAAATCTGTAAGTAAAAGTCAGAGGATGTTCTTGTGTAGCATGCTACATAGGAAGTTCTGGTGAAAGCAGGAATAAGTGTGATTATAGCATGGCACCATACGAAGAATGTTGCAGCGGTCTAATAGATACACCTAGCCAGATACAGAAGGTGCGGTAACTTGACATTAGACGCCGGGAATGCTATGATATTGTCCTACATACTTAGTCGGATAATTCATATTCATCAGGGCGCTGCCATTCTCAGCAATCATATCATTCGAGTTTAGTACCCATCCGCTGGTTGCCTGTTGTGGATTAGTATTATTTCTCTTAGACTTAATAGACCACGCCATGCCTGAATAGGAACTACTACCCGGGTCCGTCTTCACGGCTCTCTAGCAATTATATAAAACTATAAGTATATTGTTTAATAACTTCTCTCTTATACATCTGATATTACCCTTTAAAGCTCAGCTTCGTTGGGGCTATTTGCCCCGTTCGGATACTATTACTCCGGGCCTGGCACCGTGGAAATAAGTTTACAGCCTCCTTTGGCCCCTATTCTCAACTCGACCGCTGGAATTGCTAAGCGTTTACAGGAGAATACCAGACCACTTGTCTTCCTAAGTTAATAGCCCCCGGAAGGATTTCTGTTAGTAAATATAGCTAATTAATCTCTTGTCCACGGCATGTTCTTCTCGAAGTGGGGTACTCTCAGGGTCTTGTTCTTGTTGTTAATGAGACTACGAGACTACTAATAGTATGCTGACATGCAATTTCCTGATCTATTCATGAATACCAAGCATCAATAGCAGAAATACCTTATATAGTATATTTTATTATCAACCTCAGAACAAGTCACCTGCTATATCACTAGACTCAAAACTAATTTCTGACTGGCTGTAGAATGGATATTATATAACTACCTCAATCTACTATAACAATCTGGTTGGTATTACAGTTCTATTCAGCCTTCCAGCCATCCAGAAACCTCCTCGCCAGAGAATTCAGTTAGTTGGCTGGAGTGGGTGATGTAAATTATATTAATACTATGTGACTAATAATTGTCCCTGATCTATTGGAAGAGAGCTACTTCTATCATATAAAGAAGTCCAAGTTGATGATTTCATGTTAGCTGAATACGAGAAGATTATTATACTAAAATGCTACTCTATGATCTTCAGAAGAACTTTGAAATTTTCCGCAACATGCCTTTTTGGGACGGGGTCGGTGAGCGTCTTTGGCTGGGATTATAAAGCAGATTAGATACTTATTTTCTATTAAAATTATGCCCTGCTCATTAGTATCCACAAATCCGAGATATCCATATATTACTATACACATCTGCGCCGATGTACTATACAAGCTCTCGGTCCTGAAATAATTATGGTAGGGGCTCTGTATGGCGATGATGAGATTCAACAATGCTAGCTGGCTAATAAAATGCTTACATGGATATCAGACATGATCCGTGATATACCAATGTGTCCATCCGCTAGGTCAATTATAATATAGATACTTCCCTCGTCTCTGGGCTTCAGACAATCAGTTATATACTATAATTTTAGTATAAAATCTCCCTGTTCTCTCTTTCTTCTCCCCTCACCAATTAATACAGCGTTTGAAAATTCTCAAAATTATGTATATTAGCTTTAATAGTATCAGCTTCTACCAGCCTTCTTCTCCAAAACTTTAAACTACTATGTCTGCTTCCCGTTGGAAATTATACAAGGCTTTTCCAGCTTTATATAGTCTTTTACACCCTCTTCCACCCAAACCCCCTATTCTTATAGCAAACATCCCAATCTCGGGTAAACAGCCAACTGCTATCCAGTAATCCTGAAATCCTATGGAAGATGAGGCTTCAGCAGCACTGGCATTCTATAATACATTTGATGTCGAACTCGAGAGAGTCTCGAGAGAATATCTGTGGCGGGAAACAACCCAATTACGGGTGAGACAGATCTGGAAATACACTATGGTTGTGGACTCCCAGGTGAAAACGCATTAGATGTATCCCAACATCAGGATATGTCTTCGACTCTTGGTAGGTAGATTACATGATGAGCGCACCTTTCTTGGAATCGGCTAATACTATGTATAGTACCATATTCAGTGAGCTTGGAGTCGGTGCAACCGCTGGCGGGCGCTGATGGTTGTATTATGAATTTATATTAATTAGACTATGGCGAATGTTTGCCATTTTATAAGGTACTAAGCAGCTCAGATCAACCGATAAAATTAGGCAAAATAATCCGCGAAAGGAGTTGGGGTCGAAAAGTAGCACTTTTGGAATGATTTTGTATCCTAAGATTTCGCGCTGCTAATCAAAACAGCATAGCGCTTGGGATTATTCTTATTCTAATAACCCCAGCACCTACTGATCCAGAGCTGATGATGGTTTGATCTTTAGTAAAACAGAGACATGGCACACTATTATCAGCGTAAAATGCGCCATATTCATGGGATTATCTATGTCATAGGAACCGTAAGAATGTAGAGTTATAAAACTGCCTGCTTTCTTACGCCCGCGCTTTATATATTTAATCCATACTCGAGAAACTTTATAAACATCTTAGTCCTGTACTGGCTTATTAAAGGATGATTATTTCTGTTAGCAGACTAGTTTATAGGTTTTAATTTTCAAGACTAAGGCCGGTACTTACTAGTGTATAGGATCAGATATTAGATAACTAGGATTTTCTTTGATCCACACAACTAATTCAGACACTTCTTGCATAATAATGTAATTTTTCTGAATCTTTAGAAGTCTCTTGTACTCCATTATGATCTTGACAAGCTGAGTGTCGGTGCTCGAACAGCCCATCTGTTCTGTTAGTAAAATTTTCTACTAAACCCCAACTCAACTTGAATCGCCTCTTGTACGTGCGCCACCAGTTGCGGGTCCCAGAGATTATGGAGGTTAGAGCGTTGAGGAGCTTGATAAAGGCCGAATCGACTGTATTCTTATTATAATTATTACTAGTAGAATGAGATACTACGAATGATTACTTATAAGCCGCACGCATTGTTATTCTGGTGCGATATATAAACATACCTGGATGGGATATAATAAATAGCACCGCATTGTGGGTTTTTACACTGTTATTTGCCTCGTTCCTAAACTCGCCTCTAAGTATCAGAAACAGAAGTCAGAATGCTGCGTCTCGCGCTAAGGTCTTATCACCCTTGATAGCGTGGTAGCACTTATATTCGAGCTCGTAGTCTGTTTTGCAGGCTCGAAGATTAATAAAAATGTGGTTAATGGTCTGACCGCCTACCATATTAATTCCGAGGAAATCGTATGTCTTGCAGAGAGTGTGATACTGAGTCAAGTCAACCGGCAGAGACTGAAAGCAGAATTGGTAGCCTGACTCAAGCCCTTGTAGTGCGACAATATCAAAGACAAGATATCACTGTGAGTAAAATCTGATTCCTATGGCTGACAATTGCGTTCGAACCTGATGAATGACGCTAGGTAAGAGATCATTAAGATGTTAATATTATAGAGTATAACCGATCTTCAGCATGATTTCTAAGGGGCCCCATCCGGCTGGCGCTCTTTCATAGAATGCATCTTCTGCGTCATTATAGTCCAGTTTCGAGTAAAGGTCATCCGGTAGTATTTTCACCATAGCAGCTATCCAGACCTCTAATCTATCTTTCTAGTGATCATATCACGCAGCAGCCTTACCCCTGCTTTTCTTTACTATGTTAATCAACTTTTTAAACAGTGAATCTAGTCTCCTCAGGTTTTCTCGATGAGATTCTTCCCATTTCTTAATCTCAGCTACAACATTCTCCACTTTTGGTGGTGCAAACACCCCGTTTTTATAATATGCGTGTACTAGATTCGGGGTCTGCAATACCCAGAGCTGGGGAAGAACCTCCTATACGCTGATTGGTTTATAAACCACACGCGTTTTAATCTCAAGTATTAAGTCAGCTGCTACAGTTCGACTCTCATGCCTCAGCAGCAACTTAGACTGCCTCGAAGTGCCACAGGGGACACATTTGGAGGGACGAAGAGATAGCAACTAGATTATATTGGATAGATTAACCTGATCCATGCCGATAACAGGGGAACCCGATAACGGATTAATATATCCATCCGTTTCATAGCGAATGATGAGTCTGAGCCTACTAAAAAAGTAACTGATGATCCTATGGTAGCCAGTACTTTTATTAACTTGGTCTCGGGTGTATGTCTTTTTAAACTCATGACCAAAGCCTATAAAGTCTCTGGGTCCGAGAAATCTAACTGTCTCAGTCTCTGCACGATAGAAGATCGTCGTCTTGCCTGTGACTTCCATCTCGATGGTGAAAGGCTCAAGCCCATTCTTTGATAGACTAGAATTAATAAAAAATAGGAGCTTGCGGATATTATTTCGATCTGTTATGAGATCAACAGCACCAATATCAAACGAAGGATGAGTTGTGTATAGAGCACGGAATAAAGGTTCCAGAGGGCTTTCTGGGTGTCGAGCTGTATTTTGAGCTATATAAATACACCCAGAATCTTTTGGTACCTTTCGGGTACCTTTCGGTGGTGACCATAATGGTGGGCAGCCCGGGATGGTAATAGTAGGAGTCTTAGAATTTATCTAGTTATAGGATGACAGGTGCTTGACATCTATGATTAATAGTGTAGTTTCTTCGAAGCTCTTGAGATCCACGCGAGAGATACTCGCTATCTTGACAGGAGTTATTATTAAATGGGTATAGCAATGCAGGAGTTGTACGTAAGTATTAAAACAGAGTAAGGAAACAGCGGTGCTCATATAATCAGACACCCAGCTTTTAAAGCAGTTCTTTTAAGAAGAGAATGCGAGGCTTGAACCTGCGAGAAAATTAACGGCCATCTAATTACCTGCCACGTATCAGGCCCCGCTCTCGAATGATGACATCTAATAATAGTTAACGCGATCCAGGATTTAGACCAGCGGGCATATGCTGGGTAACAACATAATAGGGACGGCAGGTGTGACAGACACATCACCCTACATATACTGTCAATAGTAACGTCCCGTATTCTATATTCTATAGTCATGTCAATATCTTTTATCTGGAAATTCAACCCAGCTTGTGCCGTTGTGGGTTTTCTGTATAACTGAAAGATCCAAGATATTATGTGAAATTCGCCTGAGCCAAATACAAATAGGATTCAACATTCTCGCCTGTTATCATGCCCAAGGGATCGCCGGCGGATAGAAGCTATAGATTTCTTGCAAAACTTGAGTTTTCGAGACAGGTACATACCTGGCCCCTCCTTGCCTACAATCATCATGCACGGTATATTTTTAGAGTAGTCTAGATGTCTGCGGTTGCGTGGCCCAGGAATTTCAATGTGGTATTACAACGCTTGCAGTAGCAACTGGATAGCTGAAAGATATATCAACTCTCTGATACTATGACGCTGTATCTCTATTACTATTTTAAAGGGTTAGATCAGTCTCAATCTCTATCCATTTCAGTGATAGCAGTGGATCGGCTAATCGTCGGGTAGATTCTTTCATTCTCACAGTACGGCACGAGGCCGCTTACTAATAGTTATTTTGATAATTTCTTGGAGGAAAGCAGAGCGCCAGGAATCTTTCTTAAGTTATATCATCATACGGAAGTAGAAAAATATATTGATAAGAGAATATAAGTGGAGTCCGACAGACTCCATCTCTTACATACCACAAGGCATGCATCATTTGCAAATTCCTAATCTAGCCACTTCACAGGCCTTTAAACACTAGAGAGAAAGCTATGAACCTCTACTGGCCAGTCCTTATTATTTAGCTAGTTCCTAGATAGGAATAATCAAGTGCTACCACTATGACTGACAACCAAAACCATATCTCGGCGATGGGAATTGGACGTGATAAAACTGGTTTCACTAGATACAATTCTTTGCTCCTATAATTGACTGAAGACAGACGCCATCGAGGAGACCAGCCTATATATATTATAATATTCTCATGCCTAACTACTGGCTCGGCCCGTAGACAACAGAAAAATAATAGGGCTAGTACATACCTGAGCCTCTATCTTTAAAGTAACTCCTTATCTCGAAACACGGGATGGGTTTATGCTTATAAATTTATAGTATTCTTCTTATCCAACTTATCCTGCGATATTGTGTACAAACTATTTTCCTTAACATTCTCATATATCTTCGAACTGGTACTAAAGAACTTTCTCACCAACGCCCTACGAGAGCTCTGCACTGAGGAGTAGTTGGATCTTCCCAACTCGATTAATACGCTCTACTACTAAAATATGAGTTACTATACCTCCTTGCTGTAGATAATAATATATGGTGACAGTCATCCGTGTACAAATCCCGTCTTCAAGGTGATATCCAGTGTTGGGTTCCCTGTAAAAAGTATTCTATATACCCGATTTCCTACTGAGCTTATTCTATGAAAATATTTCTATATTAGGATTCGTGTGCTGTGGTGCCCTACTACACCCGTAGTGATATTAAGCAACGCTCGCTCAGGATTTTTACGAGCACCTAGATAGTTTTAATAGTTCAAAGTACAGTTTATTTGATGCTTTTGAAGAGTTCTTGTGGCGCCTGATGTAATTATTTTAGAAATAACACAATCGGGCTTATAGAAAGTATATCTTAAATCATAATTATTCTTCTTGCAGGTCCGTTTTATAATATTTAATTAGACTGGTAGACTTATAGAGCTGGGAATAGTGAACTTAAACAAGCCCATCCCAGCCAACACCAGAATCAGTTAACTCATACCCTATCTCTGTCAAAAGAAAACGCTCATATATACATCACAGAGGTTAATCTTATAAAGAGTAATGTGATGATAGATACTCAGAAATCCGATTGCATATCTTCTTACTTACTTGAGTGGATATCTCGGCGCTCATTTCCAGTAGCGACAACTGGACGACAGCAAAATTCTATGTAAACCGGATCATCTATAAATATAATTTCGGACAGATCTACCAGATCAAGGAATATCCCGGCAATTATCTCCACGCGTTGTGTGGCGATTAAGCTGGTATTAACCTTAAATTTAAATTTAGCCTTAAATTGAATTCTGAGCTCGGACTGTGACGCGACTGGGATTTGACGACTGTAATACAGTGCTCACAACACCAGAATATTCTTCATTATTATTATGGGGAATACTTAAAAGAGGCGCTATCAATTATCTGCATGCCCTATTCTTTGGATGATCTACATCTTCAAGCTTATCAGAACACTAATGCAACTTGGCGCACATTTGGTCGCTCCGTGTCGTCGGCGTTTAAACTGGCTATGACTACTAACCAAGTACCAAGCCGACCATCTACCTGCCCCCTTTTAAGACTATTTTGTACTACAGCTAAGATGTTCAGTCTCCTTTTCTTTGGACATGATCGAGCGCGCTACGTCAGATGCTAGCTATACATGTAGATTTTAGTGCTAGAGAAGGACAAGATGGTAGGGTGGAGGCGGACTATATTTGATTACTGCGGTAAGAAGACCCATAGCCAAATTTAACACCTCTCTGCTATCTTATCTGACACTGAGAAGAAACTAAGAGCGTTGCAAATGTATGTCAGGACGTGAAGAGATTGTCATCAGAAGACTTGGGTACTCTTAATTTATAAAATATGGGAGGTTTTCTTGATCGGTTTCCAACGCTGATGGTTATTTTGTCAAGAGAATTTCATTTCTCTAACTGCGCACAACTCTGTAAAAGGTTCCTCCGGAGAGAATAACAAATTTTTTCTTATCGATGGAGCGAGTCATAGCATTAGCAGTCCTGATTAATGAATATTTGATCCCGCGCACGCATGTATAATACGCATTGTAATTCAGAGAGTCCCATGGGATGATATTTTGGACACCTCACTCCTGTAGAATTTTATAGATCTGGATTATCTTATCTCTTACGGATAGATTATAGACTTTCTCCGCTGCCTTTTTGTGTGACTCGGGCCCAATGTTTTCCATGACATAATAGATTCCTGTGAAAAGAGAAAACAAGGTGCTTCCATATAGTAGACCAAGAATGTTTAGATTAGCACTATTTATAAGTAAAAGTTCCATGGTCTCAACATGTCCATGGTATGCTGCAGCTTGGAAGACTGTAGTAAAATTGCAGGCATCGCCATCCATCTTCCAAGCCCACTGGTGAACAGCTGTGATTGGAGAATCAGCTGCAACACCAATACTTAGAATTTCACGAGTTATGTCCACGCTGAAAACTACTGCGACCAAAATATTACCTGCTAAAAGATAAGTAGAATCACTCGGCTTAATTCGGGCATTTTTACTAATCATATATCTAGCAATATCCAGCCAGCTATTATAGAGCGCCATGGCGAGCGGTGTATTAAAGAAACTCCCAAGATCTGGATTCATGTCAGCCCCGTGCTCAATCAGAATATTACATATTTCACGGTGTTTATCAGACGGCCCATCCTCCACTCTAGTCAGAGAGTATGCCAGAGCGCTATCTCTGATATGAGCCCCATTAGAGAGAAGTAGCTCGAATATTTCAACATTGCCAAATATAATAGCTCTAGTTAATGTATTAATTACAATAGCGGGATCCCATGTTTCCCAATCGTCAACCTCTATCAGTTGGTTGACGTCTGCGCCATAATCTAGAAGAACTTGGCAAATATAATCATAGTCTAATCAAGCTGCTACTATTAACGAGATTTCGTCTTTTATTTTCTCATCAGCCACGGCCCCGGCGTCTAATAATAATTAGCAAATCAGGGTGGACGATCCACGTATGGCTTCCATCAGAACACCAGAAGGACTGGCATCACTGTCTAGAAGATATTTGACTAGATCAGTATTCCCGTATCTGCATGCAATTAATAAAGTGGTTTTACTAAATTCTCCTCTCGAATTTATATCAGCACCGTCATTGATGAGAAGCTTTACTATCGATGTATATCCAAATTACACAGCTTTCATAAGTGCTGTACCGCTAGTAGAATAGAATCTAATTATATAGCAGTTCTCACACGGTTCTTGTATTTAGAAACACTTGGGATCGAATCTGATATCTTGTATCATATGAAGATCAGCTGGCCGTTGTAATATGAGAAGATAGACCACTGACTCAAAACTTAGAGCAGCTGCCTACTCCAGAGGTGTGCGAAGAATCAATTATCGAGCAGCGCAATTAAAGGGTATATCGGGAATCATGTAGTTATATATTAATATGATATATTTCTACTTCTCGCCCGATTGAAGGAGGGTGGATGCCAAAGAAGCCAGACTCATTTACTCTTCATCTCCAGCTAAAATCATATGCTCGAACTAATAGCGGCATGCATATTTAAGAAGAAGAAACTGTTCGAGATCCGTTCTACTGCCTGTTAGATTTTCACTGTAATAGTAATGATTAATATATGCAATGCAGCTTTCCGCAATCAAAGCATGTGCTGAATTATCATGGAACCCATATGATGAACAGATGTCATGCTTAAGAGCCTCAGAATTGAGAAACTCTTTGACTGAGAAATAGGAAAAAGCCAGGTACTTGTTATTAATTCCGGTCCGGTGGATAAGTCCGGATAAATATGGCAAGATCTCTTCCCCCTCCAGTCTGTCTTCTTCTGCTATAACTGGCCTATTCTGCGGCACGATAATACAACTCTCGTTGACCTCGACTAGGCGAAGCGGTCTAAGGAAAAATAAAAGCCATAGGAGGGCCCTTGCTGCTTCACTTGAAAATAGATAATAAATATTTTGTAGCATTCTGACGTACGTATTGTCCAGTCTCGGTGGCATAGTTTTCAGGATATGGTTAATATCTTTTAGTCTGGGCGTAGGTAGTTTCGTAAGCTCTACTATTTAAAGATGGACCCATAGAAACCTGCGAGGTCATTATAAGTGATATCTATCGTTTTAAATGCTTTGATAAGAAACAGGGTACTTATATTCCACCAGATAAACTGATCATGCTGTTGAGGGTTTGTGAGAGAGAATGGCTAAATACTTTATTCAGAACGTGGTTTTTCTTAAACTGCGCTTCTAGATATAAGAACATGTCGTCATGATTGCTCATCGCGTCTATGGTAATGATCTCTATTAACAGGATAGTACCTACGAAATCTTTAATATCTTGAGAGTTTGAGTTACTTCGACTTGTAAAAAGAATATGCACATGCCGATAGTAGGTAGAAATTACTTTGATCTAATTCAGGACACGACTCCTTTGGTATTCGTCGGGATCATTAGGCAATTCATCGAGAGCGTCAAGAATAATATATATCTCTTTGTATTGCTGGAAGCACGCAATGGCCGAATCCAGCGTGAGTTCGATATCATGATACTCTAGAGGTCTGCTTGCTGTGGATCCGTTGAACTTTTTATACAGTTTCTCAATATTCTGGAGAACTCGATCGTTCACACACATTTGCCTTAATATGGACGAGAGGCACAGAAGCGGATTAGGCCGGTGGGAATTAGTAAATGAGAAGAAGAAATATATAAGAATATTATTAGACTGTGCTGTACAGTAAAATTGCAGATGCCTAATCACTGCAGAGCTAGGTTTGAAGTTAGCCAGCATTCTAAGTATAACTAACCACCTAGGATGGTATTCGGGTTTTACCATAGAAATGATTTTCCGTAATTAATTATTAGATAAAATTATTAGTCAAGCGCAGTAAATAAGTTGGGTACTTAGATACGCATTCTTATTCTTCACCCACAGTAGTGGCCCTGTAAATCTCCATTGCAGGTATTCCTGATCTTGAAAAAACTATTGACAGGTGCCGGGATGTCTCCTAGACTCTCGAGACTAGTAGAGTATAAATAGATCTTGACTATAGATTTATCCAAGGACTTCTTTCCGCTTCAGGTCTGTAACAATCGTGGACGCTTCAGCTATTGTCTTTGTATACTCTCTCATCATGGAACACCATATGAATCTTATATGGATGCTTTTAAAATATTCTTGTTCTCTCCCACATCGGCCTCTAATTGAGAAATATCATATGATAACTGAGACATGTGCTGAGCGAGAGTCTCTGATTCAGCAGAAGATATATCACTAGTATATTATATAATCAATGAATATCTGACCGCCAAAGGGTACCGAGATGACCTACGTATTTAAAATATTGATAATGAGAATCAGATCTAATTTCTGTTCTTGAAGGATATCTTGAAGTTTTAGGATGGTACTTTTCTTTAAAGGGTATTTAATCCTCTTCCACTCAGACCTGGCGCGAGTAATAAAGCTACTGCTTGCTGTATTATCTTGGATTTTTTTTATCTTCGCGTCCAATCTACGCATAGTGTTCTCACATCTCTTCAACAACTTCTCGAAGTCTGCCGTTCCATCGTAACTTTTAAGAGGTTTTCGCTTTACTGTCTCTTCCAAAATTGTTAGTATCCGACGTATCTTGTCTACAGAATTGTAGATATCGTCTACATCTTCTCTGCAATGTCGCCATCCGTTGTAATACGTGATGATGCTTTGGGACATCTGGAGTCTCAGACTCACAAAGCCGGCAACTCCAGCGGCCAGGTCCATGAAATTATGGATGGCGATTATGGTGATTTGGTCGAGGGAAATCCTAGACTGAGGGACAGCTTTCTATCCCTTTATCTGCTGAGACTGCCAGGTAATCAGGAATGTGGCTTAGGCAAGCTGGTTACTGCGCCACAACATGACATAGTCTACTGTGCAATAGCGCGGGAGCAGAAGTTGTATTCTCATAATCTGCTTCGTCGTGGCCTTGTTCCCAGTCTACCACCGAACGAAGGAGTCTCTTTTGGATCGGCCAATCCAATACCCAACAGCGGTATGTCGTGGGTCATGTGGTAGCTCCTTGATGTGGCATTCCTTGTTCTTAAATATGCTGCTGGCTGGAGTCAAAGGAGCACCAAGTGGGGTCCCCTGCAATTGTTGTGTAATAATCACCGGCAACACACAAGGGCCATCCAAAGATGGCAAAAAGTGGTCCGCCATTTTGTCCAGGAAAAGCATGCCGTGGTCAGTAGAGGAACCAGGCATCCTAAGAATATTGACAAAGAAGTAAGTTTTATCTTAGCTAGAGGTTACCAGACACTTCACAGAGCAATTTCCCGGTAGAAGCCAGAATTCTATACAGGTATACTGGAGCTTGAGACTCAACCAGCAGACGAACTTCAATAAAAAAAAAAAGTTCATCACCATCCTATCATCATTACTATATATATACGTAATTTATTATCTACCTTCTGTACCTCAATATTCCGGCTTCTATGCGGCTATCATGATCTTCAGTCGTCCATCTCATTCATCCAATTCTTTATCTGCTTCTGCCATTCCTCCATCCTCTTCGCTGCCTCTGATAATTCGGTCCCATTTCTACCCTTCCTGTCTACGGATCTGATTAAACAACTGCATCTGCTTTATCAATGATTTCATCCCATCCCTAATACTTTCCTTCACCAGGATAACCTCTGCCCGGGCCGTCTTTTTCCGTTCGGCCAGCCGCCGCTCTTTCCACCGCCCGAATGGTTCCAGAACTTTCGTGAACAACTTCTTCAGCACCCCTTCCATCATCTGATTATGCTGCACCACAAACATGTGATGCCCGTCGACATTCATCATCTTGACCAGTTCCTGTCGCGCACCGGCTTCGGAAGAAGACAGCTCCTCCGCCCTGAGGCCCCCAGAAGATCCCCATTTCTCGTTCCTGGCTTTGCTGCTGCATTGGCACGAAATAACAATTTGCGGCTGGATGTACCGTAGGCACGTCCACGTAAGCTCGAACGAGTCCGTCACCAACTCCGACAAATCTTCTGCGAACCGCTTTGACTCCAGCAATATATCTGTGACCATTGGAAACGTGTCCATTACGATCACGTCATGTAGTTTAAGCTTCAATACCTCGAGGTTTTTCTCCAACCACCCCAGCGTTGGCGATTGTTGAACCATTTGCTCATACCCCAGTACGTCAAATGGACTGGGGTTGAGTAACAGAATCACTGGGAAGTCCAGCCATCCACACAGCAATTCTTTCCAATTCTGAAAGCTTGCCTCCGAGATCCCATGTTTTACCTGGAATTGCCGTCCTGGCCCGGTAGAGCGGGCAAGATTCGTCCACCAGGAGTTGACGAGTTTGCCGCAAACTGCTGAGTCTTTCTGGAATTATTTCTCGAGTCAAATGTTCCACAAAACGGGGCAAGCCTTACTCGAGGTAAGGTGCGAATGGGTTGAAGCATCTTGGGTTTCTTGCTTCTTCTTCTTCTTCTTCTTCCAGTTCGACTGCTGCGAGGCGCCCGGTGAGGGCATCAACGTGGTCAACTTTTGCATGTGAGACTGGAAGAGGCATCTTTTTATGTTTCTTGATGTTCGTGTTCTCCTTTCCTACCTTATTGCCAGCTCTGTCTTGCGCCCTTCATACTTGGGGAAAGTTTTTGTTATTCTGAACGCAGGCAGCATTACATATTCTAGAGTCCGTAAACTGTTACTCAACACGAACTGACCTTGTCTTTGATCTCTGCTGTTTGCGGATCCAATGATTGTTACCATTTTAACACCACTTTATTCTCTAATTGCTGGTAAATTCTCCTATTAACTCCGTTTATCGCGCAATGGAAAAAGCACCAAGCAGCTGGAAACGGTAGCAAGCAATTTGATCACTGTAACCCCGTTGCCGCAACCGGACACCACCACATCAATGGAAGCATGTCTCCGAAGCAATCACGCACCCTGTTGTTGATTATCCTGATGCCGATGGCTCCGGAGATGAGGACTGGGAACTACACATTCCGGAATACGTATCTCCAAAGCTGACCCATCGCCTTGTGTAGTTTTCCCCGCTAGACTAAAATACGAATCCGCACCTAGCCTAGTGGTTTATGGTTTAGAATCCAACTCCTTGGGCGAATGCAGGTACCCACCTATATAACTATCCCTCTAGGTACATGTCTTCGCTGTAAACCGTCTCTTTCTTGACGAATTTGGAGCCTCGCCGGGGCATATGATTGTTTCTCTTCCTCGCCACCTTGCCATAAGGGGGAGGGTTGGGTACTGTTGTGGAAACGGATTCCATTGTTGTGGTAAATGTGGTGCCGGCGATGGGAGTCGAACCCACCACCTCCAAGAAGCAAGGTGAACAAATCTGGCAATACTTTGGAACTTATCTCGGAGTGCTTACCACTACGCCACCGCCACTTGGGGTGAGCCACAGAGCTAATTCGAATCGGGTTGGTCACAGAGTCCACGAAGTGATACGTGCAACGTGCAACAAGGCTTAGAGGCGCGTGCACGACAGCGAGGCCAGGATTCGTTCTCTGTAAGCGCTAAATGCGCCCACCTCATGCGTATGCGCCAGGACTCTTTGCCCGTCGGGGGGAACTTCCCGTGCCTAAGGTAGCTTGAACCCCATGCAAGGGAACTTCCCTCCGTGTGAAGCAACCTGCTCACCTGTCAGAAGATTATCGCTCATCCATTTTTTGTTCCAGCCAAGACCTAGCGGCCCAGACAGGACAACGCAAGATTCAGATAACAGCCAAGGGATTTGACTCCAATCCTACCACTGATGAGGACGACTCGACCGCAGCCCAAGAATTCAAGGTATTGAGGTTATTTTGCAGACATGGTCTTGAAGCTGGCGGTGGGATCTGGGCGTAGGAGAGCGCTACTGACCGCACAGTGCGGATTTTAAAGGAATATTAGAAAGCCGAGGGGAGGTGAATCATACACTACAAGGGAGTCAACATTATAAGAGAAACGATAAGATCAACGTCGGTATATGCGCAAGCGTAGTAGTTATAGGAAACATGATGTGTGCTATTTCCGCATGTGTAACACCATTCGACTTAGTTTCTAGCTTCTACTGCAGACACAGAATGCTGCCGTCCGCATCTTTCCAAGTAGCTTGTATATTTGCCAACATTCATTGGGTGATGGAAACCACTCTTATTATTTGGCTTCGACCCAGAATACTTTAGGAAGCTACAGAGCACCTTTCCCGCGGTTGGATGACGTGCTCCGCTCCACAGTTACTAATCATGACTCACGTGCAAACAGTTTGGCAGACACGAAAGTTAAAACATAATGGCGTCATCGCTCTTATCAAGGCTCAATGTCGGGGACAGGTCCTTGATGTTCTATTTGGTCTAAAAGTCTATCAAGAGCCGTTCGTTCTCTACAAGATTTTAAGCAGCATGAGTACCTTCGTCTCATGCTTAGTCTGATGCTACTCAAATTTGCACTCTGATAATTGACCATATCAGTAAAAATTACGTCTAGAGTAAACATGACCTTTGTCGTAGGTACCCGCAATCCTGATGATTGCACCGGCGTGGCCCGCCAGAAGGTTAACACACATAGTCAGCCTCTCTTCCTTCCACTTACCGTCTGCTAATTCGAAACCGGACCAACATGCACTGCAATCATAATAGATCGCACCGCCCGGAGACGATATCCTACGCGGAATACGCAGCTGCCCATTGCTCAGTGAATTTTATGAGAACATTTGCTGGCGCAGCCAGTGGTATTGCTTGCAGCATAGTGACGTGCCCGTTAGACGTGGTTAAGACAAGGCTGCAAGCTCAAGGAGGTTTTCGGAAGCCATCACACTCTCGTATGGCGTCCACAAACCGCGGTATACTGGATGTCAGCCGCGCTGTATGGCTTGAGAAGGGTCCAAGGGGAATGTATCAAGGACTAGGATTAACTGTACTGGGCTATATTCCTAGATGGGCCATCTTCTTCAGCATTTACCATCGATGCTATGAAATGTTCCATGATTATTTTGGTATGTCTACCCAGATCAATTTGTCGGGTGCTCTGATATGTTGATGGCTAAATAATGTGCGCAGACTTTAAAAGCCAATCAGTAACATCGCTCATGTCGTCTCTAACAGCAGGGACTTGTTCCATAGTCACTACAAACCCGATTCAGGTGGTCAGAGCCAGGCTCATATCACAGAGCGGCGTTTCCAGTCAAGCATATTCGAGGCCGTTGTGGCAATACAGCTCAGCTTATGATGCGGCTCGGCAAATCTATTGCAATGAAGGCATTCCAGCTTTCTACTCCGGTTTGACCCCAGCTCTTATGGGCGTGTCGCACCTTGCAATCCAATTTCCCCTCTACGAGGCCTTAAAGCGGAAGCTCACAGGCTCGGGATTAGGCGAATATGACCGGAAGCCCTCCCATAACCTTTTAGGTGTTCTTGCTGCAGGATCTATGAGCAAGATAATTTCTACTGCTTCCACTTACCCTCACGAGGTCATTCGAACGCGACTTCAGACCCAACAGAGACTCAAATCAACCATCATCGCATCGCGAGGCATACAAGAAATTGTTTATAATATTTGGAAGACGGAGGGATGGAAAGCTTTCTATGCTGGCTTGGGCGCTAGCATGATACGTGCTGTACCGGCCTCGGTGACCACAATGCTAGTGTATGAGAACATGTTAAGTGTCCTGATCAGTATAAAAGCTGATGGCGAAAGGAAATTAGCAGATCAAAGCTGTACACCGTAACATGCTTCAGAAAATCGGAATGTTGAATTTCACAGTCTCGCCTTATACAGTGCATCGACCTACATCAATCTGACATGGATACCCGAATGTCACGAGGCTTTTCTGCGTCATAAGAATGCATTGTGACAATGTCCCCCTAAACATTGTCCCCTTATTCCCGCATATTCTTAGCCCCCTTTTGGTTTTGCTGGTGAAGAGGACTATCTACCATTTCCGGGATTGGGGATTTCATGCCACTAAAGTCCCTGTTGGCATCATTTTGAACATTGCTATTGATTGGAACCGGAGCATAAGGACGCGAAATGCTGTCACGCATAGGATGGGCCGCGCCAGTTTTAATTTCACCGTTATCGGTTACTCTATCCGCTGCGGAGAGGGCCAAATCACCTGAGTCGAAGTATCTTCGTTCCTGTTGCTCATCAGTAGCGGTCTTGTGTCAGCTCATCGCAAACATACCCTAGACTGTCGCCCGAGTAATCCTCCGCCATGGGGCTGTTTGCTATAGGAAGTTGGGGGGCGTTTCTCATTCTCAGACGAAGTCTAACAACCGATCAGTCCGGTAGGCCATACTATGTAAGTAGGTTTGCTCTAACCTGGGAAGACAATTCTTTATCGCGTCCTGGTTCCATTTGCCAATCCTGTACCGCATGTATACAGTTGAGAACGGAATAAATGAGATGGCGCAATCGGAGACTGGATTACATTGATTCCCACTCACATAAGATGTGTGAGCTTACCCCGCGTATCGGTCTGTCGCAATCGGATTTCGACGTCACCTCCCTTGGACTAGTCCCATGGAATGCTGCGTCAATTTTCCATCTGAGCCAGCCAAGGACCCAGCTCATTAGGTCTTAGCCAACAAACCCGTGGGTCGGTTTCAGTCAGAAACCAAGCCACGAAGCGCGATGCTTGCCAACTCGCGGACGGCAAGAGTATGTCATCTGACAATACATAATAAGGCTAAAGTATCGTAGCTTTTCTCTTCCCTCGAAATGTTGCGTTATGGTCTTCGATGTTTCTAGCCCACATTCGTAATTGAGCATTTATGAAAGAAGGTAAACAAACGTCTGATGATCTCATCTGCTGACCTCCGTACAAGATTAACCCGCCAAAATTATCCATTACTTTGAATAGGCCTCACCCTTTGGCTTTCTCGGCAGTCATTTGGATTAACAGCGCTCCATGTGTGTGAGCGAGCCTCTGCCCAGTTACTGGATTTCTGAAAAGGAGCAACAACACGAGAAGCAATTTCTAGACCAGTGAAAGGGAATATCCGGCAAAGCTCATCATATAGCAAGGACTGAGCATGGGGTACTTGGTGACGCTAGGATGAACGGCGATGTGTGAAAGACTAAATTATTGTCCAAAGGACAGTTTGTGTGAGCGCATTCAGTTGGTGCAGGAGTCCAATGGAAGGGCCTAACTGGCGAACCTGCAAGGGAGCATGTCATGGTATTTTACTTGATGCACATCTCACTGGCTTTCAGTCAATATAAATACCGATCCTCTTATGCGTGCAGCTTTCCTCTTAGGCGCTGAATAATCAAGAAGAGCCTTCTTACGTAATTGTCCAGTGTGAGAGTTGGAAAACGGAGAGCTCTGTTCGCTATTCAATTAGCCCTCCGTCTCATGCCCTGTGGCTCTCTGCTTCGCGCTCCCTTCGCTATCTTTTACAGGCTTTACACGGAGCTCATTGATATCCTCTCCACTACGGGCCTGTGAGTGTTCCGAGTTTGATGAGACTGACACCGAAGTCACTGATCATAGTGCTTGTCAGGTTCTGGGATTAATAAAATTCAGGCCTGCAGGGGAAAGATCTGTGTTCGCTTATGTAGTATATCCAGAGAACAGCTATGGTGGTTATCCGTATTTTGCCTAAGATGGGGCGAACCCGAAGAGTCCCTGAAAGACAGCTATGACAGGTCACCGTACGAAATCTCGCTATCGTCATCTTTGTCTTCTGTGACTCAACGAGCTGGCAGCGAGAACAACAGGAGACCAATGACCATTAGTTACCAATATTCGTCCGACAATAAATTGAAGAATGGAATAGCTGTCAATGTCTTTCGCGAGATCCAATATAACTTAGTGTGCCCTTTGCTATTCCCCCATCACAGCACGTGACAGAGTAATGTACGGTCGTTGATCTTATTTTATCTCACTTTTGGATCTAATAAGTCTGCCTTGATTTTCGTTGAATGGAGTTCCTGGTCTACAAAACCAGTAGTCATAGAAGGCTTTCTGCGCGTTGGGCAGATCTGTTCGTGGGGGCCGGCGCCAAGCGCATGCTTGGGTAATTCAGGGGCTCAGATGCTTGGCCTTGGACGTCTTGTGGGCCTAAGTCCACGCGCCTAGATCCAAGAGCTGTCTAGATCCACTGCCTTAGGCCACAATGACTGGGCTGCGCTGCTCAGGCCTTACAGCTTGACCCACAAAACCTAGGTGTACAAGATATTTCGGCCCGGTAGATGAGTCCCTAAAATGCTCAAGCAGTTACTCAGCGCCGACCTGTGAATACATATCTGTCCAGCGCGACGATACATGCTGTGGGCATTCTGAAGGCTCGGCCACATGGCTCCGAACGTTCTCCGGAATCATCTGCACGAAGTTACATTTTCACAATTCGCTAGAACAAACAAGGTAACTCTTTCGATTTGCGCAAAACACAATAGCCGTGACTGCGTCTGGACTCCCTTAGCTGGACACTCTGGCGTCTGCAGACTCACTCAGGATCCACGCTCTTACTCTCAGTGGCCTGTCAAGATGTCCTTTCCCCCAAGGACTTTGGTCTCCCGGATCCTGGATTGAGCGGAAACCGAGCCGAAATCACCCGATAAACGTCACTGTTCTATGTCGCTCGGGAGAATGTGAGAGCATTCTCAGGACTGGTTTAGACATAGGTGGCTCTATCTAAGACTTTTGTATACATATGAGCTGGACAGGTTCGAAAACGACGTCTCCGAGCGGCTAGCAGTACAAGAAAAGCCTTTTATGTCGCCCTACGAGACATATGGATTATTTCATGCAGCGATATTCAAGCAGACTTATGAGAATAAGCTGACATGTGAAAGATCATAAGTCATTTTGGGACATGGAAGTGTCGGACCAGAAGGAGATATCTAGGATGGAATGGCTCTCATGACAATCCTCTTGTGAGGAAAATAGCCACGTGAGAATTGTTCTGAAATCTAAATACAAACAAGAGGCAGACAGTCATGTGAAACACGTCTTCGAAACACAAGCCTTCTAGAAGGCTTGTTCTATAGCCAGTACGATCATAAAACATTGCGAATAGGAACCTAGAGCATGAGAGGTGGCTGCTGCATCTGTCTTTGAGACTAGACAAAGTACACATCTTCAGCAAGAACGTCTACCTTGTTTATAACTCATTTATCGCAGCGGTGCTGACAAGTTCATACGGTAGTGGGTCTCCTGCTTGGGGGCCTAGTGATGCAGATGTCCATGGTTACGAAGCGACTTCCAGCTGAACCGCAGTCGTCCCTGCCAAGTACCAGAAGTCAATGTTGATTGGCCTCCCGACCTAACAAGGTGGGTCATTACTGCGTACTTCCCGCAGTGGCCCTCTTAAAGTGTTCCTCGATTGTACCGCTGCGGGTCCGGCGAACTTTCATACAGATAGCCGGCTTTCTTATATATTTAACCGGTCGGCGCAAAAGTCGGGCAGGGAGGGTGATGAAGGGTGACAGCGTTCCAATTTGTATGCGAAAGGAGAAACGGAGTGGCAGACAGGTAATCTAAATAGGCATCATAGCCCATCTCTTTCAATGATGGGGGAAATAAGGGTGCTCTCTACTTCGGCTAACACGGCACAAATGAGTGGAGATCAGTGATGAAGTACCTTACTAGTGTCGATCCCAAATGCCGGCGCACGGTGTACCAGCTCAATATCACCTTGGTACTGGCGTGCTTACAAGGGTGAGTACAAGTTACCACGGGTGATCAGCGTTTACAGTACAACCCACGAATGCCAGCTGTTCTGGTTCCCTCGCTGGTAGTAGCCTCCCTTCCAGCCAAGGCTACTCTGTTCAAAAGCAATAGCTGCTACACTGTTATAAGGATCAAGGATAGGGGTGGATTTGATTACCCAAGAAGACTACTTATTTTCAACCAAAAGCGAAACGGCAGAACGTCAACCGAGGCTCCTGGGGTCAAGCTGTAGGGCTCGGGTAACGTTACCTGGTCATTCTAGCCTTGGGCTATTGAGATAAGTGATAGTGAGGTTGATTCGTGTTGATTGACTTAAGGAGTTAACTTTCACAGGGGCGGGATGCCTCATATATATATCCGTTCCCAATCCCTGCCATAAGGTTCAGCCACCATAATATTCAACACAGCCACCCGTGATACTCAACAGGGGATATAGCATCAGGCAAGGGCCAGCGTATGAAAAACCGAGAACGACCGCGACGACGACTATTGAGCAATAGCTCCTGAGCCAGCGTTCCATTTCTCGCCTCTGGCCGTGATGACATAAGCGTTGCACCTCTTGGCTTGATATGCCTGACCCAGCAAGATTCGTAGAACATTCTAAAGATCTGCCTGGGCTGAAACCAAGGATCTGAGTGCGTTTGTATGACCCAGGTTGTTAGCACTCAGGTCAACAATAACAGCCCTCTGCTCTGGTGCACTCGACCCTATAGGTAATCAGACCCTAGGCCTGTGTTGTGTAAGAACCTCAGGCAAATATTTAGAAGGCTCTTCGAATTCCGCTGGTCAGGCGTCATCAAGCAAGTAGAGGTATTTATGTAATCACGGCCAGATGCGGGGCAGGGAACGCTGGCTTTGGATGGATGTATACAGCAGCTTACGACGTGTCCCAACGCCATAGATCTAATGCCTAGCATGCTTCAGATGAATAATCTTTAGAATAAGTCAAGGAGCATAGGCATTTGCGCCGTCTTTTGACGGCTCACCGTACAAAATCTTGCCATCATCATCTGTCCGGACTAAATGAGCTGGTGAAACAAGGTTTTGAAGTCATCATCTACCGAGTTTACCCCCCCCCCCCCCGGGGTGCCTCGCTAGTTCGATGAGTCCCACCCCTCTAAAAAAAGGAAAAAAAAAAAGAAACAAAAAAAAAAGTGTTCCCATCTACGCTTCACTAGATGCAAAAGTTGGGATAAATACTCTTAAAGCGCTCGTCATCATGTCTCTCCCATATGGTTGCTTCGAAGTCAACAAACAGCGCGTGGGTCTCTGGGAGAAGACACACATGGTTTTTCCGCGCTGAAAGCTGCAACATACGCATGAGTCCTTTCATTATAGGCCATTTACGGGAGCAGGCACGGGCGACTACGCAGAGTTCCGCGAAGACGCTCTTACGCCCCGGGTCACCGAGCTCGCTTAGCAAAGTGAAAAGCGCCGTGCTCAGGCAACTCACAGTGGTAAGACACATATAGTCAATACCCCACTTGGCGCGATAAATACGGAGGAGCCGAACGAAGGACTCCGCCGCGTCCACGCAGACTTCTCTCGCTGCAAAGATCATGCTTTCGGTGCCGGCCTTAGCAGCATCACCTAGCTCCTTAATAGATCCCCAAAGAATCATAATACTTGCGTAGTAAAACATGCTGCGTGTTGCATGATTAAGACATCTCGGTACTGTAATATAATAAGAGCAAAAAGGGGTCCACTCACTGTAAAATAAGAGCATGAGATACTATAACATTTTCCAGAATAAGACACTCCGGCAGATTATCTCTCCATCGAGCTAATCTTACCCGTATTTTCTGCAAAGTGCGCGGAAGACTATCTGGGGGCGGTATCTGGCCACTGCCAAAGACTAGTACACTCGCATTCATATTGATGGTGCTGAGCTCGCAGAGGTTGTTGAACACACAAGCGATATGTGACTGAACGGGACTGGCTTCGCGTGGATACGGAACCCAGGTCTCAGCAGGGCCGTGGTCGCATGGAAGAAGAGGTCGATCTGGCTAAGTAGTTGCGAGATACTTCATCCATGTGATCAAGATAGTTCTGCGCGCTTTGAGTCAGGACAGGCAGAAGGAAGCCCACTGAAGTAAATTAACACGCACATTAAGATATTATATATGCCCCAGATAGCATTAGTCGCAGCACGACCCTCTGGTGTTAAAGGAGCTAATTCCGAGTATATTTCTATATGATCAGCGGCCAAACTGCGAAGCTGACCTAGATGCCACCATACAGCTTCGCCCTTTCCCAGTGCAGCTTTGCTGCGGATAGCCAATCAGTGTTATAAATCATAGATATTGCCGCTGGCGGATGGAAGACCCACCAGATGGTAAACACCCCGCAGCCTTGCAAGGTAGTCAAGTCATACTAACCATCCATTCTATCATACCATCATTTCGCCTCCTCGTAAAAATGAAGCCCCTTTGAATTGCGGTCGGTAGAGTCCGCGTACGCTTCTGGGTGATCTGAATAGAACTATGTTAGGCAATCAGTGATTAGTGTCTGACAAGAGTCCATCATACGGGCAGCACTTACGCATGCTTCTGTAAGAATACAGTTCATCAGAAACGGAGAACAGCACTGGGAATTGAGATTCGCTGCCTGAGCATCGCGGAGGAAAAGGTCACGATCGATCCAATTATGGAAAGGCTGACTCCACGTAAGCCAGAGTGAGACCAGATGCGATACAAATTCATCAGATTTGGTGACCGACGTCCAGGACTCTGCGGGGACGCGATAGACGGGAGAACTGTGCAGTCGCTTGATAGTCAGAGCGCGATGTGGGGATGGGCGATGGAAGTCTATGGTGTTGGATGGCGATCGCGTGCGGTCGTACATATCGGCCCCAACGGGACTCTGCTGCCGAACCCCATCGGTCATGGCATTTTTAATGTAGAGCTGTAATTCGGCAGGGGGTGCTTGACTACGGATGAGACCTAGCAGCTGCAGGGCCTTGTTATCAGAGCTGTCGCGCAGCGTATTCACCAGCTGCTGCAAAAACTCACGCTCTGCTTCCAGTTCGTTAAGCTTGCGCTTGTGGGATAGCTTCCGTCGCATATCCTCGTCTAGGTCGAAGACACACAGGGTCTGATTTTTGATGCATCAGTCACACACCGTGGTTCCGCTTCCGATGGAACACTATCTCAAGTTCAACATTACTAGAAAGACATGAGTAGGAAGAAAGGGGCTACTACCTTACATTTTAAGCGCTTGCACTCGCGACAGGCAGTTGAAGCCTTTTGTTTGGGTAAAATAGGTGATACAGAGACATTCGTGTTGAATGGCATAGGCCTGTCAGCAGTTTCGGGACGCAGGGCAGGGGCAAGAGGCTTATGGAGCAGGAAGTCTCGGGGCAGTTGGGAACGGGGCGGAGTTGACATGTTTAGTGTGAGTGGGTCAGATATTAGCAAGGACGAGAGGGTTGTTAAGGAACAGCTCCTCGAACGCCAATTCGACAGCAATGACAGGACTGTGGGAGTGAGGGAAAAATTCATTGGATCGATGTCATCTTCGGAAAGCGGCCATCCTTGGTAGAGCCAATTGATCCGTGGCCGGAAGTCGCTTTCATCCACACAGCAGTTGCGTTTGCCGCAGGGCGACCGGCAGCGGCCACGATACAACAGGGTTTAGTAAGCACGGGCCGCGACAACTACGCGAATCTAGATAGCTAGAATTGTGTCTCCTGCCGCCCGGCTAAGAGATATTAAACACCCTCGCTTCCCAACCACTTGATGGCTGTCTCACACTACCATGTGAATCATTGTGTGTAAACAGATAGTAGGAGGGAATGATCGTCTTCCAAGTACGTTGCCGGGCATTATAAGCCACCATCTCATATCATCCTGTCGGGGTGAGGGAGGATGCAGTTGGTATTTAAGAGTCTGTCGGGTATCGGGACCTGATTAGAAACATTGCCGCTTGTAGCAGGCACGGGAGCGGGAATGCGCTACCATACTTGATTCGTCCCCCGACAACCAGGGAAGGGGCCCCCAGGTTAATGACATCAACGACCGGCGACTTCCAACCTTCGCTCTGATTATCTGGCTACCAAGTTACTTCATAGCCGTTTTTGCGCCACCCCAAATCACTGATGGGTTGTGCAAATGATTTCGGCCTCCCTCCGCTTTGTGCGATGGAGGACACGCTAGAGTCGTACCCCTTTGGTATCGCGGCGCCCAACGAACCCTCCTTTACACTTGCGCCCGAGCATTCGGCCGTTGGGGGAACTGCCAAGCAGCCCTGGGTCCCCGAGAGCCCAAGGGACGTTATTCCCCTGGCCTTTCGCCCGTCTTCCCGGCTGGAATTTGTGGACCGACCGGGCTCATATCGCTATCCGTCTTCATCGTTTTCATCCCGCGAAGTACAGGGCTTAGCTGGCAAAGTTGCTATTCCCCGCATAACTTGCGACAGCAGCAAGTCGCAAGTCCGGCGGTGCACAAAAGCCTGTGGACCATGTCGGCAGCGGAAGATCAAGTGTGACGGGAACAAACCGGTCTGCCGACCGTGTGTAGGCCGCAATGTCAGTTGTTTCTATACAGATGTTAAGCGGGTCCGCGACCGCAAGCAACTATCGGTCCTGCAGAGGAAGGTCGAGCAATATAAGCGGCTGTTACGTGATTTGGAGGAGGTCGACGGGGATGTGGCTAGGCGTGTTCGAACGGCTCTCAGGGTAAGTCTCAGTGCGTGGCCATATGTCTCCTAGTCTCAGGCTCACTGCCGAAATCAAAAGGGGTTCGATGCAACGTCTGCTACTGCTGATGACGGCGATTCCGACTCTTCGAATTCCTCAGTCGGGTCGCTGAACGGGCTAGACTTAGTCCAGGAGGACTTGAACCGAAGCGAAAAGTCCGTCGCTACCGGATTCTTTGGGAAAAACTCGGAGATAGCGTGGATGCAGGGGCTTGAAGACGAAGCAAAGAATCGAAGCTGGAGAAAAGCAGAATCACTGGATTCCAAGACCAGTAAGACTGTCAGGATCCGACTGGCACTTCCATACTCGCAGATGCAGAGAACAGAGATTTCAGCAATCACCTTTTACTTGGACGATATTAGTCTCCCGTTGTTGGACTCGGTTGATCCGTACGAACTGCCCCCGAAGGATCTTGCTAACCAGTTTTTCACAGCGTACGTGGAGTCGGTCCATCCTTCGTTCAACGTTGTCCGGAGAACAGTCTTTATACTCCAATACTAGCGGTTCTTCAATCAACCGACCCACCCCTCACGACGTTGGCTGGCCATTTTGAACATGATCTTCGCTATTGGGTGTCGGTATTATCAAGCCATGAACAGCAGAGCAGACGGCGATTACGACGATCTCGTGTATATGAACCGGGCGCGAAAACTGGCCCTGGATGAAGATTATATCTTCAAACATGCCAATCTTCAACAAATACAGGTCGAGTTCCTGATGGCGCTATATCTCGTTAGCAAATATCAGATCAATAGACAAGTGAACACGACAGCCGGTGTTTAAGAAGATCCACGCTAACACTACTATACTGCAGGGCATTTACGTTCTCCGGTATAGCATTCCGGTCCGCCATATCACTGGGAATCAACCTGCGCTTTGTGGACGGTCAAACGGAATATCCCGCCAAAGAGGCTTGTATTCAGCTGTGGTAGTCGATCTTCCTCCTCGAGCATCTCCTTACGGCGGTTACTGGCCGGGCCTCTTACGTGGGCGAAAGCCTCAGTGCCACGCGATTACCAATACCGTTCGAAGAAGAGACCTTTGGCAGATCGGACATACTGTCTCTTTTTCAAGACTCCGTATCACGTATCGACCGCCTCAAACTCACGCTCCTTCAGACGGAGGAGGAAGCGCGTGCCAGTATGTCCTGGCTCGCATCCTGTGAATCCAGCCCGTCACTGTTCTTTCACTGTCTTGTGGACCTAGCTGCCATCGGCCAGGATATCATCATCAACGTTTATAGTATTCAAGGTGTCCACGACTGTGGCAGCCAGATTAAGCAGCGAATCCGAAAATATAGCAGTATTCTAAACATGTGGCTCAGTAAGGTTCCCGAGGCCTACCGATTCACCTCGGTGAACAGCGATGGGGTAGACATTCCGGGTAGCAACAACAGCCAATGGAAGCGAGAACGCATTTTCTTAGCCATGAACTACTACAGCACTCGTATCATGCTTTGCCGCCCGTGCCTCACGCACACTGGTTCGCCATTGAGTATTCGGTCTGCTGATCCAGAAGTTGCCCAGCATTCATGCCCGATTTCACGCCCAAATTCCAGTAGTTGCACGCAGTTCCGCTCCAGTATGGCCCTCATGTGTATTCGTTCCGCCCGCTCCCTCCTTGCATGTCTTCCTCAGACACCAGACATCATGTGGATCACTGCAATGACTCCTTGGTGGTGCATCCTCCATTACATTATGCAAGCGACAACCGCTATTCTTTGTCATCTTTCCAGCTGGCCACCTGGGCCCAGCGAACACCCCGCTCATCCCGTCTTCTCCGATCTGGGGAGCACGGTCAGGGAGATTAAGAAGGCCATGCGCTGGCTCCACCACATGGCATACACACATGCGGCTCCCGGACGCGCATTCCGGCAGTGCAACAGCATTCTGCAGCGTATTACCCCGAGCCTGGGTATTGACCTCAGTGATCTTCCCGATTGCAGAGACTACTGGTGAAGATGTATCACATTTGATTAGCAGCATTGACGAACGCAAGGTTAACAAAGTTCAATCTGCCCGAGATGTTTCAGCACCACATTCCAATTGACCCTGCGTACGTCACAATCGAGCCTTACTGGATAGGAAAATTGTTGTTCCGTAGACTCGGCAGAAGCAGGGAAACTACATCCAGTTAGAATTTCAGGAGGACCCTGTGCCAAGAAACTAAATTGGGTTTTGGACGTCCGCATGCGCAATAAATCGCTAGCAATGCTTCCCAGGCACCTCTATACATGGTTTGGTTTCCAGCAAGCTTTTGCCCATATTGACTAAATATTCGCAGACTGTTCTTTCATCTGCTGGCCTTGTGTGTTGGATTTAGATAGTTCAACAGCGCTAGATATAGGTATGGGAGAGTGAAGACGTTCAGATGTTGACAATTGCCCTTTTGTACGGCACGTGACCTAAGTCATCCACGACTGAAGCGTCTAGATCTCTGTGGGCTTTACGCTTCTTGTACATACATCGGGTGTAATTAGGAAGGAATCACTCACAGATCGGTGCCTGCTAAGAGTATCAACTTACAGGCTAATCATATACGGACTAGTACGTGTTAGGTTTTGGCGAAGGGAGCCAGGGAAGGATCCGGAGTAGACAGGGTGGTTGTGCAAGAAAGGAAGGAGCTTAAGTTCATGGGTTCATAGGAACTGCTCTAAGAGGAATGCCTACCAAGAACGGGTTAGAGCCAAATGCTCCAGCACTTACCCAACCTACGAATCCTCCAGCGCCCTCAGTGGCTCCAGAGCATCACCAACGAGCCAAAAGACGCAAAAGTGTAGCTTGACATAGGCAGACTCCTGAGTTCCCATCCTTTATTGGCCACTAGAGCCTCTAAGGATCCGCAATATAAACAGCCAGATATCTAATGCTTTTTCGGAGCTACATAACGGAGTCTGCGAGGAGAAGAATAAATGCCATTCAATACATCGATCGTTAAATAGGTGATGGGATATACTGACAGTCACGTGGTCTATCTATATCTTCCTAACTACGGGTGTTGAGGACCAAGCCCCAAAAAAGCCGGAGGGAGAGCCTCAAGGGGGGAGACATTCCTGGGGGGAAATGTCCCTAAGGGAAAGAAGGCCCTGGAGGGAAACGTCCCTGAGGTGAAAATCCCCTGAGGCAATGAAAGCCCTAGGGGAAAATATCCATAAGAGGAAGGACCCTAATAAATACCGGCGCTAACGACCAAAAGGTGCAAAGAAATCGTGTGAGGATCCATTTTACAAAGCTTTCTCGTCGGGTGTAGGCAACTGCCGCCTCTGTGAGTGTGGAGTAAGCTTAACCATCTAAACATACATATCTATCCTTTCAGTGCACTACAAAGATATCTTTCCATATTATACAGAGAGTTTAATGTCAAACATCCTTGTCCTGTAATATATATGTGAGGTTCAGAATGCTCGCTGCCACCGCCCCAATATCTTACATCTTGGCCTCCCCATCTCATATTGAGCAGCTAGCTCGTCCCAAGTTATTTCTCTTGGTTTTGGATACCACGTGTCCTTAAGAGCTCGTTAATATTACTGATATTACAGTAACAGTCGTAAAGATTGCCTACCAACTCTTCGCGCGACGGATGCCACTGACTGTTAGAGTTAAATTCGAAGACCTGGCCATTGTGCTTCAGGCGGATAACCAGTGCAATATCTGCTTCACACAAGTTGCAATACTCAAAAGCTTTTAAGAACGGGTTGTTCTTTCGTCGAGTACGTTGTTGGTATGTGGATCTTTTGCTACTGGGTCTCCGCCGTCGGATGTTTCTCGTCTTCGCTGCCATTATGTTGATCAGGCTTTTGAAAATTTCGTCGAGGTCTATTAGAGCCGGGCCAAGGGCTTCTGGATCTGAGGATTATTTATTTCAATATATACAAGAAACTTATCAGACATTGGACCTTTCCTAGAAAGAAGACATGCACAAAAGCGAAGATGGGCAAAGTGGGAAATTCGCTTTTTGACAAGCGATGAGGGCCACGATTTTGAGCGCTACGCACCAGTCTTTGACGTAAAAGTCTGCATAAAAGTACTGATCCAAGGGCCTAGATACATGAATCCTGAAACTCGAGATCGACTCCATTTTGATATCGCTCATTTGGATGCAATACGTAGCAAATCATCCGCAAAGGCCGCCTCTCAGGTGTGAAAAGGTTAACGTAATCGGACAACGAACCGCCGGGACAACGAACCGCTTCAAACCTCTACAACACGCAATATTCAACCTTGCTTAATTTATTCAAATTTGAAGCTATTCAGACGTATGGAGGGACTTTCTAGAGATAAAAGGCTAGAGCTTGCCTGCGAGGCCTTTAATCGAGGTCAATTTTCCTCTAAACAAGCGTGTGCTGCAGCATTCGATGTCAAGATAAGCACTCTAAAGGGACGGTTGAAAGGAGTCAAACCCCGTACTCAAATAGAGGCGAATCTGCGAAAGTTATCTAATAATGATGAGTTGGTGTTGAAGCGCAGGTCCCTTGAATTAGACTCACGAGGCTATCCGCTTACCATTGCAAAAGTACGACATCTTGCAGAGATCCTTCTATCATCAAAATTGAAGTCAGAAAACAACAAAAACAACGCTTATATCAGTGATCGCTGGGCCAATCGATTCATCCAACGTCATCAGACTGAATTGAAGTCGAAATACACTCAACGATTTGATTATCAACGTGCAAAATGCGAGGATCCCAGTATCATAAGTCGGTGGTTCGAATTAGTTAAGAATACGATACAAAAATATGGGATTCTTGAACACGATACTTATAACATAGATGAAACGGGATTTAAAATGGAAATAGCTTCAACTGCAAAGGTTGTCTGTGGTGCTGAATCTCACAAAACCAACGCAAGATCTATACAACCCGGAAATTGTGAATAGATTACTTCAATCATTACAATCAGTGCAGCAGGGGTCATACTACCTCCGCATCTTATCTTTACAAACAAGATACAGCAGGAGAAGTAGTTTCAAGCTATTCCCGATGACTGGCGGATCAGTGTTAGTAACAACAGATAAACAAATAATAACTTCGCTTTTGACTGGCTTCAATACTTTAATACATATACAGCATCAAAAACAGTGGGCCAGTATCGTCTTCTTATTCTTGATGGCCACGGAAGTCATTCAACTATCAAATTTGATCAATTTTGCAAAGAAAGATTGATTATTCCTTTATATATGCCGCCTCATTCATCTCACAAGCTTCAACCGCTTAATGTCACTTGCTTTGCACCGCTAAAAATCCTATACAGCCGTCAAATCAAAGATGCAGCTGATAAAGGCATCCACCATATACAAAAAGAAGAATTTTTATATCATTATAAAAAGATCTATCTCAAAGCCTTCAATACAGCAAATATGAAGCAAGACTTCGCTACAACAAGTCTTTCGCCGTACAACCCGGAAAGAATGTTTCAAAATCTCAAGATATCAAATCAAACACCTTCTCCACCTTCAACGTCATCATCTAATCAATCTATGTATCTCGGAAAATCGCCTTTAACTCTTTATCAACTGAATCACCAAAAAAAAAAAAAAGAGATTAAAACACTGCAGGAAACAGGATTGTTATCGCTTATCGCTGATCAAGTGCTTGAAAAAATATATAAAGGAGCGGAGATGGCAATGCAGAATGCCGTACTGCTTCAACAGAAATTAAATCAACTTCGTGCAGTAGACCAATATAAAAAGAATAAGAGAAAGGCTTCAAAACGCTTTCTACAAGAAGGAGGCACTTTAGATAACCATACTGCACGTCAGATTACTCAAAAAAAGAATATTAAAGCTATACAGAAGCAGGCTACGCAAAGCACTCAACGCCGGCCACCCCGCTGCAGTAATTACAATAGGGAAGGCCATAATCGCCTCAAATATCCAGATAAAGTCATCACCTAGTTTAATTCTGTATATATTATCTGTATAGTGTTGAATTGCTTCATTTTTAATCAATCATTACATCTTGGTGGGCGGAGCGGCCAACCGCCAGCAGCTCGTTGTCCCGGCGGTTCGTTGTCCGATTACGTTAATGGCAACTAGTGGCTTAGATAATCGAAGATAACCTACGCATGAACATAAGCTTGTGCTGCCTACCAGCCTACGCTGGCCTAAGCTATTTGTGTATCGGTTATTGTTGAGTACTGAACAGCAGCCTACTCCAGTATTACTTGGGCTTTCAGATAACTTATATTATAATATAGCCTGAGCTTATGGCTAGCCTATACTAACTATTTAGCCTCTGTTAAAGATACTGATTGTTAATATAGGCCCTTCATTAGCCCAGGCTGGATAGGAACCTAGGCTACAGGATACTCCAGTAATACTTAGGCTTTCAGATAGCTTATTCTATTCAATAGCCTAGGCTTATGGCCAGCTTATACTATCCAATAGCCTATTGATATAGGCCCTTCATTAGCCCAGGCCGGATAATAGCCTAGGTTATAAGATATTCTACTAATAATCAGGCTTCCAGATAGCTTATTCTGTTTAATAGCCTAGGCTTATGGTTAGCTTATGCTATTCAATGGCCTATACTAGAAAGCATTGATAGATAATATAGGCTCTTCATTAGCCCAGGCTGGACAGTAGCCTAGGTATAGAATGCTCCCAGTATAGTTGGGCTTTCGGATAGCTTATTTCATCAATCCATCACCCATATTACGATCAGTTTGGTTACGGAAGCTGCCACGTATTCTTGCTCGACTAAGACAGTTGGTCCTGCTTTTAATAAAATGTATATGTTTATCGCTTCAGCACGTGGTCTCCCAGAGAGACGCGATACAGGTACTTAGAATTACCTACGTCACTATTGATCTTGTTGCGGATATTAATATCCTCTTCTCCCGCCAGAGCAGGAGTTGAGAAGGATGATTCTTTTCTAGACCATCTGGCTTCTTAGCTAAGCGATGTGCTGCGTCGTTTCTAGGGCGACTGCAGTGTCCTGGAGCCCACCGCAGTCGCAGCGGAAGCCCTTGTGTCTTTAGCTGTCTCGTCAGCTGATAGGAACGAGCCTCACCAAGCAACGCACATAAACAATCAGAATGAAACCTGCATTGAAGCTAGTACTTGAACTGATTCCCCAGGGGGTCGTCAATGGGTCTGGCTGCCTGGCTTCCGTGCTTGGTATCTGTGTAAGATGTTGTAAGCATGGAGTTCTTCGGTACAGTAAAGGCCTCTGATTTAGTCTCAGCTGTAAGGCGTCTGATCCTATCCAAAGGCCACTTGAACACGCGACTGAAGGGGGCGAGACTGAGTGTCTTGAGACTCGGAAAATGCTAGGTTATATAGTAGTAGTAGTAGTAGTAGTAGTAGTAGTAGTAGTAGTAGTAGTAGTAGTAGTAGTAGTAGTAGTAGTAGTAGTTGTTGTTGTTGTTGTTGTTGTTGTTGTTGTTGATGATTCATACGCTGACCCCTCGCGTGAGCGATATGCAGGGTAACACTAGGTCTATCTTCTATGTACATCCATTCATCGTAGACTATTACTTTCCTGGCGAACTTGGAGCCTCGTCAAGGCCTGTGGTGACCAGTGCCTGGGGTTGTGTTTTGCCGCCCTCGTGGCGCGCGACTTCGGAATCTCTGCGATGCCTCCGCAAAGTCCAGAACCGTCCCGAGGACGCTACTGTCTTGCGGACCGTCTTGGAACCTACCCTCCTACCTTGTCCTGCTCCTCCCAGCATATCGGAGATATTGTTGAAGGCCCCTCCAATCTTCCGTCGGAGGGCTTGGCGCAGCCCACTGAGCCGCGGGCAATCGATTAGTACGTGGATCACGGTTTTCGTTGCCCGACATTCACATTTCTCTTCGTCTCGGAGCCCGCGCTGTTTTCCGTGTGTCGCCAGCCATGAGTGGCCGGACCGGAGTTGGGTGAGTGAGTAGGCTTGATTTCGGGGGAGCGAGCCGTAGAGCCGGCGGGTCCGGTTGGCCGGCAGGGCGCGATCGATGCGGCGGAGATGTCCTCCATTTCTACAGGCCCTCCATTCTTGGTGCCATTCGTCGCTATTATTCTTGCGGATGTACCTTTTCTCTCGTGACAGAAGGCGCCTAAGGGGTGTTACTTTTCACTTCCCCACTGTGTCTTTGGCTCGGCGGTCTGCTGCTTCGTTTCCAGAGTTATTGCAGTGGCCCGGGACCCATTGTAGTGGTTATACAGTATCCTGGAGACCCATGATGATGTTCCCGACAACGTGCGGGAACAGCTATATGCAAAAGATAGTCAACATCTTTCGAAACAAAGCCAAATTTCGAACAATCTCATGTCAGGCTCGGCGCTTCCGCAAATAAATATCAATGTCCATCCATCTCAGTCGGCACGACCTTCAATCTCTTCATTGCCGGACACTGGAACGACTCAACCACTATCCAGGATGACTTCAACCATTCCTAGACCTCCTGAGGGAGCAGTGGAAAAGTATGTTGATTGACATCTCTCGCGGGTGGGTCCAGAAGGTTACAAAGAAAGCATGAAGAAGGCGCGTGGTATAGCGTTAAAGAATTGTTTTGATATTGCTCAAATCCGTGGGGGAAGCCCTGACTTTTTTTGTTAAAGACGGGGTGGCAATCGGTGCGGCTCGCAGGTTCGTTGGTCATACTAGGCTTTGGCGATGCCTTCACGAAGTTAGCGCAAAGATAAAGGGTGCCGAAGACATATCAACCCATCGCAAGTTGACCCTTTGATTCACATACCGTTCTCACTTCTGAGTGTCTTCGCGACTCACGGGTAGTCATTACCCGCTCACGTGAGATTGAGGATAAAGCATTCAATAGCTCAGAGATCATGTGACCATGGTTGACCCCTCACATAGCAGCATCGGTTTCCTAGCGAAACCGGCCCGAAGGAATCCGAGGTAGGCATGGCAGTTGTGAAGGGCACCCCAGAGGTTCTCAGCCTCACGGGTGAATGAGCGCTTCTACTGCGCCGTCAAAACCCCAAAATTTCTCTTGCTCTCGGTTGCATTCTAGACAGGAGCTGCACACAGATTCCTTGGCCAATCGTAGTCTTTTTGTAGGGGCATAGAAAGTAGGTTGTGGCTGCGATAAGGGCATGCTTGGAATAAGTATCTGATTGTGATCTTGGTATCTGGTGGTCTCATCTCCTTTCTGCAGCTCCTTTGCCTCAGAGACACCCCAAGCTGGAAGTATAATAGGATCGAACCCCCATCCGAACTGTGCCATCTGTAGACAATGCTGCTGTACGTTACCTGCTATTTCTAGCTGTTGTTTAGAGGTCTTCTTTAGATAGCTGGCGGAAATTTTCATATGAGGTACAAGTCCTTATATTATTATGTAGCGAGGAATTCTAGACTTTAATCCTGGTCTTCTGACTTTTTGATGGGTTAGTAGGATTCTATGGTATTTATCAAACCACACCCATGTCTGCTGCTGTTCTAGACATAAGCCATCAACGTCAGCCCTACGTATCGGTTCCATAAGTAGAGGAGCTGCCAAGGCGCCCCTGGCACGCTCACCAGCCGAAACTGTACGACGGCACATTTCACCAGCCAATAACAGAAATTACATGGCTGCCGTATTAGCGACGTGTCAAGCTGAGAGGGAGGAAGCCTGAATATGGAGATCCCCTATCACGAGTCGCAGCCCGTTATGTACAGTAATCACCCTTGAACCGGTGTTCAAATATATTCAGCGAGCATATTTACGTTGCTTTGAGTCGTTTGAATTCAGCAGAAATAAGAGCTTGTGATTCTTGAAGAGAAAAAGCAGGGACTTGATCAGCAAGGAGAGAATTTTCGGCTAGCAAGAATGAGAGCCTAAATATGCGTGTCGCATGTTTCTCTTGCCAATTATGCTTTCGGAACATTGCATCCAATACAGTATTTTAACACACCAGAGAGGTCTCTCCTACTTTATCCAATAACATGATCCCCTCAGGTTGAGACTATTTATCAGCTCGTGTTGTGACGACCTTGAAAGTAAAGCTAAGCAGTCTCTGATAGGCTCTACTCTCTATTCCTGTAATGGACTAGACCGCCCATTCGATTGTGGCTGCTTATGCTTTCCCCATGACATTTTCCGAAATACGTCTCAGCCACTTACTGTATGGTGGCAGGTGGTACTAAAGCGAAGAACCAGACCCATCATAGGACTGATGTCATGTCTTCGGCCCGTCTGCTTTGCCGCGAAGAGGTCAACAACGCGGAACGCAGCCATAAAGTGAAGAGTGTCTCACACCTGTGCCAAAAAAAACTTGCAAGGTTTTGATCTTAGCGGAAGCTGTCAGAGAGTCTTCTCCAGAATTGGACCTACAGTCTACTTTAAGCTGCGAGCAATATGGTTCCTTCGCAAGTGAACGGCCTGAGGATCCTGGCTCCAGCTCCCGATACGAGGCCTTCTCGAGTGACAGACGTGGCTGTTAGACCAGCCAAGAGAAAATCGAATGCGTGTGATGCCTGTAAAAAAAGAAAGACCAGGGTAAGCATCAAATCTTCTTTTCTTTTTTTTTTTTTTTTTTTTCAAACAGCACCTGACTGATATATATCTACAAGTGCCATGGGGATCACCCATGTGACAAATGCACTCAAGCAGGTACAAAATGCTTGTTTGCCGGAGACGTCGACAAGCGAAAAAAGCTTGCGTTGCACAATACTGAGCAGGAGCTAAATGCGATCCGTTCGCTCCTAGATCAGTTGGTGGCCGCTTTCGACAGTGGTAATGATGCAGATATTCAGCGGCTTATCGACATAGCAAAAAGCAAAGTGAATACTAAGATACCAAGCTGCATAAGTGGTGCAGCCTCCAGGTATACAATAATAGTTCATTAATAAGTATACGCATGGTGCTAAATATTACATGAGGACCTGCAATCACAGCTTAGCTTCTACGAACAGCTAACCCATGATTTATCGGCGACATTCGGTATTGAAGTTTCCAACTATATTGCACATTCGTTGAAGGTGAATACGTCTCTTAACTAGTTTCAATGGGCTTACCAACATTAGCTACTATACTAGAATCCACCATTTGGATCACAGTCTTCGGTGAACTAAACGTCTTGTCAATAAAACTTTTGGTGACATTGCTAGTTTAGATGAGGTTGCGAGGCGAATGAATATGATAGGTCCATTGATCCAATTTTAGAGGCAGAAGTCCTATAATCTAGTTGAAAGTATAGTTCGAGCACGAAGGCAATTCATGTCAATATGAGTTCAAATCAACGGAGCAGAGTTCATTTCTAAAGCGAACCATTATTATTTGTGGTTCCACGCTGACCTCTAGCCCCAACCGTACCAACGACCCGTCATCTTATCGGCTTCTCGCTGTTCACCGTGCCATCGCGTAGACTATAAAAACCAGCGCTGCGGGAAGCTACATGGGGAGCATCCCTCGTGACTATCTGCCGAGTCTTGCATCGCATTCTCGTGGGTTGCTTTCCTGTAAAGCCTGCCTTTTAAGACCTTTGATTGTATTACGCAAGTCGTGGGTATGGGCCGCATAGTGGCTTGTGTTGCCTGTTTCAGTACTGGTACCATCGGCCTAGTGCCAGTCCGCCCAAAAAGCAATTGTCGCAGCGATGTTCGAAACCTATTTTATTTGATCAAACCACGCCCCTGGTTGAAGATGCCTTAAGATCCGCCTATAGATATTCGGCCAACCCACGACACTGCCGCAACCCATCTCCAGATGGATGAGATCCCAGGAATTTTCTCCAAGCGTCCAAGGACTCTCAAAGTCAAAAGGCGCATAGAACTGGCACTTATTGGGGTGATTAGAAGGTTGTATAGGTACTAGATCCACCCCAACAACAAAGGCATCGGGGTACTCATGGGCGACATCAATGGCCCAGATCCCAGTCCCGCACCCCACATCTAAGAATCTACCATTCCTGGGGTGTGGCGCGTAGATTAAGCTCGCAGACACCCGTGCTACTGTGAATAGCTTATGGAACAGATCGAGACGGTCCTGCTCCTCTTCATCACACGGTAACATATAGACTCCTCTCCGATATCCATGATATGTGCGGCCGTTTTCTTCGAGGAAAAGACTTCTGTCCGGAGGCCTAAGACAAAAAAAAAATTGGGAGACAAGGATCCCAACATCAGTCACTCATTGATTGGGACTGAAAGGGTTTAGGCTCAGGCTGCTCACCAGTAACAAAGCGGCGGCCCTCACGATAGAGAACCCTCGACAACAGTCAGGCCAGGAGTTCGTCTGCCAGACGTACAAGCTAATGAACAGACTGCGGAGAAAAGGAAACCACATCAGGATTCTTTGGGTCCCTACCAGCGAAGATAACAAACTGCTGGGCCTAGCTAAGGAGCAGGCCAGAGCCGCGACCCACGAGGACGCTATCCCAAAAGCACAGGTCCCCAGAATGAAGTCAACAACGTTGAATCTCGCACGATCCCAAGCAGTCACCACGAGAGCCTTGCCAGAGGACATAGAAAGACACGTCAAACGAGTGGATGCCGTACTTCCAGGAAAGCACACCCGACAGCTGTATAATGGATTATCGTGGAAAGAAGCGACCGTGCTGGCTCAACTCCGGACCGGCATGGCAAGATTAAATGGGGATCTCTACCGGATTAATGTCGCGCAGACAGACCAGTGTGCATGCAGACAAGCCAGAGAAACCGTGGAGTATTTCCTCTTCCGATGTCGGAAGTGGACCACGCAACGGATCGCACTGCTACAATGTACTCGAACTCAGCGGAGCAATCTCTCCCTCTGCCTGGGCGGGAAATCGGCTTCCGATAATCAGCAATGGACGCCGAACTCGGAGGCAGTACGAGCCTCAATACAATTTGCCATCGCCACGGGCCGACTCGACGCCACCTAACCATGTCAACCAAGACAATGACACCCTTCCCCTAACTAACCTACACCAACCACCTTGTGCCACAGTTGGTAGACGCGCTTCAACTGCCGAGCATAGGATGTTGAACACTTAAAGAAGCGCCTTCAAGCCAGTCTATTAACAAAATTACTAACCCACAGGGACTCCTACAATATCAACAGCTGAGAGGACATATACTGAAAGGATCTATGTATGGGCTCGAAGGACATACCGCAGATGTACATTAGAACCAGTGTTGATAAATCAGTGATAGTTGCCCCTTCGGCTGAGCCGCCGGGCGTTAATGAAATGTGTGTGTGTGTGTGTGTATCCTACTGGAGCAGTGCCCTATATGTCGATAATAAACCAGGGTTGCCATGTAGAAACTTAGCGGCAGGTGGTATAAGGCAAAATAATAAAGTCCACCGGAAATTCTAAGTTGGTAAAAGATAAATCCAGTGCGGTATATTGGCCACGATTGTGGCTGCTACGTGGGGCCCGCATGGGTGAATGAGAGCAGACGAATGGGAAAAGTAAAACACCATGTATTGACCGTTAGGGACTTGAGGTGAAAACAAACCTCCGTTTGAATTTCAGGGCTTAGGTAACCGGCGTTGAAGGCCAGTGGTGAAAGTTGACTGTTTTTAACCAATATGGATAAACCGTTCGTATTGCGGTGCACGACAAAGTCCGGCCACAGGGTTAAATCGATACCGCCGATCATAACCCTGGAGTATTCGGACGAGAAGCGAGAGTATGTACGTGCGAATTTGAAACATCACAAACCAATACCTTGAAAGGGCGAACAGCTTGTTGCTCATGGATTCACTGCTGGATCTTAGCACGACCGTGGTGAAATGTCGGGTTACTCTGAAGCATTCCCGTACCTTATGTGTGCTGATATCGTACGTCAAGATCTACAGGATATGAAACCTCCTTTGCCCATGGTCAATTAATTTACAGACTTCATTGCCGCCTAAAACCAGTTAACTTCATTTCTTGGCTTGTGTGCTTCCGTGCAAATTTGCGGTTTGCAGTACTTCACCCGGATCATATACCACAGGATTTCGATGGGTTGGAAATACAACGGTCGAGATCCCCGCTGGCCCTCTACATGCACCCATATCTCACGCGGGATATCCGGGGCATGCACAGTCATCACATGAGAGAGGTGAAAGGTATCTACCGTGCCAGGGAAATCATGGCTGGCCCTCTGTTGAAATGAGTCAACAGTCAGAATTCCTTGAGCTCAGGACCCATCAGACGTAACAAGAGACCAGATATAACCAGGTCACTAATCCCAATGCATGTTCAACAACCTTTGCTGCCACTTCTATCATTTTCTAAATAAAGACTTCATGTCCCGGATCGCTCCCTTCAAGAAACGGCGTCGATCGGAAAGCTTTAGAGCCAAAATCCAGTAAAGAAGTAAACTGAAGAAGACTTCGATCAAAAAAGCCGCCCAGTACAGTATTGAGTGTGACTCCGATGTATTCGTCATGATACGGGTCAAGGGAAGCGGCCGAAGGTATATCTTCAATTCTTCTCCATCGGAAAATTGGCTTCCGTCCATGCCAGAGCTGGTAAGTCGTGGGCTTTGCAGACACAATTACGGAATTTAACGAGCATAGAGTGGATACTATCCAACACCGATGATAAAGACTCTGGAAGATATTGTTCCCCAATACAAGCATCCCCCTAAACCAATTCAGGAAGAAGATGGGACACGGGTAATTCCATCGGTGAAGGAGGCTGTGTAGGGCTTATTGTCTTTTCAGGACTGTGGCCTATAAACCTCTCGAAGCCTATGTCTATGTACATTGACTGCTCGAATAAATACGCGGATATCCAGTTTAGCTACCTTAGAAATGATTAAAGGCCCCTGAAGGTGGGCTGATTCTGCTTCCTAAGTTCCAGAACGTAGCGAAAGTCAGTGGGATAATTAATGATATGGTGTTGAGACTAAACGCAGGGAGGGGAGTAGATAATTTTTGGCTTACAGTGCTTGCAATGCCATTCAACTTGTCGTTTGACATTCCCTCCGCTAGCACATTCGGTAACCTGGTCTGTTGAGTATCACGGTGGCTGAACCTTATGGCAGGGATGGGACCAGACATATATATGTGTTATCCCACCCTTGTCAAAGATAACTCCTTAAGTAACCAACAATCAATCAATCTATTCTCACTTCAACAGGCGGGTAACCCATGGGCAGTTCCTCCATACAGAAACCCGCCCCAAGCCCGCGTTTGGCGAGGTCTACTTCCAAGATATATCCTTAGATTATCCTCTATTTGCTGGATACGGTGCATTTATTCTGTATTTTCAGACCAAAATTTCTCAGCTCAAAAATTGCTGGATAAGTATGGGATACACAGGTGGCCGACTGGTTTACCTGGCCGACTCGCTTGCCGGTTACGTTAAGCAGCTACACTTAAAATAGCTGGCCTACCGGCCACCCAATAGGAGAAAGAAGGGTTGCTTCCCACACTTCTGCTTGGCAAACATGACGTACGGTCGGAAATCTGGCAAGTAGCCGGTACTGTACGGCCGCCGGCTAAAAGTTCGGGATTAAGGCTGGGTAAGATCACAGAAACTGTTGATTTGGTTCCTGGAAGGTTGCATAATCTTTGGACTAGTGCAAGGGCCTATATCCAGTCTTTACATGCTTATGTTGTAGTAGCAGAGTTATTGCTCTTGTGCATCACCTTGCTTCTGAACATGAGGCAAGCTAAACACCATCGTTGGGCCCCCATCACGTTGGCCCCCGCGCCCCCTGCTATCTTTGAAGCCCACCGCTTTTGAACAGCCATCTTGTTTGTTCAGTCTATCGATCTGATTATGGGATCCTTTTCTGGCCCTTGACCTATTAGACCTTGCATCCCGACAGGGGCTTTTGTCATGTGTCTTTGGACTCGTTTTCACCCTTTGGGACCAGCTGAAAATAGCTAGCCCTCCAAAAGTGAAGGGCTCCCTGCAGCGGTCGCCTTTCTCCTTTTAAATGATAATCCTGCCCCCTTCCATTTTCTCCATTTGGATGTGACCAGCAAGGTCCGTAGGTGCATAGAAGAACTGGTGCGACCGGGAGGCTTGCGGTCAGACGAAGCGAGGACTCCGGTGAAGGGGTTCGCGGTCTACTTACCCGCAGTCTTTGGTTACCCGCAGTCTTCTCTGGACCGCGGGCTTTAAATATATCGCCTACAGTCTCCTATTATGACTGGGCAGTTTGATCGGAATCAGATTCAGGCCAGGCAATGATCAGGACCTGTAATCGCTTGTTTCACATCCATGGTGTCTGCTAGGATGAGGGCATAGCTCCGCTCAGACATGGATTCTGGGGCGCCCTGAATCCCTAAGGGTCTTCTGATACTCATATCAATCAATGAGCTCAGTTTTCTGACTGGCCAAACTCTATTTCTCTTGTGTATGGGTCTGATTGCCCCAAGGAGCCAGGTCAGTATTTCCTGGAGCCCAGAAAGACTGAGTTATCTTCTCATACTAATATTATTATTAGCAGACTAAGCAGATAACTTAATAATAGCTAGACTATTATGGTCCAAAAGGACTGGACTATCCTTCCAGACCGATAAAGTCTTAGCAGACTACCATAGCCTCTCCAGAAGTGTAGAGTCACTATGGACTAAATATCTTTTCAAACAAAAACAGCCTAATTGGATTATTCCAATCCACGTAGACTTTCATGGGCAGAAAGATTATATACCTTTCCAGACTATGATATCCTTTTCAGATCATGTACATCTACCTAGACTGTTGGAGTCCGAAAGGCTGGATAATCGTCCCAGACAGATAAAATGGTAGCATTCCAGATTGATTTAATTCAGACCTGATTATTTAGTCTGGTCAGATAATCTGCTGGCATAGCAAATATAGCCCGAAGACCTGGACAAGTTTGAGTATGAGAAGGCAGGAAACGGAGCACAGTTGGAATGAATGGGACGCTCTGATGTAATCTCGCGCCAAATGGTAGGCAGCATGGCCTTGATCATTTGATCAATAAGGCCGATAGTGAACAATACAATAATATAAAAACGGATAGAAGGTAAATTTAAATGATCCTAAGTATACTCACTTGCTGGATCCTACCTATAACCCCCAACTCTTCTGTCACCCATATGCAGCGTTCAGCTGCGACTAACAAGGAGGGTACTCAGATATTAAGATACAAGAATAGTCACAGCCCTTTGTATTATAGCCTAGATAGTTGACTGCCTACTAATTTTCAAATTTGTAATAAACTGCAGCCCATATAGACTTTATTGGTTTACTGAGCTGTGGCAGTAGTTTTGCTAACTGCTTTTGAAGATATGGTATAGATACTGAAATTAGAGTCACATGACTTTTATAACTCAAGAAGACATGACCATATACTTAGATTGACCGAATAGTGATACAAGCAATAAAGATGTAGCAAGTCGGCATAAAAAGACCAGTAGGTTACAGATTCATCGCGGATGTGGCCTGTAGCTGGATAAAATATTCGACAATCCTTTCTGATCTTAATATCGATGGATGATAGGGCTATCATAATATGGATGAAAGGATTAAAATTGTCACTTGATAATGGAGATTTCTGAGATATACCTGAGAGCTGTAAGTAGGTAGTATAACAGGATGTGTATATGTCACATCCAAGCTAGGCTTCATATCGACTAAAATAAGCTTTGTCGACTCCATGAGTTGTCTGCGTAGCTAGTTATTAAACACATACATATATCAACTTAATATGCGACCAGAACAGCTATTTCGTCTCCTGTTATTCCTTTCCCTCCAAAATGATATATACTTGAAAATGTTTCAACTGCCATAGAATGTGTTGAGACATTCACCTTAGCCAGGCATCACCTGACCCTTCACCACCCCTGCCTACGTGGCCTATGACCACCATCTATCACCTGCCAATGTACAAACAAGAATCAGCATCTTGAGGTCTAGATAGGTCATATACATACATTCAAAACCATGGCAGAGAAGGTTGATCGGAGCAAGTGTCACTTTGTCCAACCCCATTGTTCTGGCAGCCGTTGGGGCACTCCTCGACAACTGTAAGTGATCTGTCATCATTGCAATGAAATAGAAAGCCCGACCAGAGGGCCGGGGCTTTTGCAGCAAAATCATTGCCATGATTTCTGAGTGCATCTCTGATGGCTGAATCGTTATCGCCTTCTTACATCAGTACACTTCGCGATGAATCATTTGATTAGCCTGTCGAATTGCAACTTACCGACATCATTCAGCACAGAAGAACAGTAATTCAAGCCAGGATCACAGTACCCCGTTGCAGCGGCATTTACAGAAACCGCGAATGCGAGGGCAATAGTCGCAAATGAACTGGTGGGCTTCATTGTGAAATGGCAAGCAGTGAATGTAAAACAAGTTTATAATGTAGAGATATTCAGTTGTTCTTGGATCTAAATGGATAATGGAGGAAAAATTCTAGTCGGGTAGCAAGGAGTTTTTATGTCTTCATTTTCATTCTTGCTTTTTACTTGGCTCAGTAGTAGGACTATTTCTACTGGCAGGTTCTATGAATCATAGAGATCGGGATTTGAACAGCAATTACAAATAATCCCATCATGCGACCATCGTCACATCACACACTGCAGATCATAATACGAAAGAAGACTTTTCCGGCACGAAATCCTTCTGATTGACAACGGATATAGGAGATCTATGGGCACCAGTACACTAGTATAACCAAAGGTAGTGTAAGCTCCAGCATGCACATCTCAGAGGTAGGTCCCCACGTTTCTATCCCTAACTCACACTATATAAGCATTAGAGGGAATGACTAACATTATTGGAGACATTTAAAGACCGCATACCTGGCGCCCTCCCACTGATTGAACAGTCTGCTATTTCTTGCCAGATTGCTACTATAGGAGTGGAGTCGCAATTTCTGAGTAGCGAGTAGAACTAGCAATTACTTGCCTGGAGACGGGCCTGCATATACGTAGGCTGTCTGCGCTGGTTGCCAGTAGACACATGCTCACTTGAATCTTCGCTCACCGAACTTCATAGGAGTGACGTTTCGGTATGGGAGACCTGCCGGTTTGCAATACTGGTCAAACATAATATGGCGATAGATTTCTTTAGTCCAGCGAATCAGATCACACTATGAGGTTGGGAAGATGGGAGGCCGATCTCCAATACAAACACGCAGGCGCATTTCTGGCCAAAGTCTGTGATTGAAATACCATAAATTAGATCCCTAGTTTTCAAGGTTCGTGCGAGCGAATGATTCGTATTTTGCATAGCTTAGGAGCAATGGTAGTACGCTATATCGTACTTCACAATTTGGAGTTTATAACCGAGGCGAACCACTATCTGCTGACACGGGACATTATGCGCGGTCTAGGCAAGCTTAGACTATACCAATCACCAGGGTATGCTATTGGTAATAGAAATAAAATCTATATACCCCTACCCATGCTTCACTCCCGATCCGAAGGAAATGAAATGATTACGAATGGTCGTCATACGGGCTTGATTGGTCAGTAGATTGTGACGGCATTTTGCAGATTCGCAGAAACTATAGGAGTTCCAGCGAAGTGAAAGCGGTAATGTGCGAGAAAAGATCGAGACTGAGCAGCTGTGCAACATGCACAATATGTCAAGGTATCCTTGATTGTGATATCGAATCCCGATAATGTTTTGCTCAGGATCCCGCAAACTGAGAACACCTTGGTCATGGACCACCCTTGGTTCCTCTACCAGGTTCCACTATGATTTGTCATCTAATCACGCGGAGTACCTGGTGATGGTAACAATAAAAATTCCGCATGATGCTGAGCCATACCCCATGGCACCCTTTTCTGTCGGATAGGTGGATCAAAATATCTCGACCATGTTGTCCAAGGCTCTGTATTATCTCAGCTTTCTACGTCCGTTCATCAACTCACTGCCCTGAATCAACGCCTGGTCTGGGCTTGGCAAAAGAAATACTGCACCAATCAGACAGCAAAAGCATGCATTTTCTGGTTGTAGGCAGCACTTTGCTCGGCAAGCACGGGATTTGGATAATATGCGCACTAAAGACTTGCAATCCCCGCGTTCCTTTGCTTCGGGATCTACATTTTCCGCCCGGAATAGTTCGGCCATATTGCAGCTGAGTGTGCTGACCTCGGGGAATCACTTGAAAGATAATTATCTATTACAGAGTCCGTAGCTCATTTCAGCCGAACGTTGATCATCACATAGGCTATGCCAAATCTGTAAGGAGAAACCAGTACCCCCGAGGATGCTGGGTTGAAGTTAATACCTTGGGCCAACTCAACCTCTATTATTGCTGCACCGGTTTGCTTCAACTAATGCAAATCTGCAGCGCGGGCAAGTCTGCGCTATCTACTGATCAGCTACTCAGCTTTATGCAGTTCAGCTCCGAGCCTTCCATCTGTAATCGTTCCAGTAACTGCAAATGGTGGCTAGCTGCCCGTGGTTGAGCACCAATGCTGTTTTGGATCTGGTTGATTAGCGACGCAACGAAGTTCATACGTACTCTAACATAATCCACGGTTGGATTTGCATCATTTTTATACCATCAATAGTAGTCAGGTTTAGACCTCGTCAAACCCGGATTTGGGCGGGGTTTGGTTTGGTTGGACCGCTCATGGGTTTCCCGCTGCGGGCTTTCGATCGCATAAGATAAATACATGCGAATAATGTATATAACTATTGAATAACTGCATATATTGAATTCACAGACTGGCAGAAGTATTAATTATTATGATTCATCTCTGTCGGTCTCTTCAAAACGAGGGTACTGATAGGCGAAAGGAAAATGGTTGACCACGCCTGTAAAGGCGCGAGACATGTGTGAATTTTCCATCTCTTCTATAGCCGACCAGTCGGCTGAGAGATGACGAAGGGTGAGCTGGGGTGAGCTGGGGTGACGACGTTGGGTGACAGCGTCCCTATGAGTAGGCGAAAGGAGAGACGGGATGGCAGGCAGGCAATTTAAGGAGACATTATAGCCCATCTCTTACATGAATGGGATATAAGGGTGCTCCCAGCTTCGGCTAACACGGCACAAATGAGTGGAGATCAGTAATGCAGCTTGCTAGCGTCGATCCCAAACGCCGCCGCACGGTGTACCATTTCACGATCACCTATCTTATCCAATCATGATACTGGCGTGCTCACCAAGGGTGAGTACTAGTCACCATGGGTGATCAGCGTTCGTGATAACCCACGAATGCCAGTCTACTCATCTGGTCCCCTTCATGGTAGTAGCCGCCTTGGCTAAGGCTACCCTGCAAGCGATGGCGGCTACACTGATATAATAATCAAGGAAAAGTCTATTCATATATCAGAAAAGATGACTTATTTCAAAAGGAGGCAAAACGGCAAAATGGTGGGGGCTCGTGGGTTCAAGCTGTACGGCTTGGGCGGCGTAGCCTGGTCATCGTGGCTTGAGGCAGTGGCTGTGCAAACTTCTTAGATCTAGGCCCGCGAGCCTAGATTCGGAGAAAGTTCGGAGCCAAGTTACCAAGTCAATTGCGCAACTGTTTCACTCGTAATATTACAGTACAGTAATCCATTCTTTGGGTTCAACATCTGTGGCACGGCAACCATGTTCAACACAGCAATGCTCTCGCGACAGAATAACTCCCTCTTTGATGCCATAGTTGAACACGTTGAACCACTCACAGAATTCTATAATAATGGTCAAAAGCCCAGTAAACCAGGTAGATACTTCTCCATTGGGGCAAAGCTTCATAGTAGAATATAAATGAGCACTGCGAAGGTCTGTGATCTAAGACGAAAAGAGGACATCTACGGTCTGACTTGCGGAATCATGTACAATGTCGAATAATCAAACGAGCAGAAGTCACCCACAACCCCCGACTCACCCAAAAAGATGATGCGACAGAGACAGGACCGGCGTGAAAAGAGCCTATACAGCAAGCTGTGTGATGCTGATGTCTGCCTGGGTATTCGCATTCGAGAGTCTGACCAAGTCACCACTTTTCTCTGCGATTCGACAGTATTCTGGTCGGGTCTTTCCTCGCAACTAGTACGCTTCCAGTATAGTCGCTATTGGCAGGTATACTAACCCTGATTAGGAGACACACTATCCACGACCGAATCAAATAACAAGCAAGGATTTTGACTTCAATCCTACTACTGATGAGGAGGACTCGACTGCAGCCCAAGAGTTCAAGGCAGCGAGAACAATATGAGACCAGTAACCATTTGTTATCAATAAGCGCACTGCGATAAACTGAAGGATAACTAAATGTCAATGTCTTCTGGGAAGCCCTTATAATATAACTAGTGTTTCCGTTGCCATTTCCCCAATCATGGCACGTGAGAGTAATGTACTGTCGTCAATCTTTATTCTATCTCTTTTTTGGGAATAATAAGTCTGCCTTGAGTTTTCATTTGCCATGCAGATCTAGTGGTGATATAGCACCGCAAAGCCTGCCGCAGCATTAAGGGCTTAAGTTCTCTAAGATGGTGTCACTGCGTTCCTTTGTCGAAGGGAGATCCAACGCGTTGTGGCAAGGCCTTGGGATAAACAATGAATTGTATTCTTCCAAGCTATTTTGAATATCGCAGTGAGTCGATCCGGAACCGCTCGCGTAAGGTGTAGTTTTGGTGGCAACGTAGAACTTGTTGCTCTGCCGAGACTGTTCCTCAAAGAGGAAAACCTGCTCGGCGGATGGATCCCTCATTGCAGTCTGACGTGGCGTACGGATCGCATTTGATGGTGCCTGACGATCATGCGGCATGCATGAAGAGTCCATGGAGATCGAACGACAATATGACGAACAGAATAGCGAGCCACCTGCTTCCCGACCGCAAGAATAACATCTTTCATATAACAACGACATCTTCAGACGAACTGCCGGTATTTGTGCAAGACAATGTGTTTAACATTGCCATATGAACCTGCGAGATAATCTCGTTACTCTGGCTGAGGATATGACGTAGTTCACACAATGGCCTTGAGCGGAAATGTCACGTGGATACATCAGAGTTGCCGAGTTCGGAACACCTCATTGGTATGGCTGCTCACTCAGACTGCAACTCGCAAAGGGAACTAGACCACATGAGATAGCCGGAGAAAGGTAGAGTAACTAACAGTTCTTTCGGGTAATGTTTTAAAATGCTAACCATAATGTGCTAGTTTCCAGTACTTGCCTGTCTTTAATATCTCTGCAGTCTATTTCGAGCAGGTAAACTACTCGACAGCTACTTGCTCTATTGCCCCAATCCCACCATTTAGTATTTACTCGGACCGCCGCATCGCTCCCAGGAGACAGTCACAGATGATGAACTCAGAAAACAACAGCAGAGTCCTTATAAAATTCAATAGCGATACCCTACAAAGTTATGTTGGAATTGCTTTTCGATATCTCTCCGCGTTTCCAATCCAAGGCAATACTTAGTCCACGCGGCCTGGGCGCCGAGGAGCCTTAAGAATAGTTCCTAGCTCATTCGCAAACATAAACAGAACATGCTCTTCCTGAGGGAGGGCATCGAGGATACTGTTGGATTTGTGAGAGTTATGCCACTGTGAACGCTTGAGGGAATCTGAAGGGCCAAAAGTTTCTCACTGCCCGACACATCTTCAGCCCGAGAGGCTTCGCTGATGCTGCGATTTTAAATTCCGGCTGAGTCCACCTTCTTGAAAAGCAAGAGACACTTTTTTAGGAGACAGAAATAAGGAATCACAACTGTCGCAGTTGACATCCTGCGAGCAAACTTTCTCCATCTATGGTATATAACTACCCCTCTAAACAAACACTAATGCGTTCTGTCACGATATCGACTACAATCTGGTAACTTCTTACGTGATCCAATATAGTCGGCGTGTCGAATGACCCCGCGATTACAAATTGACCGATCGCCTACCAATAGGGACTGGGCTGTGGGAGGTCCTCAGAAACATACTGGCGGTCCTGTGAGCAAACTTTAAGTTCGCCCGCGACTGGCAACTGGACCGAAAACCTCAGGAAGACGCAAATCAATCATGGCGGTTGACCTTGCGGCCCACATAATAATAATAACTTCTAGGGGCTAATGCAAAGCTCTCAGGAACGGTCATATCTGAGAAGCCGATGGGCTTTCCCGAAGACTTCGGGTCTATTGTAGGCAGGCCCAGGGGGTCCTTTGTCTCGTGTCAGCTAGTACCGAAAACTCTATTTCTCAGGCTATATGTGTGAGTAAAACGCCAGCTGGGTACTTTCTTTGGCCATCGATCCACGAGTACTCAGTTCATACGTCATCAAAGGGTAATGCGTTGATGGGGAGCCTACACCTCATTAATTTGCATATAAAATGGTTCGGGAACATTGACGCACAGACGAAGGATAACCTGCTTTCGAATTACCCCCTACTAAAGGAAGAAAGTTCGCAAATGATACGAGAAAAGCGAAACAGTTCGCCAAGCCGACGCCGCCCGCCGTATCTCCAACTTATATTGGAAGTACTGTGGCGTACAGTGGGAATTCCATATTTTACGATTCAACCAACATAGGGAGAGTATCTTTACGCCGATATCCAGCCGACAAGTTTCCTGAATGTTGAACATGCCCGATATTCAGAGTGCGGCTACCTGTAAGGCACAATTACACCTAAGCTACCATTAGGAAGTTTGTGGGGCTACATTCCAGCGTATAGAGGGACATGCTGGATTGATGTGTGGAATAAAAAGGAGTAGAAACACGCTCCAAGTCCGTCCGCCCTTCCTCCACTAGATGAGTCTACTGACATCGATACGATTCGCGAAGCCTCTTCGCAATGGCGGGATCCACTCGGTACAGCTCCTGCTGCCTCATCGAAGGTCTTCCGATGAGAAGATCATATTCAACATCTTCTACAACATAGAACGCTGTCCGGTAAGGCTTGCTGCGCCCACAGAAAGACCACTGATATTCTGCACTTCCAACTAGTATGCGATCCTGAAGTCCCAAAACTGGGACAGGAGCCCCGCGATAAGGCTTGATATTCGTCCCAAGTCTCTGGTGTGCCTCTTTCGACATAACGTTGGTATCTGCGTGGAAGCTAAGCATCATGCATCGGCGGAGCTGCTTCTTTCCAGGCGGACCGGCCATGACACCATAGGCAAAGTCGCACTAATGCAGCTCTAGTAGCTGCGAATTTTGTGATGAAGCAGAGTTCAGCGACTCTGTTAGTTCTTCGCGTGCCCTGGAGAGGTCATAGTTACGAACTGGTGCGTGGTTATTTTCATCGGCACCACACTGCTCCACTATATTTTCATGATGGTGCAGCTGCCATAGCTCGTCCCGCTGCTGCTCCTAGTAAGATCTCAGTATTTCAGTCCTGATGCTAGTATAAAATGTAGTAATTGTTGCATATCTCACCGGTTTACTTCCAGAAAAGTTAAAAGATGGCAGTACCGCGGATGCACTTTTGTAGAGTAGTTGGTCACAGGAGGAAATGAGCAGAATGAGTATATTACTTTCATTGACGTCTGAAGATGGCGAATGTTGCATTGACCGGCACAGGCATAGGACCGCCAACTAGCATCCACGCCAGGCTGAAGACCTGGTCGGTCGTCCATCTCTCTTGCGACCTAGTCGGCCTGAAGAACATGCGCCCTGTTAGATTGAGACCACTATGATACATAGTGCGCGTTGGCCATGTTCCGCTTATCGAGTGTATGGTGATAATCAATATTATTCCGAGAGCACAGATATTGGCATTGGACGTGGTAAGATATTCTTAAGGGCTTGCGAAAGGTGCATTTTATATAAACACACTCGGGTCTGTTCAACACGGCCCACCATAGGGACTTAAGTATGCCTGCTGTAGAAGAGTATAGACATACACTCAAGAGGGGACCATCAGGGTGGTCCACACATTATCGTATGCTTAGGCGATTCTTTCCCTAGAGGCGTCTCCGCCAACGGATTTTGTGAATACTGGTTCATTGCAGTATTTGCAGTATCGATCATTCTAAAGTTCAACCCTGAAGTGTCATGTCGTGGGAGTATTGCTTGAACAGCGGGAACATGTGCGAGCCTAATCTGCAGTTCCCATATCTTCTGCGGCTGCCCGCAAAGTGAAGAGGAGGCGCCTGCACCCCCCCCCCCCCCCCCTCCTCCCCTGGGAGTCTTCAGTTCGGATCATCCTGTCCACAGAAATTGTTCGCTTTGGTTGTCGCCCCCATCGCGGGCCGCGTTCCAGGACATCACAATACAGCCGTCAGTATTAAGTGGTCTCATTCCGTCACCGTCACTCTTCTTCTGCTGACAAAGAGGTGGGCCACTTCATCAGTTTGCCTGTGAGATACGTTCGCTGTGGAATAAGGTGCTCTGTGGCTTGGATCTATCCCTCACCCGCTCCCGCACTCGATGGCAAATGGCATACAGCAGTCTTTATCATGTATTCGTGACCTGTCTCTTCAAATCGGTGAGTCGATCAATCTTTTGATCAGTCTTTTCCCGAAAACATTGAATCTTCTGGCTAAACGCATCCCGCTTCTAGATGGCTTTCTGAAAGTCAGGATCCTGACTGACTGTGGCTTTCCACGCATCAGTAAGTTCTTAGGGTTGGCGTCGGTCAACCCACCGTCCTATCTGTGTATGAATCGCGACGTTACAAAATCCAGCTCAAGGCCTCTCCTCAATGCCTGCACATCTGTGCCGATTCATCGAGGAAGATAAAGGTTGAGAAAGATTTGGATGCCCGCATGCTTCATGATCAACTTCTTCTGTGTATTGCTGACAAGCCGTAATATACCTAGTCGCTCCGTATTAGTGTCAGATCAAGGAGCCCAGGGAAGTACGGGCATGCGCCAGGAGTTACCACTCTTATTGAGGACGGTGCCGCCGCCATACTGAAATCGAAGTGTGAACAATGACTCTATAAAGCCGGCAATCTCGCCAAACGTCATGAGTTGTCGTGGGAATGTACTCTGAGAGATAGGCTACTTGAGATAAATATGAATCTTGCCACGGATGTTCTCGACATAGCAGAACATATAGTAATCAGCCTTGTCCCATCGAAATGGGACAGACATCTGCTGGCAGCCACCTTCCGGGAACAGGCATTGAAGGTCTTCCATTGACCTCATCCCCGGGGCAAAACGCATTATCATGAAAGAGAGCGGCCAGCGGGAATGTGTGGAGACTCGGAATCAATGGTAGGTCGTGGATAATCACGGTGATGTGTTCCTGATCGGCCGGTCAGCAACGGGATTTTCGACAAAAAAGAGCTGCTGAAAGATAGCAGGGACTTACGTACACTTGTGCTATGTCCTTATATCCTCTGGCAGGCTCATATTTGATCTCATGAAGTATTTGGGTGTCCCCTTGGACGGAGTACTGTAGATGCCGGTATGAGGACGTCGAGCACGGCTGGTGTCAACATTCACACCACCGCCTTCAGAGCTGCAGTCTGCGTCCGTATTCAGGTGGCTGGAGAAGAAAATTCTTACTCTCGTGAGACTTCCTCCCTGACGACCGCTGCCTAGAGCGGCTCCGACAGGTTTGGCCTTTGCCTCCACGGCCAGTGGGGGGGGATAAGTCAGAGTTCTGACATCAGTGATGTCCGTCGTGAAATCCATATCGGCAGTGTTTTCTGAGTCTAGGCTAAAGACACACTGCTAGCAGTTCCTCATTGTCGCTGCTATGGCTAATGTTCTGATGTGGTGGGTGGCGAGCTATGGCTTAAGGAAGGGAGTCAAGCGACCGCGTCTAATGAAGAGAGAGACAACGGAGAGGGTGGCTTCGTGGGTGACTGGCAATAATGGCAGGCAGATATTACAGTATCTAGAGCCAATCTCTTGTACTTCTCTTGATTTCTAGTCAGCTGCACACTGTTTTCTTGCATCACCTGCGAAACCCAGAGTTTCTCGTCTTCTGCTGTTGCGTAAAGCCTCCTTCTTCTCTCTAGCCTGCGCCGTTAGGGTCGCAGGGTATATTCCCCGTATATACATATGTATGGATCGCCAGCATCAAGGCAAAAGAAGCCCCTTGATAATCCATACCATCGCATAGAGGGACTCACTGATCTATTTTATCCCTGCTCGATTACCCTCGGCTGTGAGGAGACAGAGCGGGTCTGTTGCAAGTGTCCCGTTATCATCGGCAGAACTGATAAAAGAGAAGCCATTCGCTGGCGCTCGTGCTCTGACCGCGGAGGCACAGACCCAGAGGTGCTCCTGGTGATATCTCCTCTTTGCCTTAGACGCTGATCTGTGGCTGTCCGCTGATTAATCCGGGCTTGGGTTTACTGGGGCGTTTGTTGCTGTTGTTCCTCGTTCTGGCTTTCTTCTTCCTGCTTCATAGCTGGAGGCTGCCCTTCCTGGTGGTGAACCTGTTCCCAAACGCGACTTGTTTGCGTCAATTTAAGTTCGCCATTGCGCGGTGTTGGCTGAGCCGCTTGGTTCTGGTCTTCCTGGTACTGACTCTGAGGGGACGCTTGAACGTGGCTGGATTGTGATTAATTTGACACCCTATGGTGCGGCACTCGCTGACTGGCTTGATTCTGTTCTTCTTGATGGTGAGCTTGACTCGCCCGCGGCATGTGCACCACGTGGTCTATTTGCGCCGCCTCCGACACCCTATCATGCTGTGCTGACTGAATAGCTGGATTTTGCTGCTGGGATACCGCTTGGCTCTGTCCAGAGTGGTCGGAGTTCGCGTTCCGGCGTTCCACCCGCGACATGATTTCCATGTCTCGAGACTATTTACGCGTTGCAGTAGAGCTTGTTGCTGATGGCACATAAGACCAGCCATTTCTGCATTTCCGTTTGGAATAATATTTTCTGCTGTCTTCTAGTCCCCGCGGAAAGCTGCTGTTGGGCAATTGCATTTCGAAGAGGTGTAGCTTGCTGTGGTGCCAAGGCTTGTTGTGATGTCCAAGGCCGCTGCGGCCCTAAAGTTTGTTATTGTTGGAGCTGAAAAGGGTAGCCCCCCTGCGGCGGGAACTGCACGGCTAAAGACTGCACCAGATGCGCAAGATTGGATATCTTTTGACAACTGGGACAAGCAACTAGCTGGTCTCTGGGGGCTTCGGGGTAAAAGAGCAGGTTGCTGACACTCGGGGCTGATGTATGCCCCAGGGGCGGTAGGCACTTGAGGATTGGCATATATTTGTGCAAAGATACACAAATTGACTGAAGAACAATTGCTTGAAAGTCGTCCTAGAATGATCAAGTAGTGATAGGATGGTTAAAATAATGGCTTGTATGAATGGGTGATCGTGATTATAGATCATACTTGCATGCATCTGCATATATCCGCAGTCTGAATATCCACCTGCTTTCTTAGAAATTTGGCCCCCCTCTGCTGGTTTGTCTCATGTAAGACATCCGCCAAATCTATTACCTCGTCCGCTCTGCGGTAGTCTTCTTCAACGCCCCACGTAATACACGACACTCTTGTCTTTGCATTTGTTGATCTCGGTCCATTTGAAGCACTTATCTTGGACTTATCTCGGCAATAATACGAAATGTATTCTGCCCCACTATTAAATACTTCTCAAGCGACAGCAAATAACTTACAGACGAGTCCATTTAGGAAGGCGGGTATGCGCACGCGCACAGTGTAAGCGTGGCGATTACACGAGTTCAGTGTTCGAATAGTCCAATATAATGTTGGGGCCGGCTGCTATATATCCATCTAAATCTATCATCAGTACCTTCTACAGACTTTATTGTTGCATGCTGAGATATGATGATCGTTTCATCAATTGACCGTCAAGAAATTTCCGTCATGGAAACCTCCCGGTCTTTGCCTTCTGCACAACTGTTTGCTTGAACATTCACCATGGGCTGGATTCTGATTCTCTGGGAATAATTCCATCCCAACAAAGAGGGTGGCAATCTGCTCTATCGCATCTCCACACTAACTAAAACCGTTATGTGCGAAGAATTCGTCAAGAGACATCGGCCCCGTCATCACTGCGAGTGTTGGCGTTGTGGCTGAGAGTGGGACAGCACCTGGCCCTCAGAACGGAGAAGGGCTACTTAAAACAGACACCCTTACCTGACCCTCAATAAACGACTTCGTACTCACGAGCACCTCTACGATAGATCGTATTCATGAATCGATATAGAAGCCACTGTATGCTAGATATATCGGAATCCAAGCGGCGACTGGATCATCCACCACACAATCTGAGGCTACCTACTTTCTTATTATGCTTTTTATCAATGGCAACTGGTAAAGTCTGGTATATCTTATTCTTACTCGATGCAAGTGTTTAGAAAATCATCCGTCGTATTCAGCCACGATATCGGCCATATGGCGTGTATATCTGCTCAAAAACACTCTGAAACGAAGGTTAATCCTGTAAGAAGCGTTGAGAGCAACTTCACGTTTTCATCTGCCAGCTTTCGGGGAGATTACACGCTTGGGGAAAGTTCGGTAGCTTACAGCCTACACACACGCACCCTCTTTCAATACTCATCCCAAACAGCCCTTGGTCTATCGATTGGCGTATGAGTGGTGTTATCAATGAAGCACAGCACATCTTATTGATTGTCATGCTGATGTCCTTCGGCGTTCCTCCTCCCATTAATCCAATCGGAGTGCAACGCCACTTCAGCTCCCGTCGTAATCACATCCAGGCTTCCCTCCTTCAAAACTGTCTTCTGGCAGTGCTCGATATGCGCCAAAATATCATATCTCCTCTCAATCGTCGTTCCCAGCTTCTGTGCCAGAAAGAGCTTCTTCCAGTAATACATGCAATGCACCAAGTGCCATCTGCGTGTTGTGAAAAAAAGGTTTCCCGCCTCGCCACTCCCGGCCCGAGTATAGGAAAGTAGAGAAACCTCTTGCAGTGTCAGTGGTTGTGTTTGGTTCACATCGGCAAAATACGGCCAACTTCCGTCGGCATTGGAACTGGCTCGTTCAAAAGATGAAGTGAGGTCGTCGTTACGACAAGCTGATGGGAGCCATGCGGCAGCTAAAGAGTCATATTTGCAATTGTTATAAAGAGCCTCGGCGAGCGTGTCGCCGCAGTTGCAGGATATAGATTCCCGGCCTTCAGTGTGGGTGTGGACGTGGACATGAGTGGTAGTGCGAATGCGACTCTAGGCTTGGTAACCAAGATCGATACCTCCGAATGTGGCAAGCAGAATGAGAAGGAATATAGGAATCTCTTCTATTTTGAGACTAAGAAGCTTTTGCTTGAAGGTGTGTCCGATGATTGGTAGGGTTTCAGAGCTCGACCGCCGAGGAAGTTGTTCATACATTGGTCTCTTAGGAAATGCGAACTGTGAGAAGAGGTGTAGGAGCTGAAAGAATGTGATACGCAATGATTTCATGGCTGGTCTATGTTATACATCTCTGCCTAGGCCACATGAACCATATATGTCTTACCACGAAAACCATTACACTTAGATCCGGCGTATCGGAGTGTGCATCAGTGTATGCATGTGAACGGTATAGTAAAACCCTAAACAGACGATGTCCTAATCCTGGGATTATTCAGGCCTTGAACTACGGTTCTTGCTACTTTTTCCTCCCTAAATGGTGATATGGCAGACCTTCAGCTCACGGGTTTTAGTTCAGATCCCGCTTGCCAGAGCAACGTTGCCACCTTTCCGTTTTCAGAGGCCGGTGAGGGCTGGGAGAAGTAGATGTGATTATACTTGCAGCCCAGCACTTTTGCTTTTGTAGCTGAGTTACCGCATCAATAGCCCCCTCGAGCTGGGGAGATCCAAGAAGCATTGCAGCTGCGAACGACTTGCAAGTGGGAGGATACGTGCTGACAGAGAAAGCATCATCCTCCAAAGTAGTACAAACATTTGCATGGGAACTTTTGAGAGAAGCCTTTAATGTAGCAGGTATTATTTGCTTTTACAGCATACATTGCGCTGCTCATCGTACAGACTGACATCTACACAATGTTTCCACCCCCAATGATCAAAACGTAGTCACATGGGGTACGCACAAAAATTATTATTAACACTGGGTTACCACTATTAAAATCCAGTCTCACAAATACAATAGCCAAAATGCTGCTGGATACAGTTGATCAGCGACTCTAGCCTTTCTGACGGCGGTGTGCCTCGCACCGGCCATGTAAAACACGAATCATGTATCCTGCTCAATTAGGCGGGGTGGATATGACTAAGCTTCCTTCTTGTGGTCAGTGCACAAGGGGCCATCTGGTTGAGGAGACGCAACGAAAGAGGGGCATGCCGACCTCTGATCCAGCATGCATGAGCTAAATATACCATACATAGATGTTAGCATAGGGACTATTCGTGTGGCGGGCCATCGGGATTTGGTGTCTATGTAGATCTTTGCTGATTCCAGCTTGGGCGTGCTGGTTAATTTGGCATTCTTCCGCGGCGCAACAATCACGCGTCTCCAGCTAGAGGCTCTCTGTATACGAGGAAGAACTACCATCTACATGCTTAGGCTAAACGGGACGGATATGTCCGTATCACAGCGGAGATGGCGTGAATAACCTCGCGCCTCCGCGTTGCTTCGAGGCTGCTCTTTGCTTTTCCCACACTACGAAAAGGCGCCCTTCAAAGAACGAAAGAGATCACACGTGGACGTTGAGGATGGAAATACCAACAGATTTCAACTTTACGTGGAATTAGAGATGCTACTCACATTTTCAATGTAACAAGTAAGTGTTATCGATGGTCTTATGCAGTACTAGCAGAGCTTATACGTACAAGTGGGATATCTGATCCTATTTTCCTTTAACCGCTCCATTCCAAGCTCAAACGTGCGAGACCTTCTTGGCGGTACTCGCTTGGAGGTACAGTGCCAGCCCTTCCCGTCATGAAACTTCCAGAAGAGGTGGTGGATCGTATTTCATTCTTCACACCAACCACGTCGAGAAGTGAATTACTGTCTGCTCTTCCCGTCAAGGCATGGAGATTATATAGACAACAAATCTCGCTCTGGTCTATGACTTTCAGGTACGACCAACGGCTCAGTGAGTCAACAAGGAATCACGCGAGACTGGCCATGATGGACCGTGAATATGGACGGATTGCATGTTGCAACTAATATGAAAATTGTGGAAGTTAGGCATGATTCTTTGCTTTATAGGCGTCAGTGGAGATATACCAGGGGGCTTTTCAAGAGCTGCTTGCATTGCCACATCTACAAGCCGCCATCAAGAGAGATATAGTTTATTCCTGGAACAACACTGAGTGTCCAGAATACTGTCACCTCCCTATCTTGCCGCTCTTGTAAAAGAGCCGACTCTACGACACACGCTACAGTATCACCGACGTCTCTCCCCTTAGAGGATGAAAGACGTGGATGCTTATCAAGAGGGAAATCCGTGCACACAATGTACTATGCAATAGGCAATGACAAATCTCATACTTATATGACATGAGTCCTAATTCTGAATGCGACATGAGCAATCAAGGCAGGCAGCCTCCAGCCATTCCAGTATCCTTGACGACAGTCGTGACGTGGCATGCTGATTAAAAAGAGCGCTCACTAGATACTCAACTGGGATTCTATGGAACCAGTGCAACAGAACTAGCTTCTCCTCTGTACCATTTAGCCAGGTCCAACATCAAGTCACCGTAATAAACAGGCCACGCTCTCTGTAAGAGAGCTTGGTCTCGGCGAGAACACAAACATGTGATATACATACATACCTTCCGTACTAAGATAAAGCGGTGTTTTGCGCTGGACATTGGGAGGCCAATAGTGGTGGTCCTTTCCGAAATGGGCTTGGAGATACTTGGATACCAGCCTCGTGATCACGAAGCACTCCAGTCTTTCTGCGTGGTCAAGAGCGCTTGCGAACAAGCAGGATGTGCCGGGCGTTCTAACATATATACCGAACGATGGATTACACTCCACATGTTTTGGTGTCCCAGATACTGACCGTGAAGCCTCGAGATTTGCGGCAGTGTTCGACATTTGTCTGACCACATGTCAGCATATTCCTGCCATCAAATCAGGGAACAGCGTACGAGATAAACTCACTAGGCCTTGGGTCGAGGAAACGGCCGCTGTATGCCTGCCTTGCTAATTTAGGGTCATCCTGTGCGGTGTCCAGGCTGGCTATAAACCGCAAACGGCCACCAGAATCGTGGTTCTGTAGGGTTGATGGTCGATACACTTTTGTATCTCTGGGGATTATGACCGCCTTCATTGTGCAAATACCGCGGTTGTTCAAGTACTGATGTACTCATGAGCTGGCCCGGTACACGTGTTACCGGCTGGCCCCTTATAAAGAGTAAGTTGTGGATACTGTACTGAACGGACACACGACGCTTAACGTCTATATGTCGGGCTGAATATCATCTCGCATGGATATGAGAGAATGTTTGTAAATCTCCAAAAGCTGAAAGGGATTTTGGGCATGGTGGAGTACTGGACGCATGCTGCAGTAGCAGACCAGGACCTCTTCTACTCGAGTTTCGCATGAGACTGTGGCTGGGCTGCTCCGCTATGTGAGACAACATGGGGCGCGAATCATAATGGTTCGTAGGGCATCTGGACAGTGCGCTAAGCTCGATATGTAATAGCGCACGTTGCGTAGTACGCTAACTCCTTCCAGCAAAGAAACCCATGGCTTACCGCCTCCAGCCAATGGTGGGGGCACTACCCGGAGGAGCCAAGGGAACATTCGCCGTACAACTACTGGGTCATTACGTCATCAGTTCCTTTTATACCGGAGAAGCAGAAAGTAATGCCAGCAACTATCCCTAGTCAACTTTTGAAGGGAATACAGGAGCCTCAGGAATCATACAGCATCTCACACAGTCACATGACGTCTGCATTAGCGAGGGCAAGCAGCTGTGTTGCGACGCACTAAATGTGATAGTGCAGAAAGCACGGAGCGAAGACTTACTCCTCGTACCGATTCTACCTAGCCACGGTTGCTCAGACATGATGAGTAGCATGAGTGAGCGTCCTACGTGACCGGTCACCTGACGCTCACTTGACGGTTTGTCAATCAACCATTTGCCTCCCCTAGGCTCAGTTGATTGATGTGTAGGATTACTACCAGTACAGCATATATTATGGCTGCGGTCCGTTCTGGGACTATTCACTGAGAGCGGCAAAGCCGTACCTGTACTTCGAGATAGAGTTCTGCACGCCGGCTCTACCTAGTCCAGTAGAGATAAATACTGATACGAAAAAGAAAAAGGTTATATCATAAGGTCTGACTGGATTAGGCGGGGGCTTCTACGAGTAACATACGCATGCTCTGAGTATTGCATCTAAGTGATTGTGCTCTGGCTAACATCAGTCATGTAACGTAAGTTTCCGAATGATAACATGTAGTACTGTAATCAGGAGTCGCCCGATGGCGATCAGATTACCCGCGCTCCAGGATGCCGGTACCACCTGTCATCCGAGTCTATATGCTTTAAGAAGATCAGCAATTTCTGCATGTCCCATCTCATGAGCGGCCGCCAGTGCTGGTCGCCGGAAGTAATCCCCTTCAATCACGACTCTTCTGTCCTGAAGCAAACGTCTCACAACGTTGAAATGTCCCGCATACACCGCCCAGCACAGCGGACTGCGTCCAATGAGGTCCGCCCGGTTGACATCCAGCTGAGGATCTTGAAGGAGGAGATCGACGACATCATGATGCCCGGCTGCTGCGGCCCGGCATAGTGGGGTCTCGCCTGCCTGGGTTGGGAGATTAATGTCCAAGCGATCCCGGTGCTCGAGGAATAAGTTCACAATCTTGGTGTGGCCTCGTTCCGCTGCCAGGCCCAGTGCCGATGCGTTTCCCGCGAAGATTGGATCCAGCTGCAGATCGTCTCTCGCAAGCAACAGTCTGACCATGTCAATGTCCGCTTGATGCACGGCCCACACAAGTGGAGTCCAACCGGTCATGTCCGGTACATTGATATCCAGTCTCTCCTCGCAGAGAAGTAGCCGTGCTATGGTTCGGTTCCGGTACTGGACCGCATGATGAAGGGATGTTGATCCATCCCGGCCTACAACATTAAGATCGAGGTCGTCTTCGCATAGCAGTCGCTTTGTCAGAATCTCGTCAGAGCGCTTCGTCGCCCACCAGAGTGCGGTCTGCCCGCATGTATCTCCCACATTTGCATCCACCCCTGGCGCAGCGAGGAGCAGCTTGGCAACGGACAGGTACCCGCGAGTTGTGGCTTCATGCAGAGCTGTGAACCCGTCGTCGTTCCGGCCGTTTAGCTTGATGTCTGGTTGGTTGAGCAATAGCGTGAGCAAATCAAGATCCGCCATGCTTGCGGCTAGATGTAAGGGGGAATTCCCGCTTGCCGTGCGAACATCGGCATTCGTAGGAGCTTCCAGGAGAAGCTGGCAAATGTGGTCCCTGCGGAGGGCAACGGCCAGACATAATGGCGGCATTTCTTCGTATATCTTCCAGTGCCCATCGGCACCGGAAATCGAGACATCAAGATCACTGCGCGTCAGGAGCATGGCGGCGATCTGTCTATTGTCTTTGATGATGGCACGATGCAGGGCGGTCATACCGAGCCAATCCTGCGCGTTCACATCAAGGTCCTGCTTCTGAAGCAAGAGCTGCACAAGCCCGTCGTCGTTGTGCAGAACAGCATAGTGCAGAACCGTCCGGTCCTTCCAGTCTCGTGCTGAGATGTCAATGTCGCCATGCGCTAGGAGCGCGCGACCGCCGCTGCCGAAGCCTTTGCGCATGGCGTACAGCAATGGCGAGGCTGACTGGCCCTGTGGATGCATCTCAATTCTCACATCGGCCAGAAGCAATCGCAGAATGACGAGGTGCCGATGCTTGATAGCGTCCAGCAGCGGTGTCTTGTTGTCCCTGCTTCCCGCGTTGATATCCGTACGAGCGTCTGAAAGCAACACCTGAACAACCTCTACATCCTTCTTCCGCACCGCCACACCAAGCGGGGTCAAGCCCAAACCCTCGCCGCGGCAGTTGACATCGATGCCGTCGTACGAGAGCAGCCATCTGACAACGGGTGCCTGTCCGAACATTGCGGCAAAATGAAGAGGTGTGTAGCCATGGAGATACACATTGACGCGGGCCCGGTAAACACACATCGTCTGGATAAGTTCCAGCTTACCATAACGCGCTGCCCAGTGCAGCGCCGAGCTGTTTTGAAATCGTATGTTGAAGCGATAGAGCGCCGGTAACAGCTGTCGATATACATGCGAATTGGTGAGACACAGAGAATGGATGTCCTTGGCCCGCTCCAGATGGTCCATGACACAAAGTAAGAGCTCACCCGGTAGGTCCAGCAGCAGCATGCTGGTCTGAGGAGGGGGTAGGTGTTCTTGGGATCGTGCAAAAGGGAGCTTGGCTGAGATGTGGGCACACCAGGAGGTACAAGCGAGGCTCTAGGAAGATACACACGCCGAGATGGGTCTGTTGACTCCTCGAAGCAGCTGGGTTACGATATCTTTATACCGTGGCGTCCGCGTACCTAGCTTGTGGGCATCGGCAAGAACAAATATACCCCGAAGGATCTCTTGAGAGGCGTTGTCTCTAATGGAGCCAGGCTGCGCTTTTCTTGTAGATCAGTCCCACAACTAACGTCTCGAGAACCGGAAATCCATATGATGGTATGCAGCGGCGATGCCCCATATGAGGGCACGCACTCTCTCTGGATGCCAAGGCCGTTCCCACACACATGGCTGATAGCAAGCAACCTTGCAATCCCGTGCCATGCTATCTCACACTACCACTGCATCTAGAATGCATGGGAGTGCCTCTCGGATTTCTACTACCGCGTGCTAGTATAGATTGATCCAGAGGCCGGATGCCGCATTCTGGTATGAACAGTCTAGAATTCAGGAAACTCGTAGTGGAAGAATTCAAATTCAGGCATGGCTTATAGGGCGCTGCACAGTACGATATTGTAATTAATGCTGCAACATTCCAAAGTATTGGCTGCATCTCACAGATCAATAAGCGTATCAACGCACAGAGTCGCGCGGGATGTTCCACGCTCCTCTGCAGGACACTCTTTCTAACACGGACCGAGTATCTGAAGCTAGAGCTACAAAGGGGAGGTCAACTTGGCTGCGGGTCAAAAGCGTGGTCGAATTTGCTGGAATCAAGAGGCTCATGCAGCATCTCCTCGTCCATCCATTGTTCGAACGCAAACCGGGCTGCTGGCAGGCGGTTGTACAGGAAGATCTCGAAGAAATCCGGGGGAATATTCTGCAGCAACCGGGGCCGGAACTGCTGCAGGACCGCCTCCATGGCTTCAAACTGGGTCTTTTTCAGCGTGCGGTAGTCCGTCATGGACGATCCCTCCTCGCCGGAGAAGTAGCCCACGCCTTGGGGAAGGAAGCAGAGAATGTTAGGAGACCCAGCGATACGCGCGAGCTGTTTCCACGGCCATGCCCGCTTGCTCCACTCCTTGACCTTCTCCTCCACTTGACGATAATCCCGAGCGTCCGCCGGGAGGCCCTGGATGATGTCCCCGACAGTCTGGCCCAACGGGTCCGGGCAGCCCCTCTGGCTATGCTGCTGGCGCAGATCGTGGACATACCAGCAGGTCAACGCAAGCCCAATCCGAGACGATTGCTCATTGCTTTTGTGCCACAGGCCCGCCTCAAACACGCCCGCCGCGCTGCGGCCAAAGGGACGCGTCGTATCGTGCTCTCGGGCCCGCAAATGTGACAGCTGGCGCTTGATCCCCACTAAGACCGCAGGTGATGCGATGTTGAATGTCAGCTGAAGCAATCGATCCGCTTGTTCCCATCCCATGGGTGCCCCGCCCAGCGGCATCTGCGCCACACGCTGCCACGTGCTGGTCAGATCCAGAGCACCACTGCGTCCTGTCACGGCAGACCACCGCCGTTCCGCCTTCTCGTGACGTGACAGGCCGGTCAACCCACCAACCAGTGACGGTGGCTGACTGGTACGAGACTGGAGCACTTCTGCGACAATTGTCTGGGCCAGGCTGGACCGGAAGGTGCCCGGGGGATCCCCCTGCACGGGAAGCCCTCCTGCCCGCTGCGCCATGGTCCAGAGGAAGCGGGTGTCACTGCGATCCACCTCCCCATCGGACCCGAAGCGCTGATGGTTCACCTGCCACTCGGGACAGGGCTGCTGGCACTCACGCAAATGCTGGGACAAGGCAGTTGTGGCGGCCTGGCAGGTGGAACAGGTCTGCGGGCGCGAAACGTCGTGCGCAGCCGGCCCGTGGGAGGCGAAGGAGTAGTGTACGACGGACCCGGTGCTGGTCTGGATTTCTATCAAGGACCAGTGACCGTGACTGCTGTCGGGCAACAGCAACGTCCGCGGGAGAGGGTACAGCCGGAGCGAACCCCGGTGAAGCTGGTCCTTCCACCCCACGTCCCCGATTCGCAGATTCTGGGCATGGTGCTGCCGGGCCAGCCGCTCCCCCAGGAGGTCAACGCTGAAGTCTGAGAGATCCCCGGGGGTGTGCAGTTCAGCCAGCAAGCGGCTCACATGGGCGCGCGTCAAGGATGCTCCATAGACTGAGATCGAATCGTCCTCCGACAGGCCACGCGACAGGGTATCGCGCAGCGCAGCCCATTCACCCTGCCAGGCGGCTCCAGCATCCCGATCTGGGATGTCATGCCGGCCGTCCGCCATGGTCGCATCCGTGACCGTTCTCTCGTGAATGCCAGGCGTCACTGGGGAGGAGGGGAATGCATTCAGGATGGCTTGGCTGATGTTTTCCGGAAGGCACCAGCTGTCTGCCAGCCTGGCGGTGTCGGCTGTGGACGGGCTCGGGGAGGACGATTGCGAGAAGGGCGCGACATCATCAGGGCCAATCGGCGTCTGCCCCGTAGACCACGATGGCTGCATCTGCGGCTCCGGCCATTGAGTGTTCTGCGGAACAAACAATGGATCCAGGCGTGCGCGTTCCGGGGCCTCGGCATCAACAAGTGTAATTCCGCAGCGGGAGCCGGACCGCCCGGGGACGCTCTCAGATGAGCCATCAAGAGACGGGGTAGGTTGCTGCATGGCGTCCGCGGAGGTCTCGTGGAATTCCCGGAGCAAGTGGTCGAAGGCAGCCCCCGCGCCCGGCTGGGCGAGCGGGCCGCCGGACAGATCCGTGGCCTCCAACGCTACGAATGCATCGTCGCGCCCAGACTGTTGCTCAGGGCCATCGGCCGTACTCCTGTCGCTCTCATCCGTATCCGACATAGAGCCCTGACAGACCGAAGCGAGCTGGTTTTGCCCGCAACCTCGATCTTCCTCCCGGCCGCCGGTCCCGCTACCACTACCGACGCTACCCTCATCGTCCAGTTCCGGCAAGACGCAAGTCAGTCCCTCCACATCCCCGCCTTCGTGGAAGCTTGGGATGGAGTGCTGCCACTCGGTGACCAACGGGCCGAGCTGCCTACTGCAGACATGGTCGGCCGGTCCGCCGGCGACCGCGTCGACCTGATCGATATCGGCGGTTCGCCGGCGGGCCACGGCTCTCTCGGTAGGAGCTGCAGATGTGTCGATCCACTCCAGCTTGCGTTTAGAACCCGCCAGCAGTCCCGGCAGTGGGTTTTGCGGACTGGTCATCGCAATATCGCTGAGGTGGGCTTCGATGGCCTGGACATAGTCGAGTGGGTTGGTCGAGGTCGGAAACAGCGCCATGCAGGGCTGAAACTCCTCATACATATCACGCAGATAATTCAACTACAGGCACGGTCAGCATGCTCTGCTCTGACGAGGCCCGATCCACGGCCTGTGACAAGGTCTCACCTGGACGTGAGCCAAGCGAGCTAGGGCTGTCCGACCTACCAAGATGTTTGCGGTACACGTTGTGGTTGCGCACCCTTCAGTCCACTGGCCGCACAGTTCCACGACCAGAGGTTTCTACCAGTGGTCCGTCAGTTGCGCCCCAAGGCCATGAGACCATCTGGACTCACCGCAATCTCCCAGTATCTCCTCTGTTCCAACTTAGAGGCCATATCTCGCTGGCCACCACGGGTCCGCGTAGGAGCTTTACCAAACGTCCAAACACAACACCCGATATGCAGCTGCCCCGCAGACCCAGAGGTCTCCTTAGATTCGCAGTCCTTTGCTGTGGCATCTGTGATATCAATTACGGCCATTCTTCTGGTTTTAAAGCTGGGTGCATATTCCTGGTCTCGACACAGTCGGCGAGAAGATCGACGCTCTTATAGCGAACCATGCGTGTCTGGGAGAGCTCCTTTTACACTGCTGGTTGGTATCTGTCAACGCCGCCATCGGACCCGATTAAGGGTGCAGGACGCCGCATTATTCCCAGCCGGGGGCGGGGGAGGGACAAGGAGAGTATGTGTACCATGGTTCCTGCAGTGTACCTTTCACAAATCCCGCACCATTAATACATGATTAAAATGGTGAAGTTACATTGGCGAACTTCCTGTCAAGATGGCACTACCTCCAACGGCTCCCCCCTCTGGCACTTATGGAATTGGCCAGATCGGAAATATTTCTTCATCCCAGAACCCCGGCCGTCACTTACAGCATAGCCAGCTGGGAAACGGAAGACATCGCCTTCCATATATTTCCTGTGCGGAATATACATATGGACGTCAGTCCCCGGTGTCGCACACAATCCCTGCTTGTCAATTGCTGCCATTCGCCGCGTTTCAACGGCCTTCGATAACACTGCCTGGGAGACTGCGGGGCAGTAGATGGGGATAGGGTCTGAAGACCCATGCGCTAGTGGTAATTAGCGGCTAGGGCTGAGAAGCCCCAAGATCCAATGTCGACAACCATGGATAGCGTGTGGTGGGAATCCTGCTGCCTCTTCTATCTCAAACAGGATCGGCAGGGCCCACAGATCTACCCATGACTACGGACTCACAAGCACTGTTTGGTCCGGCAGCCGTAGTCTTTGCTCCAGCGTTCATTTTCCGGATACGTTCGTGAATGATGAAACCGCGTGGGATGATGCAGCAGAAAATGTGCCAGGCTAAGACGTCTCTTCCAGCCCTGCAGGAATGGGCGTGTTCAAGCTCTCCTATCAGGAGTCCCCTTGGACGGGTGGGAGCCATGAAAAGAGCAGTTTCTATCCCGGTATGATAAGCGTCAATGTTGCACAAGTTCCAAGGCTCAGAAGCGTTGGGAAAAGCTTCTTCGACCACATGGGTGGCCAAAATCTACGTCCGGTTCACCGGTCAAGCTCGCTGGCAGCAACGCCGACGTCTAGAATGGCCTAGTTGACAGAGATTGCCCATTGCGCTATTCCCCTTCAAGACGTCTGATGGCCAAGCTGGGATACCATAGGATCAGGAAGCAGATCAGCAGCGGGTGCCCGCTCCGCAAGTGGACTCGGCCAGATGACCACGTGGATCTCGGATTTCCTCTCCGTGAAACTTTTCATCAACAATAGCATATACTGTGTGGGAACAATTGAGTTTTCAGCTGTTGCGGAACGTGGCATCGGACGGTGTCGATCATCTCTACTCGACGACATCATCCGCCGCATTTGTAAGCCATTCATGAGCGGGCCCGCAAATCCCCGTGGGGCTTCCTAGCGACTAATCCATGGAGATTGGTGCCTGCTGCGGTAGGCAGTTAATATACATCGTACCAGAGGTACAGTAGAGCCGGGAATTGATTTGCTTGGCCGCCACTGCAAGCACAGGAGTGGGAACAAGTGATTGCCTGTAGCCGGCTAGCTTAGAGAGGAAGTCCCGGTGTTCGCCTCAGCCACACACTAGTATGAGTAATCATACCGCAAAGTTTTCTTGTATCGATTACAGAAGTCTAGACAGATTCTACTACACTGAACGGCATCATACAAGCGACTCGCGTTAGTTCTGCAAGGAATGAACGGGAAAGAGGGGAGAACTCTCGCTTGCCAAATGACTCAACAGAATACAGCTGTGGGGATCGCGGGTCCGATCAAAAACAGCACCCAGCAGATCTCGCGGACAGCCGGTGAACAGACTTACACTAAAAGTTCTTGCAATGAAAATAGTGGTCGCACACAGGACACGGCCCAGCTCGCTGGTTGGCCTGCCTGCGTAAGCCCATTGACACCGAACCTACTTGTGCAAAAGGCCATTATTCGTAAGTAACCTGGGCCTCTTCTGCTGCACAAGCTGTTGCGTGTGCAATCTGGACCATGCGCCTGGCCTTCAGTCGGGTTACCCGCAGACCCCGCGCAGCGCAAGTCGGCGCTCACACGCCACACACTCGTCCCGGGACGCGGCTCCAGGATCAGTCACGCCGTCTGCAAGCGACAAACCCTGCCGACCCAGAAACCAGTCCATCGGGTTAGGGAACCCGCCCACGGGGACCTGTCGCCCGTCGTCCAGCCGGAGTGATAGGGAAACGGTGTCGCTCAGACGGCGGACGCGGAACCGGACAGGGACGCAATACCGCCCGCACCTTGCGCAGGTGGCCCCATCCGTGACGCTGATGCCCAGAGGCTTGCCGCCAACGACGTAGTCCATCTGGCATGCCTCGACTCGTCGGATAGCGCTTAGAAAGACCTCGCCGGGGACCCGGCACCGAATGGTTCCAACGCACCAGTACGACGGAGTGCCCGTCTCGCGCTCCGGAACGGAGACCAGTTCGAAGAATAGACTCTGTGCGAGGAGCCTCAGCAGGCACTGGCGCCCCTGACTTCCCACCCCCTGTTCGACGGTTTGCCGGATGAGATCGTCCATGGCATGGGCTGCATCGAGGCGGGGCTCCGGTCCCGCAAGGCAGATGTCCAGTCGAGACAAGGCGTCCTGGTCAGCCGCGACCGCCTGGTTGCGGAAGCGATCCCACAATGTCTTGCCGTCCATGGTCTCCAGGAAGCTACGCAGCACCGGCCAGACGAAATGGCTACGGGGGGCAGATGCGCACGACCGTTCGGGGCCGGGACTGTTCGCGCGGGATCCGCGCGTACCCGTGCCGATGGAAATGAGAATACCAAGTGGGGGTTGCCAGGACCACATGTATTGCAGTTCCTGGCGACAAAGCGCTACTGGGTTGTTGTGCCGCAGGCCCCCGTCCCAACAGGCGCCCAGCGCGGGGAGCACCAGCGGGCGAAAAAGCCTAAGGCATGTCAGCCAGGCGACCAGTCTCGCAACGCCCGGACCAGCCACTGATTTGGGGTGCCACCTACAGGGGGACGGCAGATGTGGCGCGGGCACTACATCCAGTCTGTCAGTCACGCAGCCTGGGTTGCGGTAGAAGCGGGGATACTGACCTCTGCCAGAGCAACGGCTCTTCCTCCGGAGTCTTGGCAAGCATACTGCGGTAGCCTGGTCGTGACAGTCAGTAGGTTAGCCAAGCACAAAGCGGCCAGAGTTACAGGAGGTTGCCAGCCGGTCTGTAGGGAACCAAGGAACCTCCTGACTGCCCAATGCAGGGAACACGGAAAACAAAGTCACAATGCCGTGCACATACCAACATTGCGGGGCCGCAGCGTCGCGGCTTTATAGTTAGTCACTAGTGCCGTACCGTCTTCAGTGGTGGTGGTGACCGCGACCTTGGTCTCCGACCTACTCTCTGGGCTGAAAAGCCGCTGTGTATCGCTATAGTGGGCGCGGAGAAGCGATTCGAGCTCGTTCGCGTCGTATAGCCCTCGGCCCAGGGCACTGCGTATCATGCGGCGGGGCCACGAGAACAGACGACTGCATGGTGGACCCTGGAAGAAGTGGAATAGCAGGCGCTGAAAAGCCTCCAGACATTCTGTCACGGATCTGTGCTTGGCAAAGATGTCGAGTATGATCAGCCCGCCTGCGGTACAGGGGTCAGTCACCCAAAACGGGAATGTGCCACGCGCTGGGGACTATATTCAGGGGAAAGGACAGGTTGAGTTTCCATCCTCACCAGCACTGGTGCCAAACGCGACATCAATCAGCCCCGGAAGGGAGCATTTGGGCCCCAGGATGAGTTGCAGGCCCAGCAAGATTCGGATGGGGATGACGCCACGAACCCCGCCCCCGTCCACGGCGAGGGCACGCACAGCCGCGGTTGGAGGCAAGAGAACCACCGATGTGACGCATGGGGCTTGACACAGTGGGCAGGTCTCGACGACAAAGGCCGACTCTCTCCGCGGGGCGGGTCGACCGTAACGTTCGATGCAGCGGTCACACAGGGCATGGCCACAGGCCAGCGGATGTTGCGGGCGGCACAGGAGGCAACCCAAACACGTGCGGTTGCTGCGGAGACGTTCGAAGATCGCCCGCCATTCGGTCAGGTGCTGCACATGGAGCGCTAACGGAGACACGTCCTGGTTCAGCAGGCACGCATGGGCGTCAACCAGCTGTGACTCGATCGAGTCGGCGCGAGCCGTGGCTGCAGCGGAACATGCAACCCCCCGCAGCGCGTCCAGGCAGGGCTGTCGGTAGCGTTGGCGGAACAGATCACGCGGATGGAATCCTACATGCGCAAGTCAGTCTTGGCCCCGCCCAGTATACGTACTGCCGGGCGTGGTTGAAGAGATCGGGGCATGCGCACGACCCAACAGCCGCGCGCGCGGTGCCTTACCGTGTGTATCCGGCGGGTAAGCGTCCAGCAGGAGACCCGAAGCGAGGAGCCGGTCCTGCGTCTCGGAACCAATGTCCGGTGTCTGCTCGAGAAAGTCCCCGATGCAGGCAGCCCACTCGGCGGGTCGGGGCGGGGGCCGGCCCGCTGCGATCAGATCAAACGGCTTCTGGTGGTCCTGAGCCGTGTGGCGCATGGCACCCTCCAGAAATCGGGCTAGATGACACGCCAAGAATGATGTCTGTGTCGTCACTCGCTCCCGGGTCGCCCAGTCCAGGGCTTTGAGGATCTCTTCCTTTACCGGGCGATACCTGGCCTCGTCGGAAAGCGCGTCACCCCGTGACACCGGGAGCAGATGCACGCTCGCGTACAGCTCCGACCCGTCCAGTTGCTGGAACAAGGCCTGCCCATCCGACTCGGACACCTCGTCCACATCAACCAGGACAATGATACGCGTCTGCAGCGACGGCCGCGTGGCATCACGGCCTGCTACCACCCATCGATTCAAGAGGCGGCGAACACCGGGCAGTCCCCCGAGGTCTGCAGCAAAGATGCATGTGACGTGAGCAAAGGGAAGCAAGCACCTTGCGACAATGACGTCCTGCAGCGGCAGAGCCGGGTCAGAGCTCCAGGTAATGGGGATCGGCTCGTCGCGGGCCAGCAGCTCGGTGTCGGGCAACTGGCAGTCCCGGAGCGGATCCCCATCAGCGAAGAGAATCGGTCGTTCTGTGGGCCACGTGCGGTGATCGACCCGCAGGTTAAACCCTCCGACTTTGCGTGATGGGTTGTCCGGGAACAGGTAGCGTAGCGCTCGGTCTTTCCGGCTCCGGCCCAGGAAGCAAACCAAGGCCGCCTGTGAGGGGCGCCGAGGGGTGCTTGCCGCCGTCAGCTGCCTCGGCCGGGTCGCATCATACAGCAGGGAGGCACCAGCCTCCTCTGCCACGAGAGCCAGCCAGGCTGTCTGGGGCGCGAGCCGCATCGGACCGGACCGGAGACAAACAGACGCACGTGCCGTACAGCATGTAGGCCATGGTCGGATCCTCAACCGGAGACCGTGACGCGCCTATATATTCCCCGTATCATGCCATGGCTTGCATTGGCAGCCGCCAGAGTCGTGGTGCTCTGGGTATCTAGCCCGGCGTTCTATTTCTGGCTACTGCCGCCGTTCCTGCTGCGTCCCAGGGCACGCCCAATCAGCCCGACCAGCCTCAATCTCGTCGCCCCCATGCCAGGATAGACGTCAAATGATCCGCAGGGTGTCTACAATATCAACTAATGACCGCCTTTGTCCCAAGGTAGATACCACTGGTAGTCGCTATAGCCCTCATTGCATTGTACTGTAAGTAGAGAAACTTTTGTTTTTTCGTCCAGGTCGAAATCCTATTTAAATTCCGGATCAGCCCATTTTTAGGCCCGGCCAACCATTCTGATCAATGTTTTTGGCATCAACGGAAATTTTTCAGTATAATGCCCAGTGAAACGGTGAACTGGTGAATATTCCAAGTCAATGGGGTCAGTCTACAGGCTAACAGGTTGATAGGTGGCGGATAATCAAGCATCTTGTAATTGGGTCGGAACCCAACCGTCAAAATTCACGTAGCTGACGCTGACCCAAACAGCATTTCACGTGAGCTCCCAAGGCAAATAGTGTACTACGCGTCATACGCTATTCCGGATCTGATCTAGCGCGGTCTGGCGGAACCATGCCAAGTGACGGGCGGCCGTACGCGCGGGCGCGTGCTTGATGTGGGTAAACAGGTAAACATACCCAGAAGCGTGTAGACTATATCACGAATTGTACTCCTGTCAACGACCCGTCGTCGGGGCAATCGTTAGGGAGCTTCTGGCGCGACACTAGTCGAGTGAGTTGATCTGCATTACTCTGTTGCGGCGACTATTACATCTTCCTAGCCTGGGACTACCATGGTCAGGATACCTTGACAGAGATGGCCAAACAGGTCCCAGCCCGGAGTGTACAGTACATATGGACAACAGCGACAATGTACCAATGTAGCATTCGATGTGACGTCATACATGATCTCTGTTGTGGCTAGATATATATATGTATAAGTGTGTGAATGATGTCCTTTGGAGCAGCTGCGCCACTAGCTCTGCGACATATATATTTGTGGCCGGTTGCCCTCTACATAGCCGGGCCAGCCAATATATCCTTATCGCACCACAGTTGTGCTACAGAGTACAATAGTCATCGACTGTAGCAGTGCAATAACCTACAGTAAGAGTCTCAATTAATGCATACATCATCCAGGAAGGCTGGAAGGGTGGATGGTAACGTTACAAGCTGGACTATTATAAGCAGCTCCATACACGCGGTTGCAAACATGGTGCAAGAGCGTTAAAGCCTTTCCAATTAATCGGGCCGATTTCCGCGACGCCTAAGCAGCGCGTCTTCTCCAAAGCTACCATTGGATCCTTGGATTTTGCCACCGACAAGCGGGTCATTTCCTTCCATGGTCTAGCGCCATGGTAGGGTAGAACAGAGAGTCTCAGGGAGTTGCGCACCGTCTGTGCGATCGCGTTTAGAAAGACACTGTTATCGCAAATATAGAAGGCAGGGACAGGCAGCCCCTGGGATCCCCATCGGCGGGAAAGGGACAGCTAGATGAAAGTATTGTACCCTTGGTCTAGTGTGTGCGATTACATGTTGATCAATCCAATTGCTTTGTCATCCAGTACACAACCAACGCCCTTTGAGTTCATATGATCTAGTAGAGGCTTTTCACACGTATAAACGCACCTCTTCCATGCCGATGGTCCACGCCCGCCGCGGCTCCAGAGTGAAGACAGGCCCTTGTGTGTGGTCCGCAGCTGATTTGTCAGCATAGCCGACGCATGCCGCCCGGCAGCTGGGACATGTGACTCTCACCAACTGCGTCTCCTGAACTTGGCTTTCATATGTCCGTTTCACATACTCTTCAAGGCAAGCCCGATGGAAGACGTGCCCGCAGAGAACTGCCACCAGGCTATCTACATGGCTTTCAAGGCAGAATACGCAGGTGAACGGACGAGACCCAGGCCGGGTAGATGAAGTATGGCTGCACTCTCCACTGCAATTGTTCTGTGGGTCCTGAAGAGTTGTCGACCTCTTCGTGAGCAGTCGGCTGCCGAGCCTGGTAGCATCCGTGGTCGTCAGACTCTCCAGGGCTCCTGAAGGTGCTGTAGAATGGGCGGCGTCTGTATAACGTGGTGGTATGACTACCCGGACTGTAGCCGGATAGTCATTGTGTTCTGGTCGCGCGCGGTCGTCCGGCTCGCTGTGAAGAGACAGTGGGCGGAGTTCATGGTCGTGTGAGGTCCGTGACGGTTGGCGTTTTGGGCCTATGCTCACCGTCAGCACCATCGACAACGTTATCGGAACGCTGCTTTACCGGAAGAGAGCTTTCCTCTGCCTTTCTTCGTAACCCGCATGATACCGTATCTTGGGGAAATGCGTACAGCCCAGTGGTGCCAATTATTCAGAAAAACATTCAGGGCGGCGCAGTGCCTCCGCGAACTGAAAGCAGAGATCTTCTACTCTAGGTTGTACCTGAACGTAAGGTTATTTATGCCATATTCCTGGATCAACGGGTCGGGACTGTAATATTCGCGCAAGCATCTATAGTTGAACTGCTAGACCAGACCCACACCCGACGCCGTGGCTTGTACATCCCAGGACGGGATGTACGGGATAGACATCCCCTACATCTACAGGAAAGGCTATAAAGGGGGCCCATCCGACTCGTGCCCGACTACTCTCAAGATCTTAATCCGGACATACAGTATCATGGATGCTACGTGGGCTCAGATATGCAGACCTATTCATTTCGATTCAGACCTTATACTTACCTTTCTAGTATTTGAGAGTTAAGACTGCAGAGATCCTATTACTTCTGCGCATTCATTCAAACCAATTTTCGTATTTTATTCTTGTGGTGAAGGGTGTTCTGTTATACCTAAACCCGCTATACCCTGGACTAATCCGGAATATGACCCTTATTGGAATCAGTATATGTCTGGTTCTCTACCTTGTCCGCAACGACCGATGTATCAACCAGTCGGTCCTATCTCATGCAGACGGTGTAGTGCTCGCTGGATTCTACATTATCACGTGTCTTATCAGTCTAGTAAACTGGCTATGCCCCGGAATCCTACCCGAACCGAGAGTCGCCACCAAGGCGACGATGATAACAGTATATTTATCATGGATGGTACAACGGCGGATGATGTGTACTATACTCTATACTGCCAGTCATGGCTCCCCAACAATCTGCAAACAACTGCCTTCTTTGTAACGCCTGCCTGGTCCTTGTGTCGCGCCTCTGCATCTATATTTCTGATATCGGCAATACATACTATATCCCGCTGCAGCACATTGTCAGTTTTCTTTAAAACAAGCAAAAGCAGTACTACGATACTATACTATACCTAGGGTCTTATATATACCATTCTCTACTCACGAACTTCATACTTCGAGTGCAATAGTACGTTTGGATTAGCAGGCAGGTACTATGAAGACTTCCTGAGACTCGGAATGTAAGTAACTAAGCTATAGTATCTTTTACTAGATACTGGAATAGTGTGCTATGTTTGAACCGTACTCAAGAGATAAAGACCTTGGAAAGCCTTTCCTGGTATACCGTATCCTAAGACTGGGATTTGACTTTCTCATGTGGAAGACGACCTACAGAGAAGCCAGAAAATGGATACCATATTATTCATACAATGGGTTGTTTTCGAACCCTAAATGCCAATACATGCTATTCCAATACTATGTTAGCACATGGAGGAATGTAAATAAATTCTATATTGTTATGGCGAGGCTGGGTATGCCCCAGGACACAGGACCAACGAAAAGCCATTCATCACGTGGCTACTAGCTATTTAATGGACGGTAAACCTGTAGAAATATCTTCGTTTGCCATTACCCCACACGGCTCATATACGTCCAGGATTTGGATATACCAACTCTGTCGGTTGCAATATGAATTCGGCGACAGTTTATCCTGGAGGGGGGTTTTTTGGGTATTTTAATACGATGAACATATTGATGCTCCGTCAGCAGATTCTAGGTACTTAATGCTGGGCCCGGGTTTGGTGGACCAGAAGTTAATAGAGAGTTAATCAAAGCGAATGCGAGAGTAGTATTTCCGGATATCTCTGAAATCGGACTCATAACTGGGAGGGAAACAGTCGAAAAGAAAAGTGATTATAGTCTGTTATCCATCACTTACTTTTCTAATGATACTAATCTCTTCCAGCGAAAACTCACTACTATGCGTATATAACTTGTCCAAAAGAACCCAGCGGTTCCTTTAATATCCTTGCTAGGAGCGAATCTAAAGAATGGAAAGGTGCACTGTTTGACTTACTAGAGCTTCTGGAGAGGAAGACATTTGCTATTATAGAAAACGTCTGTGCCGCAAAGAAATCCTGAGAAATGTATAATTGGGCCATGTATTACTCAATGATAAGGCCCACTAGGGATATGGGTTAAGCGCTAGAGCCAATAGTTTATAAGTACGGTTCTTGGACTTACATGATCTTTCAGATTTCTTTATTACTATCTGTAGTTAGTAAGATCCATTCTGAGATTGTCGAGTGAGCTGAAAGCGTTTTACAATAGGACGCTGAGGTAGCAGTTGTCCGGTACAGTTGACGAAGGTATTATAAAACTTATGTGGATTATTAATACTTGTCTACCAACTTGGCTTTATTTGATCTGGAGTTACTAAACTCTCCGTAGTATAATGGCCGCAAGATATATAAAAGGAAAGAAAGGCATCTTGCTTAGCGGGCTAGCATCTAACCTTTGAGTGTTCCCAGAATACCGATTCTGGGCTTTTGGATCTAAGATACCATAATCTTACGGACGTAATATTACCAGTATAGAACTAATTGGTTATGTGCCAGCGAGCCCTTGGCAGGCTAGCATACTATCTGGTTAGGGCTCGAACACAACTTATCTAAGAATTTAGAATGCCTATTCGGGCTCCTCTGATACGTATGTACCCGTATTAACGTTACTGAGTGCTTCGGAATGTGACTAATCCTGCACTAGTAGGCGTCTGATATATAATCTAGTACTGGAACGGTTCAAGACTGCAATGCGGGCCGTAGCACGGATATGTATTATATTCGCAGTTGGTGATAGAGAATTCTTCGTGATGCAGTGCAGTATAGATTGCCACCGTCCGGCTGCAAATGTCCATCGACTTCTGTGATTGTTATAAAGGTCCTAAGATCGGTAGTAGAAATATATCTACGCCAGATAGTAGGACTATGATGGGACAACACCGGAAGCCCTCTCAAGCTATGTATTATGTAACTGCTGCGCGGCGCGCGATCTCCCATGGTCCAAGGTGCCACACCAGGGCTTTAATATCGCGCTCGGGAAGACGTGTTTTCTCGCTTATGTGAGCCCAAAGCTCCGACTTATATCTATACAAGGCACGAGGATCAGCTCGCCAAGTCAACTATGTCTGGGGAATGACGGCCCACGCACTGCTGGTACTAGTATGCTATGCTGTTCTTCCAGTTCTCGTTCCACTCAGGCCGGTGTCGGAGGAAGGCGTACCGGCATTCGCATGCCTTGGGAGTACGGCCAGGTAAATACTAACTAATCTGTTTCCACCTCTCTCCATGATCGTGCATGGCAATGACAGTGGCATCCTTATCCAAGACCTAAGCTGTTGGTGGCCCCTGTCCGGGAGGTTTTGGGAATACCCGAGCTAAGCTATTCAGCTTTGCCCGTCTACTAGCTCACCTGATGGATGGATCTTCTGCAGAGTCTGCTACATTGTTGTTTTTGTTAGTTGGGGCAGCTTCAGGATCGAGGCTGTTCAATTCCATGCTGTCCACTGCACTAGGCGGGGGAGCTTTGGCGGGGTCGCTCAACAGGCACGACACTCTCGGAGAATTGGTAGCAGTAGTGATCGAAGACCCTATTGCCACATTTGATCTTATGGGGTAGCGGCTGCCCGTGCTCTTCGGGTGCATTGATATCTATTGATATATCTTGATTCAGTCCTGATTGAACTCTTTGGCTTATAATTAATAGTAGCGAAGATGATGAGATCCTTATAAACAGGCTGGGAGAACAGCGTTATATAATAGAGATTAATTATATTACTATGAAAACTAGAACAGTTTCCGCAATTCCCCTAACCTATACATCATAAGATTTGAATCGCCAGAGCAGTGGTTTTACATGGAGCATCTACTCACATATTCTACCCATAATAAACCAGATGAACTTTGATACATGCCAGCTTGGAGAGTTTGGAGATTGTTCTTAGATTGCTATTATACTAAGTATAGAACAGAGAAGACGCTTCTTAACTCAATCTACTCCACCATTATGGACGGATCGCGTTGAATGCCTACTATAACTATACTACCAGTCTCAACTGGAAAACTGCTTATGGACCGATCGAGGATATACTGTAAGCAGACCAGTACTACGACCAAAATTAACTGGAATAAATACTATATAGAATGTCCATATCGGCCACTGACTCTGCCATATGAGAAAAGGGTCAGGATAGTACCAAACTGCCTCAAGAAAGACGGCGGTTGGACTGTCCTAGAGGATATCCACAGGTCTGATCCACAATGGTAAGATGTCAGAACAATGAAACCTGAGCAAAACCAGTAACTAAGTGAGAGATTTCTCTTTTGGTCTACACGGTAAATGTTTCAACATAAGATAACCAGGCGCAAACCAACAATAACCGGCCGCATAGCGAACAATGTTCTCTGACCGGCCAAGATCAATATCGCATTTCAACGGCGAGTCTGAACTGGGCTCAAGTCTTTCCAATCATTTCGGGACCTATCACGAGCGATACGTTATATCCTCCGAGAATCCACAATAGCCGAGAAAAGTGACCTTCCATGCAGACCTTTGTGATGTATTATGTAATCAACGTACTTGGCACAAGGGAAAGCACAAAGATCAGACGGGGACTATTACAGCACAGCCCACGGTTCCTCCGTTCGCATAATGGGCTGGCAGGCTGGAACAAAGCCACGACACATATACAAATGCCTTCTGGGCACGAGTCTAAGCTAGGACGTTAGGTATCATATAGTAGCTGTAACTGGTTCAGTGGGATTCAAGTATTACTGTAAGCACTATCAAGTAGAACACCCTCTGGCTAGATCTTCCAGTAAATAAGCCCTGAGAAAGCCACAGCCGTAATTTCTCAGAACGCAATTTCAGTAGTCGGTAGCCAGTGAGCGCATCGCTCGAGTCGTAGATTTAGCGACCGATATAAATAGGTATACGGATATTTTCTTATTTTCCATTATATCACTAGGAATACTTTCGTGATCAGGAATTTCTTAAAAGTATATAAGCCTATAAATACCGGCTGCCCCGCTTCTACTCTTAGAACGGCTGGCTCATCTCTCGCTTTGCTAGTATTAATCATTCAAAACCTCTATTAAAAATGCTTCACGCGAGCCACCTAGTCATCCTGCCATTTGTGGTCGTTCTCTACGTTCTGGTTGTTTGGACATGGATCCAGGTAGGCGAGCGTCTAGGCGGTAACAACCAAGGACGTTACTAAGCAAGTAACAGAGCTTGTAGATTATAAACATTATTCACAGTCTACCAGAGGGCCAGCCAGGATATATACGCAATTTTAGTATATTTTCAGATGAGACTGCAGCTATTATAGACACTAAGACAACTAGCTCCGGGCATAAGCGGGACCAATCCCATCCTCAACAATAGACCACAGGCCCTGATTTGCGGATACAATCAACGCGTGCCGCTCCAGCAGCGCCAATAACCTCGACTTGAAGCACTGCCGGGCTCGTTGATATATCCGCACTATGCGCCAGACACGTGGCACAATCATTCCGCTGTAGGGGAGATTCACTGGTACGACGCAAACCTCCGCGAAGTACCTGATCAAACCACACTGGCCGAGCTTCAAAGGTCCCCCCTGCAGGCGGGCGATAAAAGCAGAATGAGAGATCACCACAGCGCTGCTATGGATACCCAGACAGCAGACCTGGCAGAATATGCGTTCCCGTCTGACACCAGTTCAGAATATCAGCACGCGTTCCAGGTCCCAGCCCAGGCCACTAATCTTTTCACGGTGTACTAGATGTGGAATACAACCCAAAGACATCGTAACGGCTTTTTGGTATGACCTATAATAATCTAACCCCACACCTGCATCTGCACTCATACGGACTCTGGAACACTCGTGATAGATATACATAGCCTGCTTCGATATCCATATTATCCCTGAACACGAATCTAACCAGCTCCCAACATCAAAGTTCTATTCCACCAGCTATCCAAGACCAGGCCAGACGAGCGCCACGCCACATACTATACATAAGACGATCAAGAATCCCAGTACGAGCATGAATCAGAACAGTCTGGGACCATCTTCCTCGGCTGCTGACTGGACCGGCAGAATTAATTCAACAACTTACTCTGCGAGCCCTGTAGACAAACAGGCGGATTAACTGTGGTCTCGCATGTGCTAACACTTTAGTAGGGGTTATTCTGCTCGCCCGCTAGTCCGACTCTGCCTAGTACCACCGCCGCAGGGACAGGTTTCCTGTTAACAAGACCAGTGGATATATCTACAATATCCAGCGCCCTAGCAATGATAGCATCAGCAACATGGCTTCCGAACCTGGTTGGCTCTGACTCGTGGTTCTGTATACATACCACATCGACGTCTCCTTGGCGTTCTCGGAGCCCACAGGACCTTACTATTTTAGACATACTGGCTACTATAACAGAGAGTGATGCTCCCTCGACGGCCGCCCCTGATACGGAGACAGTGAAAAAGTCTTCGACATCCACGACGCTCCTTACAGCATCCACGAGCTCCAGAGACAACATAGGCTCTGCGTCTGATACAGACCTTTCTCAAGTCCGTGCCACTGCCACCAACAACGTTGGTTGGGGCAGCATTGTCAAATCCAGCTACAAGACCATTAGTTATTGTTTTTTTACAGAGCACTGTGGACATCTGGATATTTCCTCATCTTCTTTCCAATCGGCCTGTGAGGCCCTTGTCAAAAATAGGTATGTGGGATAGTTCCCTCCAGAATAGTAGCTATGGCTAATCTCTAGTTCCAGGTGCGCTAATCCCTCTGTCGAGAGTAACGACTTCTTCAAATTATTTAAGTTCACCACCAAGAACTAATTAGCCTCCTGCACGGACTCGGCACCTTTGACTATCAAGGATTGCCAGGATGATTTCAGAGATGCGGCAAGCTATATTAACAGCCAACTAGCACGGAGCGGTGACCTTGCTTGCGCAGGCTTTATTAACATAGTAAATACCACAGGCGATGAAGCAGGGGCCGTTATAGTAAGTAGCAAATGCATATCTAATTTTCCCGCATAACCGCGGGCTAAGGACCATGTACACGTGCCAGGTCTTACTCAGTTTTTTATTATACGGTGCTCTTGATTCTGTAGATTCGCTTTAATAATAAACGAGCTAAGCTCCTGTAATGTAGCTATCATAGTCAAGGCAATCCTAACACGGATCCGGGTTTTATTACTATAACCATCTGTAATATTTCCTAGTTCGGAGCCTAGTCAGGGCTGCCTCTTAACACCAGTATATGTTACCATGGAATGATACAAAACTTTAAACATGTCCATATCATTCTAAGCCAGAGTAGAGGGAGCCGAAGTACGAGCTTGAAGGGCGGGCTGGAGCGCTGGACCGCCCCGTGACATACCACATATAACATACCAGGAATGAGAGAGACCATGCCGGGAAACCCGCTCGTAGCCATCAACTAAATCTCCATTTCCAGCACCAGTGCGCTCTACAGTGAATATCAATCCACTTACTGCGGCGGGATTGGCTCTATTGTAGTAGTATTCGTCTGTATCTTGAGCTGTTGCCCCAGGCCGGGCTTCCACGCTTCCCAGCGCGGTGCTTGGCTACGCCTGCGAGGATTTGGATCCAGTGCCTTCACGAAACTAATCCAATAATCCATCACGGTGGCGACCGCATTCACGTTAATCCCGTTGTAGCTCGTGATCTCGCTATTACCAGCGAAGCCAACTCCAAAAATGGCGCTCAGCTCGAAGATATGCAGCACACCCAGGCCTTCATCGACCAGCTCAGGGGCTCGCACGTTATATTGGTAGCTCCAAACCCTGCCGGACGGGAGGTGATCTGCCATGGACACTGCGATGTGATTACCCGGACATGTAAAGGCAGCGTCACCATAGGCGGCAGATGCGGACGGGAAATAGGCTGCATGATCCGCCACGGATCGCATGCGAGGATATGCATCACCGATGGCAGCCAGGCTGGCAGATAACAGCCCTGGGTAGTTGGTATTAAGAAACCGCGACATGTCAAACGCGTCGCTGGTGTTATAAGCAAAGGTCGACCCCTCGTTGATATCATCACCAACAAGCATGGGAATTTTCACGGTCTTGCCCTGATCGAAGAGCCGAGACAACTGGTCTTGCACCATTGTACCATCAATGACGGGCAGAAAATACTACAGCGGGGGCGGATCCACGGCGGCGTCTGGAAATAAGTCCACCACGTTGCTTTTCTGTATTGCTGCCAGATCCGCAGACTGAAAACACGCCAAGGCAGACAATACATCCGAGCAGCCGACGCGTTGTATAAACTGTATGTACTGGAATTCCATCTCGGCAACCGTGCGCAGTGTGGGCCAGAATGGAGACTCCAGCACCGCACCGGTAAAGAGTCCCTCCGCTCGGCTGCTATACGCGGTCATATAATACGTCACCGAACCCGCGCCGGCGGAATTACTATGAGCGATAACATAGTCTGGGTCGCCTCCAAACTACAACCGAGCAGGTCAGCGCCTGCGCTATAACAGTTCAGACCATGACCTACCTGGCTGATATACTGCTTGACCCATGCGAGGATCTTTCGCTGGTCTAGTAATCTTATATTCAGATCTCCATCCCGCCGGATCTCCTCGCTGGCCAGGAATCCCAGGACCCCGACACGGTAGTTGAAGTTGACAAACACGAGGTCGTAGCCCGAATGTTGAATGACGTTTGTTCTATTAAAGTTGGCGTTGGCGTTGGATGCATAACCGCCGCCCTGAATGTGCACCCACACCGGCAGTCTGGAAAGAGTGGTTGCGTGGGAGGAGGTGAATATATTAATAAACAGACAATCTTCTCCCACAAGCAGACTTATCTTCTCTCCGACGCCGATGCAGGTTAGCCCAAACTACGCCGCCGTCCAGTCTGTCAATACGCGCCTTGATGAGAATGCGATGGAGGGTCGCCTACCTTAAATGCATTCTGAATGGATGATGTGCTGCTCGGATCCCCTGGTATATAGAATCTTTACTGGCCTAGGAGAAGTGCTGCGTACCTCATCCCAAGATATTTATCCACCCCGGCAGGCAGTCGAACCCCGCGGTAGCAAGCATAGCCCAGATTGACCTGGGAAGAGCCGTCCACGCTAACCGCGCAGGCCCCCAGGAGAATAACCAGAAAATATTCCTAATACATCAGAAGCGTAGAGAGAGAACTGCGTAATTATTATCTGCTACAATAATGCCCCTGTGCACGGCCATTACTGAGCCCCTTCCTTATCCACGTGACCATTGATAGCAGCCAGAGGCGCAGACCTGCTCCGGTCGGCAACCGCGTCACGGGACTAGAAGTCAAGCATTCCTGCCAAGGCGGGTGGAAAAGAACCTAATGGCTTAGTAACTGTACATGGAAGTAATTTTACTTCTGTAACTCAACGACTGGTTAGCACTCTGCCTGATCCTGTCCAAACAAACGCAAAGTAGTATTTAGTTGTATGACACGTACATTTGCTTCTAGACTTGCCCCCCCTCCACAACAAATTTGCACACAATGCGCGATAATTTCTCCCCGCCACAGAGGGTCATACTCGACCGGCAAGGCAAATCCATTCATCACTATGAAATTGTCTCTGGAATAAATCACCAAGAATGACTGCATCGATCGGATCCTACTTGCAGAAAAAGCTTGCAACACTGCTTGGATTATAATTAGCTGTAGAAGATAGATCTTACGGCTGAAAATAATTACAGAGCGTCCCATCATTCGTTTCGGCGGATCACTCCACCGACCCTTGTCGGTTTGCCGCTTTGGGCCAAGCTCCACCGGTGATCTTAGAAGTTGGATCTGATCGAAAAATGTAAAAGCCTTACCACATCTGGAAAATCCCCCAGAACCCACCTGCAGGGTCGTAGTCGGCTGTGGGATTGGGCGCGCCGTAGATCAATGACTACAATACATGCCTTCCGGGATATTATCCGGACCAGCCTGGAACAGTCCATATGCTCTAGCTGCTCGATTCTGTTATAGTGCTGCTCGCTCACCGCTAGGAGTTACTATTATCTCAGGCTCGAATAAGATAAGCCTGCTCCCCCGTGCTTGGATAATGCTGATCGCGGGAAAGTCCCAATTAAATACGCTTGTCGTGATCATATTATCGGGATCTAATATACAACTTGAACAGAAACAGTACCTGCTCCCGTACTTTGAATCTAGCGTCGCGGTTTTGAGCACAATCAGTGTCTGCCTAACTGGAATTAGTCTTTAAGCCATTGCAATCACCCGTTTCAGTCCTTTACATATGGTTCCATTGTACACATCAATCGCCTGTGTGGTCGCAAACGGCCTCTGCTACTATGCTTTCTATATAACTAGTGCACCGCTACCCGAGGCCATCGCTAGCGTCTTCGCAGACATCTTCTAGTTGGTAAGTCCGTGCTCCGGCGAGTGACCGGCCCGGGCGTTGTGAATAGAAAGCGAGAGCTGACCCAAGTCTGCAGTTCCAGGAAGCGGGGTTGCCGCTGTACAGCTATCAGATCCTGGTGCACATGCTCCATGAACACGCACGATGTTTCTACAAGAGCACCTTCTGGACCGTGCTCAGCATAATAGTGGTCATACGCGTCGCGATCGCCACCATGCGCGCGATCCAGATCCTCGACGGGTCGGTGCCGCTGACCAGGACGATCAACTTCCTTCATATCAGTTACTTTAACTTGATTACCATCGCCGAAATATACAGCTCCGTCTTGCTGATCAGATTCCTTCGGAAGACGTATCGGACGGCGCTGATCGTTTCCTCCATGCGACCAGTTTTAAGATATCTGTTATAGTCGACTGAGGTACGCCTCTCGGGCCTCTGTCTGGTCGGCATTGTGCGCGCTGCGACGTACCCGTTCCAGCTTATTAAGCAGTATGCCGTGAATATCCCTAACCAAATTGACCGTTTTGTCTACTCTCTGGAGTGTCTGTTTCCCGTACTTCTCATGTGAGCGGCGTAGCCCCTCAGCCATCGAACCTTGGCTTACTTTGCTGCCAGCATTAACATTATTATTCCAAAGGACCGAGGAGCTAGTAAACTATATAAGATTATCTTAATCTCCTCTCGAGATGTGCAGCACGCCAGACGTTCTCTGCCCTCCCCACCGGATAGCTGGTCCTCAGTCGCGCCGGTGCCGGATGAACAATGTACCAAAGATATCACAACACCCGAGCTGACTGACCTGACAGTCAGCTGCCAGTGCCACGATACGCAGCCCCGCCAATAAGTCTGATAAAAGATACGCGATCTTTCGTAGCCTTGACAAGCTACAATATAACTGACAGTGGCTACGAGCACCCTGCAAACTACCAAAGCTCATGGAGCGGGACCTAGACGACAGAAAGATGGTAGCCTAGAATACTTAAATCCTCATCCTATAAAGAATCTATAATAGTAGCTAAATATTCTATGATATAATCACGAGCACCAGTCAGGCGGCGTCTTCCGTGAAAGTAACTATGATCATTGAAATGCTATGGTAAACAAAAACTGTTAGTAGCGAACAGCAAGACCAGAGGCTTGATACTCAGCCTGCGAAGACGAGAAAGCTGAACAGCCCGTTGATTATCTATTAACAATCGGCTATAAGCGACCAACAATCTTGAAGAGTGTCCGACAAGATCACTCAACAGCTATAACAGCCATCTGGGCAACTTATCCTTCAACACCACACACTTTTCACGAATCGGGGACTGAGCTCTGTTATATTAAATGGCCTTCAACATATCCCAAGTATACTATACTCTCCATAGACTATTTTCTATACTGTTCGCGAAATTGGAGCGTTGTTGATTGGTCTATCTAGATGGACCATACTCAATAGTACGTGGGTAGTCTTGCTCCTTGGGCTTCATATCTTAATAAGATCTCAGTCCTGCACCTGTTACCTAATCAAATCACTACTCAACACCAGTGATTATTCTTCTAAACCGTAGAATGCGATAAGAAACTTTACAAGAGTATTATCTACACCCAAGAACCCTTTCTCATGCTTCTTTTCCGGAAAGACAAGTAAGCCTAAGGTTGTTGCAATATTTGTATACAAAGATAACATGGCCCGTTCCTACACTTGGCGCTTGTATACAAGCGTGTCTCAAAAGTCAGCACGAACAGGCCAAGAGCTTTCGTACAATAATCTATTTATAGTAAATCTAGCCGATTACAGAGCCCTGTATGGAAATCCAAGTTCTCAACCAATAACCATGGATAGCTCTTTACTATTTTCTGATGATCACACCAGTAGGCTCTCCCGGGCCAAGATTTCAGACTTGATTAAGTGTGTTCCCCTATATCATCTAATACCAATGCAAGTAACATGCAGCATATAGTCTAATCATAATTCAAGCGGCAAGTATGAAATAGCCCAGAATAGCCAAGCGGCCACAGAATCTGTGCAAACGATGATATAGATATAAGAAAATAGTAGAGAATACCCAGGCAGCTGATCCATAGCCTCGACATAGCGGAATATGATACATACCAAAATACAAGAGCCGGGAATATCATGGATAGCATACATAGAAGAATCTATAAATATAAATAAGACCTTGTGCTTTGCTACTTAGCCATCTCAACCTTCCAGGAGAGCAGGGCTCTGGGACATCAAGTAATACGTAACTACATCTTATAAAGAATTGCAATGGTAAGTAGACTGCATATTCCTAATAAAAAATCCTCAAGCTTCTGCTATAGCGGTATCTTAACATAATATAGAACCACATGCAGCCCGCATCCAGAAATATCAATGAGTTCGTAATGCTCTCGCCAAGGCTCAGAGCTACTATTAGCTGACACAGGTGCAGGCTCTTTCTAGAATACCACTTACAGCAATATTTTCCGTCCTCCTATACTGCGTTTCTTTTGCAATAGTTGCTCAGATGCCGAATAGAAGAACCACTCCCAGTATTAGTCCCAGAGACTACTTTGCACCATGTCCGACTCCTCATCAGTGCCCACAGTCTATCATCGTTCCTTACCAGACTCGGCGTTCGGCTGTGGCTATTTGGCCCGGCCAGTCCAACCATGGTCCCTGAAACCGAGCCTGTAGACCGCCTGGCGGACTCACTCCACGCGCTAATCCGGGGCACAGATGCTGAAGGAAGTAATAAAGCAAGAAAAATGGTATTAATACAGCTCTGCCGGAAAATATAGTCGGCTTTGCCGGCATTAAACATCTGATAATACCTGTCATCCGAGGCTTCCAATACACTAAGACAGGCATATCAGTTTCTCACAATTTATTCATATTCCATAGAGATACAACCAGACCTTCCATAGCCAGAGCTCGATACTTATAGCCATTCCCGATGCCATGGGGCCTCCCATGAGGCAGCACTAGTTAGTGCATATTCTCTGTAAATAAATATACAACTCATTCTCAGTGACGTCGAGTGTCTTCTTCTGCGAACCCATTCGACTTATGTCCACCATCCATCTGGCATTCTAATCCTGTCTCATCTCCGATCACTCCTCTCAAATCTCACTAACGTGGTCGTTTATCTTTCGAGAGCTTGGTTGGATCGCAGCTTGGAGAGCCAAGATTCTATCTTCCTAGCATCTAGGCTTTACTGGGTTGGCGGAGTCTTCCTAATAACACAGAACTATGCTGATCTGGTCCATACTGGAAAGCAATCAGCGTGGTAGTCTTTTATCGCCATGCTGCAATGCCTCGCCCATGAAATCAACCTTTCATTACAGACTCTTGAAGCGTTCCCGGCATCATCTCCACCCAGGCGTCTTCCTCGGATGGACACCCCGCTGTCACAGTCACTGAATGAAGTGCATACTAATTTTGTTCTGGTGTTCCTTGTGGAATGGATAGGCCGGACAAACTTTCATTAACTAGTGTCTTATCTGTAACTTCTGGTTATATTATTAGGTGTACTAGAGGAATGAGTCTCACCGCTATGTTCTGCGCGCTGGCAAACCAGACTCTATGAGGCTATTCTGCGTTGCTTGTTAGCATCTGCTGGAGATGCCATTTGTGATAGCTTGGGTAAACCAGACTGGGAAACAAGATACTTTTGAGTTACGTTCTACTAGTATATAAGGTATGAAATATCTTTGCAGCTTTAGGGGAAATGTAATTTTGCTTAAGCAATCTGTTAAAACTATTCAGTCCACTAGACTCCAGAGATTTGACATATAAGCAGTCTATATTACTAGCACTCTTGACTGGAAGAATACGAGCCGATTCAGCAGAGCAGGATGTTGTTGGGGGCTTCACTCATGCATGGGCCATTCTAAAGCAATGATAGTAGCAGTGCCGGTCGAAATCTGGAAGCGTCAAAAGCCTTGCTACTTAAGCTTAGCAGAGACTATGCACAGCTTGCACGTCTTTATATCGCTGGATTGAGCCCACCATAACCACGAATCGTCTATAATTTCCTGGTATGTTGGCCTGGAGTTGTTGCAGCGTCAAGGATGGGACTAAATATGAATACAGTTCAATATCTTCGGCAGATGGTATTGGCGGAGAAAATAGACGTCACGATGGTACTCAAGAAGAAACCATCGTTTAAGCACAGAGCCTACGTCACCCTTAGGGAGGCTAATGCGCGCTTTCCAGCGAGCTGTACTACTAGCTAAGAAATCTAATTTGGCAAGGATATCACTGCACAGTAGCAGTGGCCTATCGATTCCCTAAGCAACACGTGAGTGTAGTAATTGTTGCTTCGCACTATCCTACCTTCCATACTAATCCCTGGTCCATGATTCCAGCTGGTTCATGTCTTTGCCGGCCGGCTTTAGCATTGGAACAGCACACGGCTTCTCAATTTCCTCATTGGCCGCTCCTACTCACCGCCTTTTCCCTTTACCTGCCTGTTCACCCGTCAGTACTACTTACGGACGAGATCACTTCGTATTCTGGAATTATGGCTCACGCATGTAAGATCAGTATGCAGATTTCCATGCAGGTTTTTTTCCTTCAGGCCCAGACTAATCGACCGATGCGTTGCGAATGAATCCAAGGCAGCTTCATTGCATGAACAGCGAAATCCGAGATGATCCGGTGCCTGTTTGCTCTGTTTATTTGTCTCTTCTATATATCCGGCCAAGTCGCTTGTCTGTTCTCTTAGCTGATCTCCGCTTTCAATACTTTGACAGACCACTATATACAAGGAAGACACATCCGAAAGCTCACAAATACTTTCAAGACTTATAAGATTGTTGACCCTCTCCTGTATCATATTCACGTTAGTCGTCATGGTTACATCAACACGAGAAAGAATTAATATAGACGATCTTCTCGACCCCACCCATGCCAACGATGGAGAGAAGTTCTGCGACAATCAAAGATCAGATGCTTGCAGTGAATGCTTTGCTACTTCTTACTAAGATAGAGTATAGATCTTCGAGTCGCTTTTCTGGCAAGACTAAAAAAGATATAATCGCATACAAGATTCAATCTGGGTCGAGAGGGGAGAGAATGCTGCCTCGCAAGATTTATATTTATCCCATGCTAGGATGCTCCAAAAACTTTCTAACTTATGCTAAGAAAATGAATCATTTTCGCCGGAGGCACCTTCCCAGTGCGACCGAGGACCGTCCTAAGACACAGTTTTATAATCCACCTAGCCTCGAAAGTCACCAAGCAGCGACCAAAGGCTGCCAGAATAGCCACAGCTAGAATAGTGTTCGCGTGAGTTATCCAAGGCTACTGTCAGTAGCACTACCATCCAATCCTATTGACAACTATTCGTGGTCTACAGAGGGACAGTGGTCAGCATATATTAGAACCTCATGATTCAAAGCGCCAACCGGAAAAAATAAGGGATAAGAGCAGCATATCCCAAGAGATTGAGGATATCTTGCCTTCTGGATCCCGCTTAACTTTCAGCAGCGCTGGAAGATGAAAGCAATAACTAGTGATCACTAAATTTGGCTTCACTGGGGTGGGAATCAACGCCGCGGGCTCTTGGGGGCGAAGAAAGAAGAGCTGGACTCAAATAACTGTGTAATTACTGTTCATACAGTATAGATCTCACGCTCCAGCCATGCAGTCATTTAGCCATTACTTTTAGTGCTATGCTTGTTCAATTGTTTTGTCTGCTTTATGGCGCTCATCGGAACGTGCACTACAATAAAGTACTTTGGCCTGCTCCAAGCGTTGCATGTGCTTAACGTGCCATGCGGGAAAATTAGTGATCATACCTACAGCCTTTTGCACATGAAAGAATTTACCTGCGCAGACTACAGTCACAACCATCGTCTGTTGTGTGAATTCCATGGGTTAGGAATGGCCCAGAGCTACCTTATCCCGATCATAGAACTTATTCATTGGCGGGAAAAACACAACGGTCGAGTACTTCTTTCGGCTTGTAGTATAAAATAGAAATCCTATTCCAGAGGCCGAGCTATAACCTGCCCCAGCAAATCATTTGCCACTTATATAACCGCTGGCCGCTGTTGAAGCAGTACTAGAGCCAAGAAGTGGAAAGACTGGTATCCACTTCTATGAACTTGTATATAAACGCACCAATGCTGAAACGATCGTCCAATTCTCAATAAATCTTTCACCGCTGGCTCAAGGGGTTCGACCATATGGCACCTATAGCTTCTTCATCCAATGCCAGCCCCAGCCGCCCACAGGATACCAACAGTCTGGTCCTTGAAGGCTGGGGGCAAGATTTCATGGTAGAATCCCTAGCCATAATGACTGTGATTACCGCAGCGAATATAAAGTCAAAGAAGGTCATTCATAAACTTATTATTATTAAGATAAAATATCTCGTCCACCTGTGAATGATAAGCTTATCCTGAAGTCTTTAGTTGCTGCTAGCTGCTTTCCACGAGATATTCATCTTTCTGCATGAACCAGCATATAGCTGGTACTTATCGGCCAGCGCTGTCAGTCTGAATGTATCGGCAGCTTTACACAATCTTATTACCTGGATGAAGGCTCGATCGTTCTTTAATATTTGGGGCAGTCGGTTCTATCTAGCAACCTTGCTGCTAGCACAGATATACTAGATCCTAGAGGACTATGCAAACTTTGCCTTCTTCAACTATAATAAACCACTCTTCATAACAACTAGATATTTTAAGCCCTTGTTCTGGTAGGCCCGCTCTCGGCTGCAGCCCCCATGTTAGACTCGCCTGTTCTGCTGTACTAACTGTGGAGACGAAGGGATCCCTGGTGGATCATCGCGACCTGCTTGCTATTCTATAATATTAAGCATGCATATCAATGTACCTTCTGTGACCTGATTCGCACAAGCCCCCGCTTCGGTATCATGATATTCCTGCTGGTCATCTCCCTGCTTTTAACCATTGTGGATAGTTTTGACGTCCTCGGTGCAGTCCACCTCGCCATTCCGACTGGCGTGGAACCTATTTGGAAGGTGTGCTCTGCTTATGAACATAACAAAGCCTGTTCTCCTTTCTGACACTCGTGGTGCAAGTTTGCTCTTGTGTCCAAATACCTGTGTGATACAGTCATTCTAGATGACTTCAAGTCTACCCTAAATCGGATAAGCGCGGCTTTTTTCTCTAATCTTCTTCAGTCAGAGAGCACCCAGTTCCACCCCCGAGAACCGAATCGAGATGCTCCAACTCGGCCCGATTGTATTCACGTCACGCACGAAATCCGCACACTAAGCGAGTCGCTATAATATTATGGTAATGGCTCCTGGCAGCGAACAATTCTGATGGCCCCTGCCATCTTGAATATAAAGGAAGGCATTATTCTTGTGGGATTCATTACTATTACGAATATGTCGTGGGATACTGCTGGGAGCAGGAAAAGTTAGCTTTATTCATAGGCAAAAGATACTTAACTAGTTAACCAACTAATCCAGTCTTCATGTAAGTAAGCCAACAAGCACAATTCGTTAAGAGATGGTTAGCGGGTGACGCGTAGTAAGCTAAGCCTATTACGGTCATACGGTGGCTTCAGTGGGGACGCGACGGCACCTGCCTGGGAAGTATATCTACCGGGATAAAGATAACAGGAGACATACCCGACGGGAGAATCCAGAATTCTCCCGATGCATACGGCACCGTAGGTACGGCGGGCATTGCGATTATCGAGCAATAATAGACGCCAAGAAATAGCATTTGCCCGATGGCCGCTAATTGCCCTACCTCTGGTCTGCAGGTCGTCATCAAGGATGTAATAGAAACAATCATATTTTAGTGCCACGCAGGCGAATCTTGGTTGACCATTGAGTCCTGCACTACTGGTAACATTGTAAACTTCTTTTCTATTTGGATCAATTGGAATGCTGTTTCCCATGGAGAGTACGCTTGATTTAATCGAGTTCTGCTATGAGGGGAGGCTGCTTCGGTCACTACTTTATTGCCCGTTGCTGATGCGAGAGTTGTGGTTGATGACGGATATGCAAAATGCATGCAACATACAACCTGGGTCTGCCCTCATTAAACGCAAGCCATATCAGTGAATTTCCATTTGTGTCAGTTAAGTGTGAAAAAAAAGCGCCTGCAAGTCGTTGGCTGCTGTCTTCGGTACAATATAGCCGTGATAGATATGTACAGTATGACGCTTAGCGCAATGTTATGATGTCGTACAGAAAAGCACCAGTTTATTATGATTGGGATTATATAATACATATCATTACTCTAGATACATTCAAGTATGAAGATTGCGCGTCCCTATCATGCAGACGGTTCCTATTTCCGGTGATCGATGAAGCCGTACACCTAGGTCAAGTGACAATGTGCACCTGGTCTTCCGGCACGGTGACATTACGAGATCACTCCTGGCAGTTGGCATCGGGACTATCGAACGGACAGACTTCAGTTCCCTGGCAGTTCCTCATAGTCTGTAGTCACTGGGGATATTAGCAACTCGATATTTCGGAAGGAGGCAGGCGCAGATGGTTGTTGATGCACGCTGCGGCGGTGGATGTTGGCCATATGATTCTCTACGGAAATAGTCACCCCTGGATCCCAAGGGAAGCATAGCATTGGAGACTCGGTCGAGAGTGACATCCCAGCATCCTTGGCTTGCTGCACGCGAGGAAACACTGGGAAACTCGGTGGCGCAGTCTCTGGTGTAGAAGAGAGCCCGAATGTAACGGACCAGAAAATAGGGTACGACGGCTGGATTATAGTGCACGAGAAGTTGGTCCGAGTATCGAAGCTGGCCTTCGGGTGATGAAATGCTGGGAGTATCAAAGGAAGCAGCACAGGTGGCGAGATTGCAAGTTGGAGCGGAGAGAGGAGAGGCTCTGAAGCTGAAGCTGTGGATATTCTTTTGGACCTCCATGACTGTCCTGCTACATGCCCTCTCGGGCAGACATGCTTCCAAGAAAGCACTGGGCGATGCACTCCAATCTCCACGCAAGCAGACTTTGTAGAGGCACCCGCCGGGATCGAAGAATATCCTTAAGACCTAATGAAAATCGTTCACTCCTATTCATCCGACCACCGTTCCCTCATTTCCGGTGTGATGTTGGCAACTGTGTGTGCAAATTCTTTCTCGAGCCAGGGATCCCAGTCCCAGTCAATCCAGTCTGAAAATGCATATGTTTTTGCTTTCGCATCGCTCCAACGCAGAAGGGGTGAAATATACTCTCCCAGAAAATTGTTCAGTTGCAATGCAAGAGGATCGTCCCGTCGGCGGTGAAAAAGAGCATGCCCGAGATCGATAAGCACTATGTGAGGCTGGCTATCCACTGCAGATCTGATGATGATGTTCCGTGGCTCCAGGTCGACGAGCCAAATGTCCTTTTCGAAGATCCGGCTTTCGAGGTCGACCATCGTTTTCATGATATGTTGACGGGCATACTGAGAGAACCATTCCGGTTTAGCATCTGCCATGGTAATTCCTCGAATGTGCTCGATGAGGATCATTCGAACTGTCCGTTTACGTGTTGGATCCACGGGTAAATCTAAGGAGTATGAACCATAGTATTTCGGGATACCGCAACCTTGAAACTCGCCAAGGGTTTTATACGCATTGGCTTCGTGAGTGTAGTATTTGTCCATGCAAAGGAATGGATTGAGATGCCCTTCATCATCGTCAAAGTAAAGTGGGTCATAAATCTTCGCAACGAGTTCCGTGCCAACCTGAGGGAGCGATGGAGTGGCTGGCGCGAGTAGCCGGACAGTGAATACTTGCGAGTTGTGGCCATCGCCCCCTTTTAGGAGCTTGATGACTTCCAGCCGGATAGAATCATGTCCTTTACCCCCGGGTAAGGGGGGTCGCTTCAAGCATCGCTCCACGGGGCTCAATTGTTTTCTTTCTATCTTGTCGCTTTCACTGTTCATGCAACAGCCTCGTGTAACCAGCGTTGGAGCTGGGACGCTATGAGACTCTGCGGTGAACCTCCATCCGGTAGTGTATGGCACCGGAGGCTTGGGGAGCTCTGCCGATGGGGGATCGAACAAAGGATGTTGTTCAAGGAATACCATGGTCGATATCACTTGTCACTGCGATTGATCTTGATAGAAGACAACTGCATCGTCGAACCTGGTGGCAGTGGGCTTGGTGGAGGAACGGAAACCCGATGGTTCGCCCCTTGGCTCGCCCGCCGGCTTATTGATTTTCCAAGCGCCGTTCCCGATTTCCTGCAAGTTTGTCACAAAAGTTGTAACACTGATAACTTAGTCACTCATCACATATACTAGCGGCATTATATATATAATCACACCTACCACAATAAACAAATAGCCCGCTATGTGCTGGAGGTATGTATGTGGGCTAATAATAGCTATCTCCCTCCCCGCCGAGTCCCTGACGCACGACATAAGATGACGTACTGCTCGCAATATATAAATCGCCTAGAATGCCACTCGATCCTTCGAATGAGTGTAATCAACTTAACCCACTTAAAGTACAATACTGAAATTAGTCTGAGTACTTTCGTCTGACACCCTTATCTGAACAATCAACTTTCCATCTTCTTGGCTTCCATTATCCCCTTATCATGATTCCTTCCTCGTCAGCAATTGTCACGGCCTTTGATGAAAAATTACCCACCGATGTGACATATGCATTCCAAGGACCGTACCGTGTTATTCGAAGTACGGCTTCCTCTACCATCGAGTCAGACCCAGTTGCAGTCTATTTTGGAGAGGAGGTTGAGACTTATCACAAATTATTCGAGCGTCACTTCCCTCGAATTGGTGCCGGCAGCCCATTGAACGCCAGAATGCCAGTCCCCGAACAAACACATCTACTGGAGGCTGAAGCCGATGTCCTGCGGCCAGCCACACTGCAACTCATCCATCCTGTCAATATTGCGCTGCAGCAGATATGCCCTAGGGACACTCGAATAATCTGTCGTACTGAGACGTCTACCAGTAGTACGAGCCGCCTCGATGTCGAGTGGTCTTTATATGACGCACAGGGTGTTCTATTGTCTCGGCTCGCCATCCTAGAAATCAAAAATACGCACGTCATACACAAAAGTGACTTCCAGCACGCCGCGGTCAACGAGCAAAACTTCCAAGCCAAACTGGCGAGAGCCATGGATAAAGACAACATGACGCTTCTTCAGCAGAACGCCGTCTGGCTCTCAAAGCAAGCTTACAAGTACTCAAAATATTGTCCATATGTGGCAATCTTTGACTATAATGCCATGTTTATCTTCAGCTTTTTGCAGCAATCAACGAAACCTGTACGTGGGTTCTACTTCGACGAGCACGGGCGCACATCAGGCATGACTTTCCGCCGTCTTCTCTTTGCCTTTGTGGTTCGCTCATTGAAGGGTTACGAAGCAAGAATGCCACAGAGACCTTAGACCTTCCAATGGTCATTATTACAGGCATCCCAATATGTGTCAAAGAACTCTTGTACTGTAATGGAGCTTTTAATTGTGGTAATTCCATGACGTTTCAACGCCTGCTTTTTGTAGCAAGTTTGCCGAAGAGCAGTACTTTCGCAAACCGTGTAAATAGAAATATCTGGTGTGCAGGATGCATTCCACATTGCTTTGTCATTGATAGATCTCGTTGGATGTAAATTAGCCCCGAAACTTCCAATTGTTGAAAACGAGGGCTAAGCTCTCCATGGAGAAACGTTGAATGAGAATCTCTCCCAAGTGAGGTTTCAATAAGCCCCAGTCATTCATGATACGTGCCCCTTACACGCCTCCTACGGGAAAGCTTGTGACAAACAACGCGACTCTTCCGATTTGTAGTACTATGATTCCTTGTCGGACTTCAGGGCTCGCACGCCTCTAGAGGATCCACAATCTGTTCGGCAGTATTGTACGGATGAAGCCTAATTTGACGATGGCCTTCTCGTGCCGTAGCTGACACTCGAGCTGCCTAATGCCCTTGAGTCCCACCGGCGTATTCGTCTTTGGTTGGGAAATCCGCCCAAGTGACCAGGAACGCCCGACCGAGCGGCCGAAACACATGTTGTAATTCCTGTCAAAGCATATTTAACGAGAGATTACCAGTTTGATATGCGCCGTGGATACGGTAGCGACCAATTTTGCCTTTCATATTCTCTGGTATGAAGAAGCTTTTCAAACCGTAATCATCTCTGGCGTTGATCTAGATATGGTTAGTTCTTGTATAGAAACCACTTTCTGTCGATGCCACTGCGCTTGATATTTATACCCCCTCCCCTGGGCGCCACATGTATCATGTGCCAGGTGAAGTGGTAACTCCACATCCAGATGTAGCTCAATTTTGCTCTTCGGATCGGTAGGATCTGCTCAGATGGGTGATGTCCGATGCGATGCTGCAAAAGTCAAGCGCGATGTCCGGGTGAGATCTGGCAAAAGTTAGTCGTGGGAGCCTGCTTGACGACTGTTTAGAGTTAATCTTGCTCTGTGTCAGGAGAACAAAAGATATCACATAGGCCCTGATGAGCTTCTTTGTTAGCGTGGGTTTACATAGTTAAGGGGTATAGTTAAGATGCTAGAAGATGAATTTCATATTAGTATCAGTGAATTGAAGAGCAAAGGGGCAGAGACCCAAGCCAGACAAGTGATTGTCACGTGCAAGAAATCTAAAGCTGTGCTGAGCAATTGGATCTAATAAACAAGATATAAAACCATAGTATGATGCTCAGCAGTGGCAAAAGGTCCAAAGAAAGTGCTTTATACAGATACTTCTCTAAAATTGAGAGTCTTGGAAAAAATGGAACTAATTAGAAAAGGCCAGAGAGTCTAAACCTAATGTGCTCAAAGACCAGACGGTATTAAGTGACTATAAGTATAGAACATCAGAAATCAGATCGCACATGTCTAATATAACGCAATGTTGAGGGCACTCGGCGTTTACTCTCTCCGCGTAGATGATGGTGGTGGTGGTGGTGTCTCTGGTTTCTTAACGCCCGTAGTATTGTAGGCTCCTCGCCGGCAGCGTGATAGGAATGAAGGGAACATCACTTTACTATTTAAAGTAGACCATGTCAGTCCACTGTCTCATTTCTGTATTAATAGATGTATAGAAGACTCACAAGCAGTGTGCAGATGTTGGTGACGGGAAGAGAAAGGCAGCTGAACTGAATGATAAGATAGAAGCATGTAGACTGGATATCTTATATTTTTATGATGTTTAGGCAAATCTTATATTGAGTATCATGGCCTTTCGTTAGTAAATATGACAGACGGCTAGAATATCTCTCCAAAGAGGGGAAGGAGGCAAGTCTCAGGTATCTGTGTAATAAATATATATGCTACTCCCAAGCTGGAATTCCCATTTGGTAGAGATCCGCTGCCCACTGAAAATTAGTGCACAAGACTTGACCTAAGGGAGCTGGATTATGTTCTAGAATTACTAGTCTCTAACTTCAATAAGTTGTGAGTACATTCTAGCCAGTGGTCTAAAGGCTGGACTCGAGCCTACTGCTATCGATGACTATCCAAGGGTTAAGTTGGCCCAAAGAGCTGAACTCTTGTCCTTGTCCGATCCTCGCATCACTTTGTAGGTGCTAGTTGATAGTGACTGTCCCTGTCACTAAGAGTACAGCAGAGCGCAAATTATTACTACTATAAATTTGAATTTATTAAGATTGTCGAGGGCACGGAACTAGATTCTTTGAGGACCAAGAAATGATAAACCAAAACTTACTAAAAATAGACAGCGTGGTCTTATCGAGAAATGAATGGTAACTATAGGATAGTTTTCATATGTGGTTGTGAGGTGAAATTCTAGCGTAGAGACCAATGAGCAAGAATATTATTATTTCTATGAAAATGAGGTAATTGAATACATGCACATTGCGGAAAAGTACAGCAGAAACCCATATATCTAATCTCTATAATCCCTTGGGGGTGCTTCCTGAGACAATGAATTAGCTATCTAGAATAGTCTCCGAGGTCCTTCTGATATTTCTCCACTGGATACTTAAAATTTGGTTTATTCAATATTCCCCTGACATGGGCGGTGGGCCCTAACGTGGGTGTTTCGGTGGTTTGCTTGGTATTTTGGCTGGGAGAGATCGGCTGAGATATTCTAGTATGATCTTAGTTTAAACACAACTTCTTTAGTAGTATGATATAATATTAGTAGCATGATCATTACCTCGTATTATTTTCAATGTCGGCATCACAGGATTCCATGTCAACCGGAAGAGCAATAGTATTTAATAGGTTGGAAATGTTGAGCTGTCAGGGTTTTGATGATATTTTATGGGAGGCGCAAAGGGCGGGGTAAATAGACTAACTAGTAGTGAAAGATGCTAGCTCTCTGCGATGTACGTGCAGGTAAGAGAATGCTTCTATTTATAGTTTGCTAAGAAAGAATTACTGAAGTGTTGCGAAATCAAATGGTCCCATACTCTGGAAAACTGAAGAAATAATATAACGCCGCCATGTTCAAGGGGATGTGAAAACATGTAGCGTTGAGTGCCTGGCTGTATTGCTTTATAGAAAAAACTACATGAGTCTAGACTAACTATAACTGAGAACTATCAGCTTACGTAATGTCTAATCTCTATAATAACTTAGCAGGCGCGTATAACACCGCTAAAGTCAGAGAAGTAAATAAAAAAAAGGAAACAGGCCCAGTGCCTCCACTCCTGAAACGGACGGGCGGGCCGAATTGGCTAAATACATTAACGGCACGTCAGACGCATCTTGAATATATTTGTTAAAGAGGAACTCACATTGTTAGGATACTAGAATGTGTAGGCATACGAATTGAAGTTGAATGAAGTCGACTGAAGACATACGTCGTAGTCAGGTAGGGCCTATTTATGTTATATCTTATGGACTGAATATATTCGGATTGTCTCATCCTCCTCCCTAGACAGTATTATATAAGCTCAAATTCTGTCAAGTTGGAAGCCTGATTATCTCCGCAGTCGAGCTATGACCTGCTCGAACAATATACGCACAATGATCATGAAGTGGACATGGACCAACAGGGGTATGAATATATTAATAGTAGGGTTATAACTAAAAAGGCTCTTGTACATTTTTTATCTGTTGAAGAGAATACACTTGGGCATCCCAGCAGTTCAGATTCAGCGGAGCACTTGAGTTCTGCTGATCATTAATAGGAATAGCAGTAAGCTATGGAATATGGCTTTAACGTATATGTCAGCATAGACCGAAGTTTTTATAATTTCTAACCTGATCATACAGCTAGACATTGTTCTTCTTAAACACTTTGGTATGGCTCAAGGATTAGTCCGGCAAGGACCAATCATTTATAATCTAGCCCCAAATTCCACGGGTACTAGACTCCGGAGGGCACATTCCTACATCCAAGAAATCTCCATCTGGAGGCCTATTAGAGGAGGCCTCGGGGCAGAGAACAGTCTCTTTAAAGTCTATTCCAGATCCTAAGGGATCAGAACAGAAAATAAGCTGCGAGATAGTCAAATCAGTATACTTAAAATACAAATTCGTGCTGATTAGATTTTTATTACACATGGCGGGCTCTGGATAAAGGAAGGTAACAGAAACGGCATCCTGATATGGATGGAAGTATCGGCGGATATCATTGATCTATACATTGACAAATACTGCCTACCTTTCATTGCAGGAGTGTATAATGCCTCGAGATTCCTCTCGCGAACAGTGCCATCCAGACTAGTCAAAGCAGAGACTCAGGCAACTCTAGCCGACTTCTTTTTCCCGCAAGAGAGGCTAGTAAGAGCAGACAACCATTGCTCGAACACTGCGGACGCATTCCTCCGTAGTGCGATATCTTACACCTCCCGGATTCTGGAGTATTTTATAAATCTGGATCCGACCGGTATAATCCTGGCAGCTTGTCCCACTGGTGAAGATCCGAGGTTGGCATTTCTCACCGTGGACCGGAATACTAACATAAGAAAATGGTTTCTTCGCGCTCTTGCTGTACGATGTCTCATTCGACGCCATCATTCGAGAGGTGGTACAATAAAAGATTTTATCCAGACAGACGGATTACCCAAAACATCACGGTTAATCAATACTATTAGGCACGGTAAAAAGCTGTATTAGATAAAGTTATCATTGAGAAAGTCAGGTATCTGGATTACCCTTCTGAATGTAATATCTCGGCTTGATCATATCACCTGGGAAGAGGTATTCTCCATACCGGACTCGATACACCAGTACCCAATACTTTTGGAAATCCCGGAAGAATAGTCTCCACTTATAGAAGATTGTACTCAGTTATTAGACTCACTCGCGCCTCCGGGCGCCTCTGATAGATGCATCACCCCCGGTCAGAGTTTTAATTAATTAGTTAGGTCAATCAATAAGAGGGACTGGCGTCGCAGGCAGACCCGCACTTATCACTAAATGGGGCTCATCAAAAATGAGCCTACAAGCCAGAGCGGCCACCCCTTACTCGACCCGATTCACACAATCAATAACACATTACCAGTCACAGACTTAAGAGAGGTGGCCTAGAGCAGAACATATACTGGATCGCTTAGAAACCCCCCGAGAACACAACCAATAGAATATGATTAGCTACTTAATATTACACAATTCCTTGGGAGACTGACAAGCCCCCGTCCACCTCCCATTATCCGTATCCGGAATAATTCAGTGTGGTATGCTCATTTCGGGGCACAGTATTTCGGAGATTACATGCAGGCGGAGAGACCGAAGAACGGATCATCAACTGTCAAAGCATATCACAACTGCCCATTCATAAAGAACCGGGAAGAACTTCGCCTGCGGTTGATCTCAAGCCTTCCATGGCTCAGGCCTTGTCCAGGATCTCCTAAAAAAGCTTCCCTGTGTCACATATCTCAGTACGCCCCGGCGTATTATACTTCTATCAAAATGTAGAACTCCTGGAGAGAGGATCATGCTTTGGCCGTTAAAGTCATTGTATATATAATACGCCGGCCTTTCGCAAGTGTACGCTGTTAATTGATAGACACCACATTGCCTCCGTTACGCTGCTCTAGACTCGCTGTGACCATGACCTATAATCCCTGCGGTGACCACCGAACTCCGGTTTTAATGATAGTAAGTTTACATAGCTACTTGTCCACTGCATACTCATGGGAACGGTAGGACTCGTACCGTCGATTATTCTTAAACAGTCTATTATCTAAAGCCTCCTCTAAGTCCTTTGGCTGTATATCACTCTATACGCTTTCTCCCTTGCCCGCATTGATAAACATGTCTTTATCCTATAATGGGCTTGCTATACCACCATCCGGACCACTAAGCTCCGTCTTGACGTCGTCGACTTAACCAGCACTCAAAATTTATAACCATCCGCGATACTCGAAAGGTCCACCCAAGTCTATAAAATCTATACTGTTTGAGTATAGTCGGCATTATAATGAGAATAAGCTGAGTGAACAGGAACTCTCTATTCTCTTAGTTTTTTAATACGAGCCTCTTGATATATCTAATATTGAATTTTCGTATCTTAATCATATGAAATTGGCTATATTTCCTCCACGCGAGATCGCTGCCAACCGTGTCACTGTTTGTAAGATTTGTAGAGGGCGACGGGACGAAGAAGACTTGATTATTAAAATTTTATAATTAAAAGATTTTGTGAACTGTCTTCTCCTCATAGATATTCTATTACGCAACGCCCTCTAGTCCTTTGTTTTACTGGCTCTTAGGAGCTTTTATGCGCCATACCAGAGCTATGTGAGTCAGAACCGTCTTTCAGAGCTAATTCATTATTTCTTAGAAGATCTTACTAATCTATATTTCCTTGTTTTTTCTCTTTATACTTTGATCTTCAACATGTCTGATTGCCGTATTACATATCTGGAAGAAAGACTAATTAGATTATCACCAACTGAGCACTCCTCGCTGCGGAAGTCCATTGAGGAACAGCGGACGGATCCTAGTTGGGGCTATTATACGAAGAAATATTCACAGATATGCAGGTTTATAAGAAATGAGTTGGAGTCGGCAGTCCTGAAACTGCTAGGGAACCTGGATCTAGTATTTTGGAATTATATCAAGAGAGCGTGAGTATGATGCTAGTGGGTTATCTGGTCTCAAGAGATATATACAAGCCATGTTTTCTTGATCTTCTTACTTGTTTGTTGCCTCCCGCCCTAAATAGCCATGTACTTATGTTAGCGATCGTGTTGCATCAAGGCGTATTTGTTATTTCTATTGGTTATACCATAATCTCCCATTATTGGAGTGGACAAAGTGCCAAAACCTTAGTTCGGTCTTGATGAGGAGGATGCTCAGGTCCTCGATATTAGTTGCTTATGCTGTTATTAAACATATATCTAAGCCTCTTTCACGACCGGTACTTGCTTTCATACATGCGTTCTGAACTTGGTTCATCAGACACTGGATTAAGAGTATTCTTCTAAACCCGTCTGCTCATCTTTTTTATACCAGCAGAGTAGCCTCTCTATTTACTTTACCTCACGCCTTTGATTCTACGCCTATTCTGAACTTAAGGTTTTTAAGAAACATCCACTTGATATACCTTTTTCAGAATGTACGAGAAAACCGGCACCATTGGAAGCAGTTCTTTGATAAGGCCGGGGAAAGCAAAGCATTGAAAGTCCCCATTTACATGAAAATATGAGAGATGTGGGGGCATAGCGAAAGCACGAAGAGATGGGATCAGCCTGGAAATATTAAGTTAGGAAATCAGTCTCTTACTTAGTCTGAAGGCACACATATACCTGCATGTTTTTGATATTAGCTTTCATCGCTTTATGATAAGCTACTGACAAAAGAAGATAAAATCTTTTTTTATCTTCTTTTATAGCATATCTTCCAGCGCTGCCAGTTATAAGAAATTATATATTTAATATGTGTGGATATCTGTTCTTGTATCTTTTCCTTTTCTTATATATATTTAGCTCTCTAACTCTCTAATTCTTGTAATAAAACAGGAGACAATGATTTCCTCTTAAATATCTATTTAGTAGTCCACCAGGCCCTTGTCTTCGAGACTATTATAGAGAATTATAAAAGTGTTTTCCAAGTCCTCGAGTACGTCAATGTCTGTAGTCTTCGTAAAGACTATTCAACAAAGATTGTACATTTCCTAGAATTCGTGTATTATTAATTCACCCGGCCCCTTTTGCTGGTTGTATTGTTTGTAATCAAACTGTAGATCTGGATAATATCTATTATAATAACTATAGAGGCTGACACTCTCTATTGATATTAATAGTAAAGCAGCAGCGTGGAAGTCAAGGTTCTCTATATAGCTGTGTATCCCGTCCATAATACTTATAATATCGCATTCATGTTCAACATCGGATATATTTGGGTAATTCGGCGGCAGAAAACGTGCGGTCAGAGATTCAGAATGCGTGAGTAGGGGCTCGGTGGCATATAATAATTATTTTTTGGAGCTGGGATTTCTGATTAGTAGCTAGTTCGAACGGGTTTCGTTCATGAGGGCATGAATACCGGACTAGTTGTTCAGTTACAAAGGAAAGTTATGTGTGGGAGCTAGGATATCAGACTGGTGGATCAGTTGCAAGTAAGAAAGGATTACATTATAAGACTACTGGCTCGATCATAAAAAAAAGTCAAGCATGGGGCCTAGGATGCCAGGCTGTTGTCTTAGCTGTTAGTAGAAATAGATTAGACTGTGAGATTACTAGCTCAGTCACAAGATATACTTGACTAAGAAAGCTAGGATGCCGGACTATTAATTCGAGATTATATAAAGCTGCCCGTGCGGTTCTTTGACTCGGGGTAAGTTGAGATATTATAATACTTTATACATTGACATCCGTTGCTTTGCTTCTCACCAACCCACTATAGATTGGACAAGCATCTAAATGTAAAAGTCTAAGATATATAATACTAAGATAGAATTCGACTTATGAGAAAAGTACATGAAGATAGTAAATAAGAAATAATCTGATTAGAAAAGCTTTCATTATTTCTCTGATTCATGAATTTTCGCTGATCTGAGTTATCCAGGCTAGATTCGTATACATCAGCCCCTACCCTGCGTCCTAGTGTATCATCATTAATAATATTATAGTTATAGCCTGTTTCTTTCTTATTCTATAAATACAAGCCATCCAAGGTCCGGGTCATCCTCGGCAAAAGCCGATCGGACTTGGTTTATATAAGATATGATAGTCAAGAGAATTCCTGTTTGGTAATTTACTAGACCGCTAGGGTTTTTTATTATAAAATTAGCGAATATATAATTTCAGAATATTATCTGGTTGTAATCATCCTGTTTCTATTGCTTACGTTCAGGGTAGAATACTACGTAGCAGCCTGGGCCAGGGTGTTACAGACGGCTGATTCAGATAGGTGAACTTGGTACTATTTGGTCTATCTACTCTGTACGTGCGGCTGGTTGTACTATGTAAAGACAAATTGAAAAGACCCATATTCAAGATTCCGTCTTATATTATAGACTCAACGACTAAATTTCCTCGAATCATGGTAGATAATAAGTTATTCTGGCTAGGATATTATTCTTTCTTGCCCCTTCTTTTCCTCCCTTTACCCAACAAACGCGGACCTGGTCAAAACCACTGCTGAGAACATTTCATATATAGATAGAGGAATTAGAAGAAATGCCCGTCTTAATAGAAGTTATGAATATCTGATATTTCTTTGCATACATTTCCCATTTTCCACGTATCAATGAACTTGCATGTAATGTTTTAGGACATTGATGTCTTATCTCGTCGCTCAGTCTTTTAATACTGGGGTATGAAATCTCACCAAGGCGATTAACAACTGGAAGAAGGAATGGAGCTACTCCAGGCTCTGTAAACTCGCTTACAAGAGCCTGGATCTTTCCACTCTGATTTAGTATAGCTCGTGTACTTTTCTTGTTATAGCGGTATTTAGCCGCAAAGGCACTCTGCATTCCACCACGGAAGCCTTCGCGATAGATATTTTCCCAGAATTTATTATTGTCTTTTCTGGTATCAAAATCTGGGTAATCCTTGAAATACTGCCAGGTCTTTGCTTGGATATCCAGTAAATAACGAAGCTTCTCAGCCTTAGGGGTTTTTCTGGAGATTTTACTTGGTAGGTTGCTTACAAAGATGTTCTTGAATTGATTGCCATTAAGAAAACGAATCATTTGTTGTTTCTTATTGCGCAGGGTATTGATAACCTGCGTAATAGTGTTCCAGTCTTTCCGGAAAGGTGGGTTGAACTCCGTGTTTGGATTAGAGAGATGTGGATCACTGCTGTACTCCATTGTTCTAAGGCTCTGGTATTCCTGATCCTGGACTGGTAGTACAGGACTGCAAAGTATCTGAAGTCTCTTATATTTAGGAATACGTCGTAAGAACGGGGCAACCAATGATTCAAACTTAATATCGCTTCGCGTAAGGTTCGTCTGGCTGTCGGAGTAGCCCATGCATATGAAATCACACGGGCTTTTATCCGGACTAAATCGAACCAGTGTGTCTGTCTGGATAACCAAAACCCGATTATAGCTGACTGAAATTGGTTCCCACCTTGATCCAGACTGATCTGTATCCAGCTGGAACCAATTATATACCCGATGTTCATCCCAAGCAAAGGAGCCAGAGTATATTTCAAAGAATCTATTTCCACTACAGAGCTCTTCAGCGAGTGGCCGAAATAGGATAATAAGCCGAGATTTCTTGTTACTGAGAGTACTAATAACAAAGGTCTGCGGCTGAGTGCTCTCACCATTATAATAGATAATTCTCAGCTCTATGTAATATTTATTTTGCTCCTTTCCCAAATAGAAGAGCAGGGACTAGAAATACTTAGTACTCTGTACAGATGTAATATAACATGCAAAAGAGGATAATATACTGAAGCTCCTCGATGCATGTGGTCGCGGACTAAAGTGGAGAATTTTGAATCGGGATTTTGCCATATTATGAAGTTTCTGATTAATGTTGGTCTTTCTCCATTTTGAGCAGTCCTTAAATCTTTGATAGATTTTTCAGATGGTGATGATACTTCTTTGAGAAAACTATAACCATCTCCCTCCATACTGAGTTGAGTCTAACGTTTTGTATTGTTTTATTACTGTGGAGAGATTCGTTTGGCTCTATTGTGGTGTGAGCGGGGTAGGCACGTGATTTATCATAATATCCAGGAAGTAGGACTGCATAGCACCGGCCAATAGTATATGAGAGGATGATAATGTAGATCAGGAATGATATCTGCTATATTAAAGCAGGAGACTACAACGATGTGACAGGATAACAGACTACGACGTGATAGGATATCGGACAAAGATTCACTGAACGTTATATGGTCCTCTTATATTATGTATAGCGTATAATTAAGAATTACACGCTTCCGGCTAAGATGTATACACCCAGAGCACGGTATGTTGCGCTGTGTTCTCGCGATGGAAGGGCTTAATCCAGTAAAAATCTCATCTTCTTTCTAGTAACTATAATGCTCCGATAAAGATGATGCTGTGTAATTATATCTATTACCTGCTTTGTAGACAGCGTTTCTTTATTTAATACGATTACTTATTCTACATAATACCTGCTTCACTTTGTGCTGGTACTACGGACGCCTGGCTATAGAAAGCTTTCCCAAATGCCTCCACAGATGCCAATCCAGGACGTGGTATACTGAATGTATCCGGTTCTTTTGGATTTCTAACAGGATTTTTTAGCCATAATTGTTTCGTTAAGAGAATGCTTTAGGAAGGTGGGGCTTTATTATATTGGGCATAACCTCCCAACTACTTCGTATATATACATATTACTGTTTCTATTATCGGGGGAGAAATTATTTGTCTTCTATACATAACATATCCTTGGTCAGAGCTGTGTAGCTCCGCTAGAGTGTGTACAAAGACTGGACTAGGAAAGAAGAGTAGCTGGTAGTAGCCGAAGATATCCTAATCTCAGTTGCGGAGTGAGATATAATATTAGATTCTAGTTGCTCTGAGCTATTGAATGACGCGAGGCAGCCGTCACCAACTTTGTTACTACTGGTGATCATAAGGGATGTGTACCAAAGTGAAGTGGGCTATTAACCATGATGCTTACTAGGTTAAACTAGATACGAGGAGAGAGATACTTTAGATTTGATAGAACTAAATGTATATACACTGCTGCTAATGGTTCTCCTTTCTAATCTATATATAAAATATAGGCGTATACTCTTACATTCAACCGAGCTGTCTTGTTATACGAGTGTCATGCATTGTATCGATCATCTAAAGGTGCGATCTGCTGAGAAATTGGTATGTGTAATCGAAGATTACAGTTAGGTGGGGCGGTTTCTATGGGATAACCCTCATGAAGTTAGAGCCCACTTGAAGGATCACTTACAAGAACAAGAAAGGGCCCATATGATTGGTGTGAAAGTTATGTTATCTGGTAGGCGAGTCATATTTTTTATATGTCGGTCACCAGGCTAACCATAATAATCTAGGTAGCGAAGATCCTGGAAATGGGCCGTGATGCGGAGGGCTGTGATTGGTCACTTCCTGGCCGTGATTAGAAATATTATAGGCAGTGATTCAGACGGCCTTAGCTTTAGTCGGAAAAATGGTATAATACAGCAAGGGAGGGACGGAGGAAGGGGAGATAACACGCCGAGTAGAATAGCCTGTCATCTAGTATTATGATTGAAGGATTCCTAGAGGCTGTTGGTCTTATAGCTATTGTGGGGCTATTCTTTGAATATGGATGTGTTTCGTTTCTCGTATATATTACATACCAGCCATATGTACGGAGAAGATACTATCAGGTACTGGTATATCATTCCTGGTCCGCAACGAGCAGCATCGGTGGGGCTGTTCTGGGCTTTGCATAGCTGGAGGAGGTAATAATACTGAGGACTACCGCCCGTAAGATCTCGATTTCTTCTATATGCCCCGATCCTGTCCTTGCCCAAGCCTTTATTCCTTCATCTTCAATGAGCCAATCAGACTCATGTCATTGATCTGCGAATATTTCCCATCCCACGGCCTTCTAAAGGCAGCTTCTATTGCCCTTGGAGAGGTGCTTATTCGTATCTTCCAGCCTTGGAAAAGTAAACGTCGGGTAAGTTCTATTAATGCGCTACTGTGCAGTGTCCTACGAGACTTTGAGCTGACCGAGAGCTATAATAAGGTGGAAGAACACGTGAGGAGTTAAGAGAAGGAAATTCACTGTCTACACAAAACAAGTGAGCAGCATCCAGGAGAGGTTCTCGACCCTCACAACAAAGCCCGTCGTTCAGATCTGTACTTGAGAATATAATGGAACAAGCGGGGAGGAAATCAATGGGACAGTCCTGCGTTACATCGCCCGGAATATACTGTCTTGTACCGCGCTAATGTACCAGCTGCTGGAGAGCGAGAGCAATCTGCTCTGTTGATCCCGAGAGGAAGGGATCGTTGTCAAAGAGAACTTCCACACTAGACCACATCCGACCATCTGCAGCGCTGGCGGTTGGACAAATCAGCTGTGCAGTTGATCAGAGTTACTTTTCTCTGGTTCGGTGTAGTGGGTCTCCACGTCCGTGAGTGAGACGCGAGGGTGTGTCTGTCCCGCCCCTCCCCCTGCTGGCAATATTCCCAACCAATGTGATCGGCATATCCTTGTGTGACAAGGGAGCTGAATCGCAGTTACCGCTGCCTTGCGACGCACAAGTTCGTGCGTGGGGACCAGTCCATTTACCATATATCTTCACAAACCCATTTTCAGCTTAGTGCCGTGGGAAGGGTGCATTGCGTGAAATTTTTGTTTTCCCCGATATAACACTATCCCATGCAGTCACCACAGTCGCGCTGGCCGATTCCCCGCCCCCTTCAGGGTTACCTGATAGGGTGGGAATGGAGGCCTTGATGCCACGCAACGCCATAATAACGCCTATGATTCTCATCACTAAGTTTTCTGGAGCACTAAGCTTGTCTGTAATCAATTTTGAAACCGTCACTGCAGCATGGAGGTTCCTACGAGGGTCTCGGTAGGCTGGGACTGGGCCAGTGGAGTCTCTAGATCTGCTCGATTTTCCTTGTCTTGCTGTATAGCCTTCTGGGCTTTTTAGGCAGAGTTGTTTTGTCTTACCTTCTATCTCTCTCTGCCCCCCTTTCTTTTTACCGCCGTAGGCTAGTTGCTTCATTGAATGTTTGCTCTTCCAGAGTTGAACATCGTAGCTATCCTGTCGTTCTTCTCCTTCTGTTGTCCTTGGCCAGAATAGTTGAATCTGTGGCCTGCCTAAACCCTGACGAATATCGCGCGACATGATGGCCCTTTTTTCAGTCCAAGGTGGCACGGATGTCCAATCTAGCTCCATCCTCTGTTCATCAGCCATGGCTTCAACACCGAGTAGGCCTGATTAGACAGTTCCGATTTTTCAAAACGATATACCAGCTGAACAATTAAGACGAAGCAAGCGAGCAATTACTGCTTCCTGCGAAGCTTGAATCATACAGAATATCGCGGGCAAGGCTCAACATGTAACCAGCAGGTAATCCAACGTACTCGGACCCATCGACGGCTCCCGTTGATATGCCTTGATCCCGGATATTCCATTATGGTGCTGTCTTCCTTCCTTGATACAGTAGTCGAGTGACGTATTCCCCAATCCTGCCGCAACTAGCGCTGGCCTTGTGGTATTCTGGGAGCGCAGTGCTCGTAATGAATCATACGGTCTGCTTGGGGTTGGATTTCCACAAACAAGTAATTATTAGATTCGTCAACCATTATCAATAAGCGGGAGCGGTGTAGGCACTCCCTCAGTCCTCCAAGCTCCGCACCTCCCTATCCAAGTTCTAGGAGTGTCTTTGTATCGCCGTCAACTTGCATGTAAAGTACTTAGCTGTCGCCTCCCCGATTGGCTGGTCAGTGCCCGTCAACTCTCGGAGTAGAGCCTGGACGAACCCCCCTTTGAACGTAGCCTATGCGGTTTGAAAGCTACCCAATTTGAATATCTGCTCAAACACTTCGGACTCTGCATCCTTGTCCTTTAGGCCGGTGGCAATGTCGTCCACATTGGTCGCAATACTGGTTGACGTTGGGGCACTGGAAGCAGATAGTCCTGCGGAAACCTCGCTCTCATCAAGATGATCATGGAGCTCAGGTGTGACAGACACCAGCCCATTCAAGCTTTGGGGAAAGTCATTGCTCAGGTCCGTAATAGGAGCCCCCAGACCTGCGGGCGAGTCAGGACAGGCCATAGGAAGTAACTCAGCCAACCATGCCTCCCAGAACTCAGACGACGTATATGGTTGTAAGTTCATGCTCATACTGATATCCAGCTGAGGAGTCAAATGTGATATTAGCGAAAGATCATCCCCTGGCATAAGTGAGTCCAGACCCGAGTCTTCCGTAATGTCGGCCATTGTCATCAATGTCCCGAATCCCTGCGGTTGAGAGTTTTGAGACGCCAAGTTTAGATTGTCATTAAGAAGATTTCCATAGAAGTCTTCTGGAAAGATAGCGGCAAGGTCGCTAGGTGAAACAGCCATGTTCAGGAAGTCTGTCTCCACTTGGCCCGTCTGAAGACCATCCACTCGATCTAGAGGGCTCTTTGCGCGTGTGGTCGTGTGCTTCGCGCCATCTCTTTCCATATATGATGGATAAGCGGGCGACGGCATATCAACGGTATTGTACGTAGGCGAGGGGATCGAGCGGGATGGCAGCAATTCGTCCTCGTCACCGGGGCGAAGTAGGCTTGAGACATAACGGATAACTTGGCGAAGGTTGGTCGAATTTTGCCCTTCTTGTGCTGATATCGGCCAAACCACGTTAATCAACTCAAGCTAGAGAACCTTTAGTCTGGGAATTGATTAAAATTATGAAGAAGCATCTGTTACCGCAGGTTCGGTCACATTTCCCGACTTCCCTGGTCATTATGCAGTTCATCCAGAGCTCGGTTTTAAGCCCGCTGCGTTTAATTCAGTGATAATAACGACATCCAGTGTAGCTGTGACTGACCGTTTTGTCCTCGATTTCTTGCTTCATTTCAGCGTGCATTGTCTCTTGAATTGCTAAAGTCGGGCTTCAAGGTGGAGGTTCCAGGACCAGATGTCTCCAAGCTCGGTTAAGAAAAAGCAGTCACTGAACAGACGGAATGATGAACAGCCGGGGAAATCATATTGCCACACGGTCGTTGACCCGGAGATACGGTTCACACAAGGCTTGAGGATCCCTGTCAAAGTAGCCCCAATAGTGCGAACCTGTTCATCGGTACTTTCTCCTATGGAACAGGGATTCAACGCTTCTGACTCAGGGATGCTCCCTCCAACGAGAGTTAAAGGTAGACGGGGTTTTCGTTTTCGGTTGCCTATCAATCATATGCAGTGATTTCTGACAATCCAGGGTCCTATATGATCTCACAGTGGAGTCGAAGAGAACCGAGACGGTCGCCAACGTTATCTGGCCCCAAAAAGAGACAGTAATGTGTGTATGTACGGAGTAGTTGGGAGGTTGTGTCCAATAACAGAAAGCCCCACCTTCCTAAAGCATTCTCTTAACGAAACATTTGTGACTAAGAAACCCTGTTAGAAATCCAAAAGAACCGGATACATTCAGTATGCCACGTCCTGGGTTGGCATCTGTGGAGGCATTTGGGAAAGCATTCTAATTAGAAAGCCGAGATGCCAGGTTTCCGTAGAACCAGCACAAAGCGAAGCAGGTAAAGTGTGGAATAAGTAATCGTGTCGAACAAAGAATCGCTGTCTACAAAGCAGGTAATAAATATAATCACACAGCATCATCGTTACCGGAGCATTATGGTTATTAGGGAGAAGGGGAGATTTTTACTGGGTTGAGCCCTCCCATAGCGAGAACGCAGCGCAACATAGCATACTCTAGGTGTATACATCTTAGCCGGAAGCGTGTAACCCTTTATCATACGCTATACGTAATATAAGAGGCCATATAACGTTCAGTGTATCTTTGTCTGATATCCTGTCATGTTGTAGTTTAATTTCTGTCTTCACTGTAGTCGCCTGCTTTAATATAGCAGATATCATTCCTGATCTACATTATCATCCTCTCATATACTATTGGCCGGTGCTATGCAGTCCTACTTCCTGGATGTTATGATAGATCACGTGCCTACCCCGCTCACACCAGTTCCCATAATTAGACCTCGCCAAAACGCGGGTTGGGTTGGGTTTTCATTTTCTGAACCCGCCCACGGGTTACCCAGGCTGGGTTTCGGGGGTCCCTGTTGAATATCACGGTAGCTGTGATAAATATCATGGTGGCTGAACCTTATGGCAGGGATGGGACCAGACATATATATGTGCTATATCCCGCCCTTGTAAAAGATAACTTCTTAAGTAACAATCAATCAATAAATCAATCGATCTATTCTCACTACAACAGGTTATGAGCCCGGGTTTGCTTAGCTTAGTTTGGAGAATATTCCCTACAACTAATTTTCCCCATCGAGTGATAACTCCATCTGTTGCCTAAACTGGGATGGCTCAATTGATTCTGTATTGAAGAGGACAACCTCTAACGATCAAGAGGGGGGGAGAATTGTGTGGAATGGTCTCATGAATCTGACAAAATCATCACACCGCTACAGATATTCGCCAGACCAATCATATTTCACAACAAGTCCTCGCAAGAGACAACACATTATCACACCGCCAAAGATGATCGTTGGACCAATCAAAGCCTACAACATCTCATAGGCGACGTCACTTCACCACAACGCTACAGACATATCACATAGGCAGAGAGACATGAAACAACCTGCTCCGTTCAGCATGCCGAGATACCCCTTTTCCCCCTTTCATACCCTGATCTTCTCGAAAAGGGAAAGTCGGCCACTCTATCTTATGACAAGAAGACATAGATCTTACAAGGCACACAGTTGGACTGAGGAAGAGCTCAACTTGGTGTGCTATCTTCGAAGCATCCGTCATTGGCGCTTTACACAAATCCAAAAGGTTGAATTTCCATTACTTTCACGACACGCAGTCGGAGGAGCTTATAGAAAACTACCCCCGGAAGAGCGCACACGCCGGGCACTTGCTGCTGCGTCTACCATTGCCAGGTCCCGGCATACCGCTAGACACAAGTCTCCTTATCAAGCTCAAGCTGCATTCTCCAATCCAGAACAGGGACCAAGTCCCCTCCACTCAACGAATACCGAGATCGGACATGCACAATTGACCTCAAGTGATAACAACTCAACCCGGTACAGTCTCCGGCCAAACAGACCCACAACCTTCCTAGAGCGGAAGCCACGATATACGGTTGATCGTGTCCGCTTCCCTCACTTCTTCGAGTCGTACAGCCGTTATCTCAAGGCGTCCGAACTACCAGATAGTGAATACGTGCCTCCTTCACATACACCTACGCCAAGCTCGTCCGTCCGCAGCCCATCCGTCATCTCGAGTATCCCCAGCGCTGCGTCAAGCCTAGAGCTCTTTGGGTTAGAAGCGCGCTCACTCAACTCATCAGACTGTGATTCCTCGGTCATTTCCGACTTGCCTAACGACGGATCCAGCTCAGAGTTCTTCAGTCCAGAGGAGCATCTATCTACACCATGACTGACACTGCAAAATTTGAGCAGTTTGGACTAGGCGCATTCTACAACAATATCCCAATCCTTGACAATGCCGGTGACTGGTTTAAATGGAACTAGAAGGTCAACCAGTTCATTCGAATCTCTCCTGTTGCCGACGATGGCGTGGTGCCGCCAATAGAGGAGGACGAGGCACGACAGTGGACCCATCGCCAAAAATACTACTCGGCTATGATCACGGCGAAATTGACACACAACGCCGCGCAGAGGATCAACGCCTTCGAGATCTCACAAGTCCAGTTGCTCATCAATGCCGTAAAAGACCATTTCAAACCGGAAGGCACTGGCACATACGTGAATCTCCAGCGGCGGTACATGTCCCTCACGAGAGAAAAATGTGGGAGCGCTCAAGCATTGGGCGCCGAGATCCGGAAGATTCATGCTGAAAAGCTTCTCCTTGACCCCGACTGTGTTACCTCCGAGATTGAGCGAACATTCTTCTTCATGCACGCACTTGGTCCCGAGTACGAGAGCTTCCGCGACCATATCTTTCGACAAATGGACCTTGTTAATGAAAGGGACGCTAACGGTGCCATTACGAAAGCGGCGCCCACGTTCGACTATATCGAGAACAAGGCCATTGAGGAAGAACATCGGAAGGGGCAGTTGGGCAAACAACCCATTGACGGGCAAACGCTTCCTGCCCTTGCTCTCATCCGCGGGCCCGGTGACAAGAATCTCATACCATCACTGGACGGGACGACATGTCGAATCGAGATCGATAACGTACCTTACTGCTCCTTCTGTCGGAAACCATATCACGTGGACTCTGAATGCTTCCGCAAGAATCCAAAACGGAGGGATCAGACAAAAGAGGGAAGGAGTCACAAGGAAAGACCAAGCAGTTCTCATACAGGCGCCCGCAAGCCATTGAAGAGACGGCCCTCCACTGATGATGAAGATGACGATGTGGTTGGCCCAAAGGACCCAAAGAAGCCCACGTTCATGGCGACCAAGGTCTCCGGAGAAGATGTCAATAAAGCGTTTGGAAAGGATGTTGAAGGCAACTTCGCCCTGCTCGACCACATCCCCTCAATGATGGCTACAAAAACCCTCACTATCCGTGACGCGTGGATCGTCGATAGTGGATGTGCTCAGCACGTTTGCAATAGCGCCTCGAGGTTTATACAAATGGACAAGTACCATGGACCCCCACTGAGAAGCGTCGATGCCTCAACGACTCCCTCCGGAGTGGGAACGGTCAATATCCTGTGCAATGCGCGAGGCAGAAGAAAATGGCTGGTGCTCGATAACGTCCTCTACGTCCCGTCTGCACACGCAAACCTGATATCGGTGCTCCAGCTTCTCAATCGAGGAGCCAAGGTTGAATTCTCAAGCCAAGGGGCTAGTATTCGCAACAAGTCAAACGGAAAGAACCTATACACAGCCAGCCAGTATCATGGAGTGTACGCACTCGATCTCTGGACGAATCTTACCTTTCCTGCCTACCATGTCAGTCCGCAAATGACTCTGTGGCATAACCGGCTGGCTCATCTGAGCGACGCGAACCTACAACGGCTTAGGAAGCAGGCTCACGGCATCCGGGACATGGAACCACGTCAGCCATGCAACCCATGTCTCCAGGGACGAATGATTGAAAAACCCCACACCCGCTCGGGACAAAGCAGAAGAGGGAAATTTGCAATGGAACTCCTCCATATTGACGTCGCAGGGCCATTTGATGAGGGCCTGGACGGCAGTCGCTACTGGCTCACTATTGTTGACGACTTCACCGGTTGGATCGAGATTATTCCGATACCACGACGACAGGAATATGTTGTCGAGTCACTGCGTTTCTTCCTCGACCATAATGAGCGGCCTGAACGGAAATGTAGACGAATACGACTCGACCGGATCCCGGAGCAAGTGGGAGAGGAAATGAAATTCATCCTCTTCTCACGGGCCATCCAAGCGGAAGTCACGGGGATTGACCAACACCAGCAGAACGGAGTCGCTGAACGAGCGCACAAGACGATTTACGATCGGGTTGGCCCTACGCTCGCGCATGCGGGGCTCCACCGAAATTCTGGCCAGAAATTGCGCGAACCGCAGCCTTCCTGTCCAATCGGTCGCCCTCGTCCAAACTCAACATAACTCCATATCAAGCGTGGTACGGTGACAAGCCGGACTTATCACGACTCCGAGTGATTGGATCCAAAGGGGAGTACTTGATTCCCCCCAAACTGAGGAAGAAGCTCACAGGGCCAAGAACAAGGCCATGCACCCTACTAGGCTACGAGGGAAATACCAACTACCGTATCCTGATGGAAGACGGACGAATCGTTGGGACCCCAAACGCTGAATTTTATGAAGTCCTTAAAGCTCCTTCCACACAGACCAGAGAAGATGTGGTGGCCAGACGAGACGGCTTACCTGCGGTAACGGCTGCTGCCGCAGGGGGGAGTGAGACGGTGGGACTAATAAACCAACCGTCGGTAGGCATACGGCAAGCATCCGTGCCCGCCTCTGGGCGCCAATTATCGATGGCACCACCAGAACGGGCCCTACCTAAGTCGCCGAAACATATCTCGCACACACTGCCTCGATCGAGTAACGATAACTCACGAGGGCTAAACCAGTCGAGTAACGAAGACTCGCAAACACCAGCGTCGTCTCAATCGAGTGACGAAGACTCGCAGCCACCCGTTGCTGTACAGGGAGATAGGACCTTGTCGCCCGCAAGGAGTGACGATACCTTTGGGCCATTCGCAGATGATTTACAAGACATCGTCCAGAGGAATGAGTCACCAACCGGCGGCGACCAGCAACAAGGCGACGCTCACCAAGGTCAAGACCTAGGAGAATGGCAACGATATCCAGAACTCCAACGTGACCACCCAATTCATACGGTGCCACAAGAAGCACTAGAAACCCATCCTGAACTCAAAATTCGCGCTCCGCAGGTCACACTAGACACTTTTAGTGACAGCGAAGAAGAGCTTGCGTTAATGAATATACCCAAAGAAAACATCATCCCAACGTTCTTAACAGTGGCTGCAAAGGAAACAGAACCTTTTGAGCCAAGTACCCTTCATCAAGCGAAAAATGACGCGAGCTGGCTCGAATGGGAAAGAGCAATGCTTGAAGAAGTGAACTCGCTCCACCAAAACAAAACGTGGGAGCTCGTTGATCCTCCCACAAATCGGCGGATTCTCAGCGGAAAATGGGTCTTCAAAGTCAAACGAGGACCGCATGGCGAAGTCATCCGCTACAAATGCCGATGGGTAGTGAGAGGCTTTACACAAGAAGAGGGGATCGACTATGACGAAACATTTGCCTCAGTGGTCAAGCCAATGAGCTACAAAGCTCTATTCGCAATCGCGGCGGCCCTAGATCTCGAGATCGAGCAGATGGATGTCAAAACGGTATTCCTGTATGGGTACATAGACCACGAGATCTACGTCGAACAGCCTCACCACATGAGCGACGGCACATCTAAGGTCTGCAAACTTCGAAAGGCACTGTATGGCCTCAAACAAGCTCCTCGGATTTGGTACCAGACCCTTACAAATTTCCTTCGGAACCTCGGCTTCGAGTCGATCAGCTCTGATCTTGGGATCTTCATCCGGAGCAATATGTACATCGCGGTGTACGTCGACGATCTCCTGATCGTGGGGCCAAGCACTGCAGAAATAAAGAGGATCAAGCGGAGCCTCCGAAACCGCTTCCAAATGACAGATCTAGGACCATGCAGTTACTATCTCGGAATGTCCGTTCAGCGAGACCGTCAAAACAGGACGCTGTACCTCAGTCAAGAAGCGTATATTGACAAGGTCGCTCACCAGTTCGGAATCAGCAACGGCGCTCCCGTCGGCACACCAATAGAAACCTCACCACTTCCCGAGAACAGTCCAAGATATGACTGTCCTCCAAACCAAAGAGTCACATACCAACGCATTGTCGGGTCCCTAATGTACATCATGCTTGGAACTAGGGGGGACGTCGCGTATGCCGTCTCAATGGCGAGCAGGTATCTGGCAAATCCCGGACCGCAACACATGAAACTCGCCCGACGCATCTTGCGATACCTCAACGGCACAAAAAGCCTCCGGCTCACGTACAAGGGTCAACCCCAGATGCTGAAAGGCTTTACAGACGCAGACTGGGGTGGATGTCGCGACACCAGACGTTCAACAGCTGGATATCTCTTCAATATCGGGAGTGGAGCAATCAGTTGGCAATCGAAGCGCCAAAGCGTTGTTGCCCTCTCGACTTGTGAGGCTGAATTTCTAGGCCAGACACAAGCAACCAAAGAAGCAATCTGGCTGAGAAGACTTCTAAATGAGTTGAACATGAGCCAAGGTAAAGCCGCCACGATCATTTGCGGTGACAACCAAGGAGCCATCGCCCTGTCTTCGAACCCGCAATATCATTCCCGCACGAAGCATATGGAAATTCAACGCAAATGGCAAGGAGAGGTCCAAGACCTTGGAACAGTGGAGCTGAAATACATCCCAACTATAGAGCAAATTGCTGATGGGTTCACGAAGCCTCTTCCGCGGGAACGATTTGAATGGTTTCGGAGAGGGCTTGGCATTGAGTGACACCACCCGGCTTACGGGGAGAGACTAAGCCACACGGGTACCCTTTCCTTCTTTTCCCTTTAAAGGTTTTTGAAGGTTTTAACGGGGCCCTTCACCACCGTGATGGATTATCGCTGGCACCCTTGATGGTGGTCGCCATCGAGTGGGAGTGTTGAATATCACGGTAGCTGTGATAAATATCATGGTGGCTGAACCTTATGGCAGGGATGGGACCAGACATATATATGTGCTATATCCCGCCCTTGTAAAAGATAACTTCTTAAGTAACAATCAATCAATAAATCAATCAATCTATTCTCACTACAACAGAGACGTCATTACACGGTAATGGGTTGCTTCGTTTTGTTCCAAACGGCAATGATGCCAAGAGAAGTACCCACGGGTATACCCACAGAGCACAGGGGCATACCCGTGGGTACTTCTCTTCGCGCTATGATGAATAGTGACGTAGGTAGTCCTAAGTACCTGTGTCGCGTCTCTCCGGGAGACCACCCGTCAGTGCTGAAGCGACAAACATATACATTCTATCAAAAGCAGGGCCAACCGTCCTAGTCGAGCAAGAATACGCGGCAGCTTCCGTAAACAGACTGATAGTATCATGGGTGATGGATTGATGAAGGCTGGCCAGAGTATAGGCTATGAGATTCAACAGGTCTAACTGGCGCAGGCTGTTCGGGCAGCATATTCATGCATCGGTTATTAGTGAGTACTGAACAGCAGCCTACTCTATCAGCTAGCCTAGACTAATGCACGGCCTCACTCATCTAGCGACGATCTATAGCATGGGCTAGTTACAACTTTGAATGAGGGAAGTGTTACGCTATTATAGGCTGTCTATTGGTTCGGGCTGTCAAATTTGGAAGATTGCTTGTATTTTTACTAGCCTGGGCTTGTAGCTAGCATGCATTTATTGATAACCTATACTAGCAGCTACTGATAGATAGCAGAGGCTGTGCATTGATTCAGGCTAACTGGCAATATAGGCTATCGACTACTCAAGCACTTATCTACGCTCAAAGATAGCTTGTATCAACAACTAGCCTGAGCTTGCAGCTAAAACGCGCTAGTCAATAGCCTGGGCTAATAGGTATCGATAGATAGCTTACATTACATACTAGCCCAAGCTCGTAGCTAGCCTGCACTTGTTGACAGCCTGTGCTAGCTGGTACTGATAGATAACAAAAGCTATGCATTGATTCAGGCCAGCTAACCGCATAGGCTATCGAGTGCTCAGGCACTATCTACGTTTGAAGATTAGCTTATGTTACCAACTAGCCTAAGTTTGGAGCTAGCCTACTACATATCCAGTGTCACGTGCAATCTATCCACGTGATCCACGGGACGAGATGAATGCACAGACTAGACCTCGCCAAAACGCGGGTTGGGTTGGGTTTTCATTTTCTGAACCCGCCCACGGGTTACCCAGGCTGGGTTTCGGGGGTCCCCAACCCGCCCATGGGTTCTTGGCGGGTACCCGCGGGTTACCCAAGCTACCCAAAGTTTGTATAATTCAGTATAATTTTGATTAGTCATTGCATGTATTTTTGGTAATATGACATTGTCACAGGTTACCACTTCCCTGTCCTCAGCAGAAGTCTTGTACAGATATATATAATCATGGAGCGTCTCTCCATGATTATTTGGTGTACTTGACACGCACCCCAATTCCCGATAGATGTGACGCTTAGACGGACTTATGTTGACCTAATGGACTCTCCCCATCTATTCAGCTCCATTTGTATCAAGGACTATCCTATTCAACTGCCATATTCCCTGATAATTCTAGATGGGTTTCATGGGTTTTTTGGGTCCGACTGGGTTTTGGGTACCCGCCCATACCCATTCGTACGGCGACGCGGTCTGACGCGCCACTAATTCGATCTATCCAAAACCCATAGTGAGGAAAAAGAAAAGAAAAACCAAAGGCGCGAGACAAGAACCAGCTTACCATCCTCTAAAATTGAATATTTATTTTTTTCTAAGCTATCCATATTCATTGAGTTGGGACAGCAAAAACCGCCGGCCATTTATCATGACCTCATCCAGTTCTACTTCAGCGAGGCTTATGTCCTTTCCATTTAGCTCTCTGACGCCAATCGAGGCGCCCTCAGATTCAATTCCTTCGTCCGATTTTCCCTCGTCGGTATGTTGTGGCTCTATCATTCGAGCCTATCGATACCCTCAAGATCTTGGACATAGACTGACCTGGGCTGAAGCCCTTTCTTAGTCCAAGACAGAACCATATTTTCTCTCCGGATGATCCTCCGACTAGCCTTAAGTGCATCGGTCCTGACCGGAAAAAGAAATGGATTCTATACGACGCGGATTATGAAAGCGATTTTTTCTTATGGTGGTTGCAAACCGAGTACGGGAGACAGCTGAACGGAAATGGCAGATCTAAGATCAGGTGGTCAATCGAGACGCGCTTCGCTGATGTTTGGAATTACTTTGATCAGGTGGCGGAGATATATACAGGTCGCCCAAAGGTTATCTGCAAGTCCTGTCTGACGTTACTGGATCATCCGCATCACAAGTCCCACGGCACAAGCGCTATGGGAAGACACCAGAAGTCGAGTAGCTGCCGAAAAGGGAAAAAACGGATTGCCCAGCAGACATTCATTGAAGACTCCATCCAACAGCCTGCAGCAACTACAGTAAGTAGGGTTCGGTTTACGAAGGATCAACTGGAAGAGCAGCTTTTAAGGACTATAACAAGCCTGCGGCTCCCTTTCCAGGTGGTAGAGAATAGTGCATTCCAACAACTATTGAATCTGATCCACTCTGGTACTGATCGATTAGAGCTCCCGTCTGCGAAGACGCTTCGTCGCCGCTTGCGTGATGCTGTGGTTGAACAACATACCTCCCAACTGAACGATTTACCTGAGGGCGCTAAAGTATCACTTGCTTTAGATTGTTGGACCAGCCCGTTTCAGCAGGCATTCATGGCAATCACAGCCTACTTTATTGACAGTGATTGGAATTATCGAGAACTTCTTCTTGGCTTTGAGCCATTGCACGGTCCCCATTCAGGGAGCAATCTGAGCGATGTATTGCTGGACCTGTTACGAGATCGACACCTCGTGGATCGAATCTTTACGGTGACCACAGATAATGCAACGAACAATGATACTTTAGTCCGGGGCTTGCAGGATGTATTGCTTGCCACAGGTGCAATCAACTCTCGCGACTCTATTATCCGTGTCCCTTGCATGGCTCATGTTATCCAACTATGCCTCAAGCAACTCTTGGGGCATATTAAGGCGGCGCCTAAGAACGATGAAGTTAGCACCTTATGGCCAGACTCCCAAGCCAGCTTTCTAAAGGATTCGGCAGATTGTGGGGATGTTGCTCACACACTTACAAAGGTTCGTCTCTGCCTAGAAGCAAATTGAGTCGCACTGAAACGTTCATAGGTCCGGTCACTTGCAGTCTTTGTTAATGCCAGTCCTCAACGACGGGACGCCTTTATTGCTCTACAGCCTGTTCATGACCAACTTTTCCCACTACAGGACGTGCAAACACGCTGGAACTCGACGTTCCTAATGCTGCGACGAGCCCGGAAACTACGAAACTGTATCGATCGGTATTGCACGGATCACGATTATGTGCAGTTCAAAATCAGCGATACTGAATGGCGGCAAATCGATTATCTTCTCCAATTGACGAAGCCCTTCTTCCAGTTCACAATGGCTCTTATGAAAACACGGGACGTAACCATTCATAGCGTTTTTCTGGTCTACAGAAAGCTCCTGGAGCATATTGAGAAGTCCACAAGGAGTTTGAGCAGGAAGACAACGCCGTGGAAAAGAGCTATACATGATGCTTTGCTTGCAGCCAAACAGAAATTGAGGGAATACTATGACAAGACTTACCGGGACCATGGATTTCTGTACGCCACGGGGACAATGCTTGCCCCGCAGTACAAGCTCTCTGCTTTTGGTGATACAGAATACTCGAAATGCCACAGTGAAACATTGAGAACCTACCGAAGTTACCTGAGGAAAGGCTTTCACCAATACCAACAGCAGATCCCAGATCTATCTTTCTGTACCACAATACATCGGTCCCAGCAACAGACATCAGAGTTGGACCAGCTACTCGTGCCGCGTATCTCTTTGCCGAATGATAGGAACCAGCTGGATGAGGTTGATCGGTATCTCCAAGAAGGTAAGGCCTTGGTCCGTGTATATTTTGCTTTTGAGTGGCGATTGACCTTCCAAGGGATTGTGCCGCTTCCGCCGCGGGCGTACTGGAAGGAACATGAGCATGAATTTCCTGTTCTTTCACGTTTAGCGCGCGACCTACTCGCCGTGCCAGCCACCGGTGCAGGAGTTGAACGCCTCTTCAATAGTGCCAGAGATATCTGCCACTATCGCCGAGGATCTCTCCACGAAAAGACCATCCAGGACCTGATGATGCATATGTGTGCCCAGAAGTTCACTTTAGACAGTCAGCAACTCAGTCACCTTGAAAAAACGATACCAATGGCAGAAAATCAAGTAACGCGCGAAGAGGAACTGGCCCTTAAGGCAACTGAAGAAGAGTTTGATCTGATCAGTGACTGTGAGGAAGACGAACCGGACGATACGGAAGAGGCCAGAGTAGAGGCTATAGAATTAGAAGGGACAGAGGGTGAGCCAGAAGTCACAAGGTTAGAGAGGCTATCCAGGAGTGTCTCTGAAGAGCTAGATAGAGAAGATGAGGGAATGTCCTTGCTTCCACCCCCCCTGATCCAGCTTCGTGAGAGCTCACAGAAGAGATCATCTGGCAGGGTTACTGTGCCATCTAGCAGATTGCAAGGGTATGAACTGTATTAGTGTTCGAAATTAGACAAGAGGAAGCTCACTCTAGTATCATGTTATTCAAGCAAATCTGGTTAATTCTGATGGCCCTTCCCCATGTCTATGACCCGGGCCAAACCCAGATGATACAAGAATCCCCCGAAAATTACGGCACAATTTAATGAACAAGATCACATGATTTTTATTTGCTTCTGTGGGTTACTTGGCAACCCATTTGGGTTTCTGGGTTGGGTTATGAAAATCCAAGCCCACCCATGGGTTTGCTGACTAAGACCCAAACCCGCCCATGGGTTGGGTTCTTGGCGGGTACCCATGGGCTTGGGCGGGCTTTGGCGAGCTCTAGCACAGACACGTTTCATTTCTTGCACCCATGTTCTGCTGTCAAATCAGTTATTAATTGACCCTCAGATAGCCTAATGATATGTGTTATTCACCGTCCGATCGGGATTCTACTAAGGTCTCTTACACTCAGGCTAGCGCAGGCTGGTAGGCAACATAAGCTATAACCATGCGTAGGTTATCTGCGATTACTCATGCTAGCCACCAGCTGCCATTTACCCTTTGACAACCGAGAGGCGGCCTTTGCTGGATGGAAGACTTGGTAATGCCTGCAGATGAGCGATATCGCGAGTGAATTGATCTCGAGTTCCAAGTGATTATGTATGATCATTCGATTGAGTCCCTTAGATCAGTACTTTTATGCAGACATTTTCCATCACAAACGGTGGTGCGTAGCGCTCAAAATCGTGGCCCTCATATTGCTTGTCAAAAAGCGAATTTCCCACTTTGCCCATCTTGGCTTTTGCGCACGTCTTCTTGATATAAAAGGTCTAACGTCGGATATGATAATTTATTGGAATAAGTAATCCTCAAATCCACAAGCCCTCGGCCCTGCTCTAATAGACCTCGACAAAAGTTCAAGCGTGATCAACATAATGGCAGCGAAGAAGAGAAACATCCGACGGCGGAGACCCAGCAGCAAAAGATCCACATACCAACAACGTACTCGAAGAAAGAACAACCTGTTCTTAAAAGCTTTTGAGTATTGCAACTTGTGGGAAGCAGATATTGCACTGGTTATCCGTTTAAAGCACAATGGCCAGGTCTTCGAATTCAACTCTAACAGTCAGTGGCATCCGTCGCGCGAAGAGTTGGTAGGCAATCTTTACGACTGTTGCTGTAATATCAGTAATATTAACGAGCTCTTAAGGACACGTGGTATCCAAAACCAAGAGAAATAACTTGGGACGAGCTAGCTGCTCAATATGAGATGGGGGAGGCCAAGATGTAAGATATTGGGGCGGTGGCAGCGAGCATTCTGAACCTCACATATATATTACAGGACAAGGATGTTTGACATTAAACTCTCTGTATAATATGGAAAGATATCTTTGTAGTGCACTGAAAGGATAGATATGTATGTTTAGATGGTTAAGGTTACTCCACACTCCAGAGGCGGCAGTTGCCTATACCCGACGAGAAAGCTTTGTAAAATGGATCCTCACACGATTTCTTTGCACCTTTTGGTCGTTAGCGCCGGTATTTATTAGGGTCCTTCCTCTTATGGATATTTTCCCCTAGGGCTTTCATTGCCTCAGGGGATTTTCACCTCAGGGACGTTTCCCTCCAGGGCCTTCTTTCCCTTAGGGACATTTCCCCCCAGGAATGTCTCCCCCCTTGAGGCTCTCCCTCCGGCTTTTCTGGGGCTTGGTCCTCAACACCCGTAGTTAGGAAGATATAGATAGGCCACGTGACTGTCAGTATATCCCATCACCTATTCAACGATCGATGTATTGGCCAATAAAGGATGGGAACTCAGGAGTCTGCCTATGTCAAGCTACACTTTTGCGTCTTTTAGCTCGTTGGTGATGCTCTGGAGCCACTGAGGGCGCTGGAGGATTCGGAGGTTGGGTAAGTGCTGGAGCATTTGGACTCTATCCCATTCTTGGTCCTTAGGCATTCCTCTCAGAGCAGTTCCTATGAACCCATGAACTTAAGCTCCTTCCTTTCTTGCACAACCACCCTGTCTAATCCGGATCCTTCCCTGGCTCCCTTTGCCAAAACCTAACACGTACTAGTCCGTATATGATTAGCCTGTAAGTTGATACTCTTAGCAGGCAACGATCTGTGAGTGATTCCTTCCTAATTACACCCGATCTATGTACAAGAAGCGTAAACCACGGAGATCTAGACGCTTCAGTGGTGGATGACTTGGGTCACGTGCCGTACAAAAGGGCAATCTGTCAACATCTGAACGTCTTCACTCTCCCATACCTATATCTAGCGCTGTTGAACTATCTAAATCCAACACACAAGGCCATCAGATGAAAGAACAGTCTGCGAATATTTAGTCAATATAGGCAAAAGCTTGCTGGAAACCAAACCATGTACAGAGGTGCCTGGGAAGCGTTGCTGGCGATTTATCGCGCATGCGGACGTCCAAAACCCATTTTAGTTTCTTGGCACAGAGTCTCCTGAAATTCCAACTGGATGTAGTTTCCCTGCTTCTGCCGAGTCTACGGAACAACAATTTTCCTATCCAGTAAGGCTCGATCGTGACGCACGCAGGGTCAATTTGAAGGTGGTGCTGAAACATTTCGGGCATATTAAACTTTGTTATCCTTGCGTTCGTCAATGCTGCGAATCAAATGTGATACATCTTCACCAGTAGTCTCTGCAATCGGGAAGATCACTGAGGTCAATACCCAGGCTCGGGGCACTACGCCGCAGAATGCTGTTGCACTGCCGGAATGCGCGTCCGGGAGCCGCATGTCTGTATGCCATGTGGTGGAGCCAGCGCATGGCCTTCTTAATCTCCCTGACCGTGCTCTCCAGATCGGAGAAGATGGGATGAGCGGGGTGTTCGCTGGGCCCCGGTGGCCAGCTGGAAAGATGACAAAGAATAGCGGTTGTCGCTTGCATAATATAATAGAGGATGCACCACCAAGGAGTCATAGCAGTGATCCATATGATATCTGGTGTCTGAGGAAGAAATGCAAGGAGGGAGCGGACGGAGCGAACGCACATGAGGGCAATACTGGAGCGGAATTGCGTGCGACTACTAGAGTTTGGGCGTGAAATCGGGCACGCATGCTGGGCAACTGCTGGATTAGGAGACTGAGTGCTTAGTGGCGAACCAGTGTGCGTGAGGCACGGGCGGCAAAGCATGATACGGGTGCTATAGTAGCTCATGGCTAGGGAAATGCGTTCTCGCTCCCACTGGCTGTTGTTGTCACTTGAAATGTCTACCTTATCGCTGTTCACCGAGGTGAATCGGTAGGCCTCGGGAACCTTGCTGAGCCAGATGTCTAGGATACTGCTATATTTTCGGATCTGCTGCTCAATCTGGCTGTCACAGTTGTTGAGAGCTTGAATACCGTAGACGTTGTTGATGATATCCTGCCCGATGGCAGCTAGGTCCACGCTACAGTGAAAGAATAGTAATGGGCTGGATTCACACGACGCGAGCCAGGACTCACTGGCACGCGCTTCCTCCTCTGTCTGAAGGAGCGTGAGCTTGAGACGGTTCATACGCGATACGGAGTCTTGGAAAAGAGGCAGGACGTCGGGTCTGCCAAAGGCCTCCTCTTCGAACGGGATGGGCAGTGGCGTGGCGCTGAGGCTTTCACCCACGCAAGAGACCCGGCCAGTGATCGCCGTAAGGAGATGCTCGAGGAGGAAGATTGACCACCACAGCCGGATGCGGGCCTCTTTGGCGGGATATTACGTGCGATCATCCACAAAGCGCAGATTAATTCCTAGCAATATGGCGGACCGGAATGCCATACCGGAGAACATAAATGCTCTGCAGCATAGTCGCGTCAGCGTGGATCCCCTTGAACACTGGCTGTTGTGTTCACTTGCCTATTGATCTGATGTTTGCTAACGAGATATAGCGCCATCAGGAACTCGACCTGTATTTGCTGAAGATCGGCATGTTCAAAGACATGAGTTTTACCCAGGGCCAGTTTTCGCGCCCGATTCATATAGACGAGATCGTCATAATCGCCATCTGCTCGGCCGTTCACGGCTTGAGAATACCGGCACCCAATAGCGAAGATCATGTTTAAAATGGCCAGCCAACGCCGTGAGGGCTGGGCTGGTTGACTGAAGAACTGCTGGTACTGGGATATAAAGGCCGTCTTCCGGACAACGTTGAAAGAAGGATGGACTGACTCCATGTACGCCATGAAAAACTGGTTGGCGAGACCCTTCGGGGGAATTCCGTACGGATCGACCGAGTCCAACAACGGAAGACTGATATCGTCCGAGTAAAAACTAATCGCTGATATCTCTATTCCCTGATTCTGCGAGCATGAACGTGGCAGTCGGGTCCTGGCAGACTTCCTGGCCTCGGAATCTAAGTTTTCCTCTTTCCTCCAGCTTCGATTCTTTGCTTCGTCTTCAAGCCTCTGCATCCACGCTACCTCCGAGTTCTTTCCAAAGAATCCGGTAGCGACTGACTTCTCGCTTTGGTTCAAGTCCTCGTGGACTAAGTCGAGCCTGTTCAGCGACCCCATTGAGGAGTTCGCAGAGTCGAAACCGCCGTCCTTATCGGTAGTAGCAGACGTTGTATCGGAACCCTTTTGATTTAGGCAGTGAGCCTGAGACAAGGAGACATATGGCCACGCACTGAGACTTACCCTGAGAGCTGTTCGACACCTAGCGACATCCCCGTCGACCTCCTCCAAATCATGTAACAGCCGCTCATATTGCTCGACCTTCCTCTGCAGAACCGATAACTGCTTGCGGTCGTGGACCCGCTTAACATCTGTATAGAAACAGCTGACATTGTGGTCTACACACGGTCGGCAGACCGGTTTGTTCCCGTCACACTTGCTCTTCCGCTGTTGACATGGTCCACAGGCTTTTGTGCACCGCCGGACTTGCGACTGGCTGCTGGCGCACGTTATGCGGGGAATAGCAACTTTGCCAGCTGAGCCCAGTACTTCGCGGGATGAAGACGACGAAGACGGATAGGGATATGAGCCCGGTCGGTTCATGAAACCCAGCAGAGAAGACGGGCGAAAGGACACGGGAAGATCCTTCCTTGGGCTCTCGGGGATCCAGGGCTGCTTGGTGATTTCTCCAACGGCCGAATTTTCGGGCGCGAAGATGAAGGAAGTTTCGTTGGGTGCCGCGACACCAAAGGAATACGACACTAGCGCGTCCTCCATCGCACAAAGCGGGGGTGAGGGCAAAACTATTTGTACAACCTATCAGGAAGTAGGGGTGGCGTAGGAACGGCTATGGAGTAATCTCGTGGCCAGATAAGGAGAGCGAAGGTTGGAAGTCGCCGGCCACTGATATCATTAGCCTGAGGCCCTGCTACAAGCGGCAATGTTTCAATCAGTCTAGATGCCCGATTGACCCTCGAACAACGACTGCATCCTCCGTCACCCCGATAAAGTGATAAGGGATCGTGGCTTATGATGCCCGGCAACGTACTTGCGAGACGATCATTCCCTCCTACTATCGTTTCCCACGCTACCATTCACATGGTACTGTGAGACAGCCATCAAGGTGTTGAGAGGGTATATTGACTCTTCGCCGGAACAAGGCAGAGGGCACCTTGGCGACCAGAAACTGTATATACACTCAAGCATGAAATTGTCTAAGATTTATGCTCCTTAATATATTACTGATAAGGGCGGTCCAAGCTTAACTTAATGATGCACTTTGTGCTCAGTGAAGTTCCTCGAAAGCTACTCGCCCCACAACTGCTAAGAGTTTCATTGCATGAATATACTGTAATCCTCCGTCGTATTTGTGGTTACAGGCCGAGGCGGCAAATTGGCGCAGCAACCGTAGCGCGCAATCCAACGTTCCAGATTCGTCGCGGATATCTTTTCCTTGCATACTCCGGATGACGGACCAGTGTTTAGTAGACCTTGTTGTATCGTGGCCGCTACCGGTCGCCCTGCGGCAATCGCAACTGCTGTGTGGATGGAAGCTACTTCCATCCAATGATATTTCCCTTGCTCCCGTGGGCCTGTCAACATTGCTGTTGGATTGGGAGTTCGAGCGAGGAGCTGTTCCTTAAGAACCCTCTCGTCCTGCCAATATTTGACCCACTCAAACTAAACATGTCAATTCCGTCCCGTTCCCAACCGCCCCGAGACTTCCTGCTCCATAAGCCTCTTGCCCCCGCCTTGCGTCCCGAAACTGCTGACAGGCCTATGCCATTCAACACGAATATCTCCGTATCACCTATTTTTCCCAAACAAAAGGCCTCAACTGCCTGTCGCGAGTGCAAGCGCTTAAAATGCAAGGTAGTAGCCCTTTTCTCCCTATCCATGTCTTCCTAGTAATGTTGAACTTGAGATAGTGTTCCGTCGGAAGCGGAACCACGGTGTGTGACCAATACATCAGAAACCAGATCCTGTGTGTCTTCGACCTAGACGAGGATATGCGACGGAAGCTATCCCACAAGCGCAAGCTTAACGAACTGGAAGCAGAGCGTGATTTTTTGCAGCAGCTGGTAAATACGCTGCGCGACAGCTCCAATGACAAGGCCCTGCAGCTGCTGGATCTCATCCGCAGTCAAGCACCCCCTGCCGAATTACAGCTCTACATCAAAAATACCATGATCAATGGAGATCGGCAGCAGAGTCCCGTTTGGGCCGACATGTACGACCGCACGCCATCGCCATCTAATACCATAAACTTCCATCGCCCATCCCCGCATCGCGTTCTGACTATCAAGCGACTGCCCAGTCCTCCTGTCTATCGCGTCCCAGCAGAGCCCTGGACGTCGGTCACCGGATCCGATGAATTTATATCGCATCTGGTCTTACTCTGGCTTACGTGGAGTCAGCCTTTCCATAATTAGATCGATCGCGACCTTTTCCTCCGCGATGCTCAGGCAGCGGATCTCAATTCCCAGTGCTGTTCTCCATTTCTGATAAACTGCATTTTTACAAAAGCATGCGTAAGTGCTGCCGTATGATAGACTCTTTCCAGTCACTAATTACTAATTGCCTAACATAGTTCTATTCAGATCACCCAGAAGCCTACGCGGACCCTACCAACCGCAACTCAAAAGGGCTTCATTATTACGAGGAGGCGAAACAATGGTACGATAGAATAGATGGTCAGCATAACTTGACTACCTTGCAAGGCTGCGGGGTATTTACCATCTGGTAGATCTTCCGTCCGCCAGCGGCAACATCTATGATCCATAACACTGATTAGCTATCCGCAGTAAAGCTGCACTGGGGAAGGGCGAAGCTGCATGGTAGCATCTAGATCAGCTTCGCAGTTTGGCCGCTGATCACACAGAAACATACTCGGAACTAGCCACTTTAATACCAGAGGGTCGTACTGCCACTAATGCTATCTGGAGCATATATAATATCTCAGTGTACGTGTTAATGTACTTCAGTGGGCTACCTTTTACCTGTCCTGACTCAAAGCGCGCAGAACTACCTCGATCACATGGATGAAGTATCTCGCAACTACTCAGCCAGATCGACCTCGTCTCCCATGCGATCACGGCCCTGCTAAGACCTGGGTTCCGTATCCACGCGAAGCCAGTCCCGTTCAGGTATACATCGCTTGTGTTTTTAACAACCTCTGCGAGCTCAGCACTATCAATACGGATGCGAGTGCACTAGTCTTTGGCAGTGGCCAGATACCGCCCCCAGATACTCTTCCGCGCACTTTGCAGAAAATACGGTTAAGATTAGCTCAATGGAGAGATAATCTGCCGGAGTGTCTTACTCTAGAAAATATTACAGTATCTCATGCTTTTACTTTACAGTAAGTGGACCCCTTTTTGCCCTTAGTATAGTACAGTATCGAGATGTCTTAATCATGCAACACGCAGCATGGTTTACTACGCAAGTATTATGGTTCTTTGGGGATCCATCAAGGAGCCAGATGATGCTGCTAAGGCCGGCACCGAAAGCACGACGTTTGCAGCGAGAGAAGTGTGCGTGGACGCGGCGGAGTCCTTTGTTCAGCTCCTCCGCATTTATCGCGCCAAGTGGGGGATTGATTACATGTGTCTTACCACTGTGAGTTGCCTGAGCACAGCGCTTTTCACTTTGCTAAGCGAGCTCGGTGACCCGGGGCGTAAGAGCGACTTCACGGAACTCTGCGTAGTCGCCCGTGCCTGTTCCCGTAAGTGGCCTATAATAAAAGGCCTCATGCGTATGTTGCAACTTTCAGCGCGGAAAAACCATGTGAGTCTTCTCCCAGAGACCCACGCGCTGTTTGTTGACTTCGAAGCAACCATATGGGAGAGACATGATGACGCGCGCTTTAAGGGTATTTATCCCAACTTTTGCATCTAGTGAAGCGATGGCAACATTTTTTTTAGGGGTGGAACTCCTCGAACTAGCGAGGCACCGGGAAGGGGGGAGGGTAAACTCGGTAGATGATTTCAAAACCTTGTTTTACCAGCTCAATTAGTCCGGACAGATGATGATGGCAAGATTTCGTACGGTGACCCGCCAAAAGACGGCGCAAATGCCCATGCTCCTCGGCTTATTTTAAAAAATTATTTATCTGAAGCATGCTAGGCATTAGATCTATGGCGTTGGGACACGTCGTAAGCTGCTGTAGACATCTATCCACAGATCAAGCCAGAGGTGCAACGCTTATGTCTTCACGGGTGGCTGTATTAAGTATCATAATAGCTGAACCTTGTGGCAGGGATTGGGAACAGATATATATATAAGACATCCCGTTCCTGTAAAAGATAACTTCTTAAGTCGATCAACACGAATCAACCTCCCTATCACTTATCTCAACACGACCCATATAGTCTTGGGACGCTGGTCGTACGCCTGTGCCGGTCGTGTGTTTACCGCGTTATAGCTTGAGGTGTTGACAACCCCACGGACTAGCGGTGAATGCCCGTGTGACTACGAATACGCATGGAAATAGTGGCCGACCGGGGTATGCCATGCACCAGGCGATTCCATAACAATGCTCGACACCGAAGCCCATGCAGCGCAATAATTGTATTCATCAACAATGGCGTCCGAAATCACCCCTCGTCACATTCTCGTTTTAGTGTAAGCTAGCACAATTTTCATCGATCTACCTGATTCCCGCGCCATGTCCATTTCTTTGAGTGGTGTCAATGCTATATCCACAGGTTTGACTGGTAGCAACCGCTCCTCCTTGACGCTAGTGCAGTGTCCGTTCTCCGTTGCTGCCAGTGTCCGGGTCTCGAGGAGCCGTGGGGCCACTGTTCGTTCATGTGATTGGTGTCTGTCATGTCCGCATGAAAACTATTCGTGCGATTGAAACGTCCACTGACTGCTAATGCGGCAAACTACTGTAACTCGCGGTAGACGGGGAGGACTGCGTCGAGAGAAGACCGTTGAAGAGAAAAATCCGGATATCAAACCATCGCGAGTATTGAGGTGTTGTGGCTGTCACTGTGTGCCGAGCGGGCACTAGTCTCGGCCCGATGGCGATCCCGGCAGGGGTTACCGAACCCCATCCCACAAACACCCAAGAAACAGCGACAATCTTCAGCAACTATGACTTTCGCCCAAGGATCCCAGCAGCAAGAAAACGCCGCAGGCGAGGCCTTGACGCAGAGGAAAGTGAGCCGATCGCGAACCCTGAATTTGCGACCGGCGGAGAAAGCAACGTGCGGGTGACGAACCAAGATGTCCGACAGTATTTCAACAGCTTTAACGAGGCACTCAAACACCAGACCAAAATAATTGAGACAGCGAGGGCGGAGGTCCAAGAACTGAAAGCCGAACAACAGCTCCTGCGAACCCACAATAAGGAACTGCAGGAAGAGATTCAGGCCCTACGGGCCAAACTGGAGGCACAACCGCTGAACACCCCCGTGAACAGATCCTGGGCGGAAGTGGCTGCTGGCAACCCTCAGCCAGACCCCGCGAGAACCGTCCCGCGCCCCAGGAAGGAACCCAACTGTGTCCGAATCAGTACCGCGCCAACCCTTGATCAAGATGGTGACAATGACCGATTTTCAAGGGCCCTGTCCACTGAAGCAGCGAACACACACATCACGACCGCCCTGCTGAATGCAGAGACCGCCAAAGATGTGCAAGTCGCGGGTATTGGTACTACCAAAACGGGATATGTCATTCGATTCCGGGACACCCAGTCTGCGGAGACAGCCCGGAACAGCACCGAGTGGTTGGAGGAGCTGGGAAACAATACCAAAATAGTGAAACCCCGGTTTGGGATCGTGGTTCACTGAGTTCCAACCGAGGACTTCGAACTAGAAGGAAACAAGAAACAGGGAATTGAGAAGATTATGGCTGAGAATAACCTCCATGACAAGAAATTCCCGGTCGAAGATATTGCATGGTTGAAGAAGAGGGACATGCCTTTAGGGAAATCCGCCTCGATGGGGGTCTGGTTGGACTCACCGGAGACAGCAGACTGGATTATTGATAATGGACTGTTAGTGGGGCAAAGGTTCATCGGGAGCGTGGAACCGTACCGGGTGGAGAAGAAGAGGTGCCGCCGCTGCCAACAATTTGGCCACCTAGCCTGGTCATGCAAGGAACGAGTGAAGTGCGGACATTGCGCAGGCCACCACGAGCAGCGTCACTGCTTCCCAGGAATAAGACCAAGATGCTCAGACTGCAATGGTGAACACCCAACAGGTGACCGGGCATGCCAGACATCCTCTAAACCCAGTCCATTTCAATGACAGCAAACCCTCGCATCTTACAGTTGAACATCATGAAATCCAGGGCGGGGATGGAAGCCCTTATCAACGATCACCAAAGCCAGAACTTGGACCTACTTCTGATTCAGGAACCGCCAAAGACAGCATACCACACCCATGTTAACCACAGTGCTTGGCCTACCGACCGACACAAGGAAATACCTCGGTTCCGCAGCCTCCTCTATGTCAACCGGAGGATCTCCACATCATCACACCGCCAAATCCAGTGTGGCCACCCAGATGTGGTGGCCGCTAAGATCTGGACCCCGGAGCTCCAGTACCTAGTGTTCTCGATCTATATCCAACCAATCGCGTTGCACGACTCATTTGAAGCGAGCAGCGCACGCGAAGTTTTGACAGAAATCCAGCAAACTATCCAGGAACAAACCGAGCAGGGCCAACGCACGACGAAGATTGTCTTGGCCGGAGATTTCAACCGCCACCACCCGGCATGGAGCCACCGCGCGGTACATCACCGCTTCGCAGAACACGCAGACGAACTAATAAATTTCTTTCAAGACCACGAGCTGCAATGGTGCCTGGCCCCAGGCGAGACGACATTTTGGTCTCTGAACAAACCTGGGACGACATCAGTACTCGATCTCACACTTACTAATGACATGACGCGGCTGATCAAATGCCAACTTTACCATGACCACTACGGGTCCGACCACAGGGGCACGTACTCGGAATGGAGCCTCCAACCAGAGCAGACTAGGAAGCCTAAACCGAGAAAAGCGTACGACCGACCAAACTGGGCTCAAGTTGGCCAGACGATAATGAGGTCGGTTAACTCACAGTTAAGGATTCAATCCGAGCAGGACCTAGACCAGGCGGTCAATCATCTGATTCAAACTACTATAACCGCGCTCGACCAGCATGTGCCGGTACAGGCCCCATGCCCGTACTCGAAGCGCTGGTTCACAGCAGATCTCAAGGTCCAACAGGTGGAAGTCAACCAAGCCCGCCGGAGGTGGCAAGACGGTTGTGCCACCCTTGGACCCAACCACCCAACGACCAAGGCAATGTTTGCAGAAATGCGCGAAAGAAGACGTAAATGGACAAGAGCAATTGAAAAAGCAAAAACAAGCCAACGGAGGGAGTTTCTTGACAAAGCAGGCGAAGGCCATCTGTGGAAAGCACCACCTATATGCGCCCACGAGACGCCTATACGAGCATCCCAGCGATTAAGATAGGCGACGAGGAAGTGGCTGACAACCAAAGAAAAGCTGAGGCGTTCCTTGATTCCTTCTTTCCAAAGATGACAGAACCCGACGTGGAGGTAGAAAGCAACCCCACCGGGGAACTGCCGTGGGAGCCGATCACTGAACCAGAGATTTATCAATCAATCCGAGTCGCCAAGGGAAATACAGCCCCTGGCAGAGACGGGATTCCCACGCTTGTATGGAAACATCTGTGGGTGTACGTAAAGGAAATTATTACTACCCTCTTCACCAAGTCAGTAGACCTGGGCTACTACCCCAAACAATGGAAGCAGGCGCGGATCGTAGTGCTGCGGAAGCCGAGGAAACCAGACTATTCAGCCCCGGGAGCATATCGCCCGATATCACTACTGAACACGCTGGGGAAGCTACCAGAGGCCGTTCTGGCCCGACGACTCTCCCACTGGGCGGAGACTCTTAAGCTGCTTCCGGACACAGAATTTGGGGGCTGATCAGGACGCAATACCGAGCAAGCCCTGCTGATACTTGCTAACGCAGTATACCGAGCTTAGGAACAGTCTAGGGTGGTAACGCTAATCGCGTTCGACCTAAAAGGCGCGTTCAATGGAGTCCACCAAATCAATCTCGACGCTCGGCTGCGAGCTAAAGGCATCCCATCAAAGGCCCGGTAATGGATCCGCAGCTTCATGGAAGACCGCCAAGCGAGCGTCACATTTGATGACTTTGAGGGTGAGAATTTACCACTGGAGCATGCCGGCCTGGCACAAGGATCCCCACCCTCACCAATTCTGTTTGGATTCTATAATTCGGACCTGGTAGACCAAGCGGTCGACCACAACGGCAGTGCATCGGCTTTTATCAACAACTATTTCCGCTGGCGATCCTACCCAACAGTGGAAGAGAACATCAAGAAGATCCAGGAGAAAGACTTACCCCCAGTTGAACAGTGGGCCCAGCAAACGGATGCATCCTTTGCCGCCGAAAAGACCGAATTAATCCACCTTACCCGGCGAAAAACGGTCCACGGAAAAGGGCAGATTATAATAAACGGCCAGATTATAAAACCGGCTGACACCGCCAAGCTTCTGGGAGTGATCTTCGACAAAGAGATACATTAGAAAGAACATGTACAGAAAGCAGTTAAACGGGCAACTAAAGTCAACATAGCACTGAGCGGGCTCAGACACCTCCGACCGGAGCAAATGCGCCAGCTTTACCAAGCATACATAACACCAATCATAGACTACGCGTCCACAGTCTGGCACAACCCGCTCCGAGACAAGATACATCTGCGACTTCTGGAGACAGTACAGAGAACGGCTCTTATCCGAATCCTTTCAGCCTTCCGGACAGTATCTACGGCTGCACTCAAAGTTGAGTCCTATATCCTACCAACTCACTTGCGACTTAAGCAGCGGGGACAAATAGTGGCTGCTCGCTTCAGCACCCTACCAGATGACCACCCGGTTCACCAGGTAATAAGCCGAGCAAAGGAACGCAGCACTTATATCGGTAGCAGGGCCCGCTTTCCCCTAGCCGAACTGCTGAGAACCATGAACCTCGGACGGCTGCAGGCCATAGAAACAATTGACCCCAAACCACTTGCGCCATGGCGGAGCCAGCCCTTCACAGAAATCAAGATCGAGCCTGATCGAGAGAAAGCACAGGCCAACGCACTGGCACAGCAATCCACAACAAATATCACAGTCTTCTCAGACGCTTCGGGAAAAGAGAATCAACTAGGCGCCGCAGCGGTAGCTCTTGACCACAACCGGCAGATAACGGGGTCCCGACAAATCAGCATCGGCTCAATGGAACACTGGTCGGTCTATGCGGCCGAGCTCATGGCAATCTACAATGCTATCGGACTCGTTTTCCAACTAGCACAGAAGAAGCACGCTACAACAACGGCTACCCAAGGCCCAGCGACAATCCTCAGCGACAGTATGTCTGCGCTGCAAGTAATCGCAAACTCATGGAACAAATCGGCACAGCGGATCATCCAGGCTATTCATCAGTCTGCTGCAGAGCTAAAAGCACGAGAAATCCCGCTGCGACTACAATGGGTCCCGGGACACTGCGGTAACCCTGGGAATGAAACGGCGGACTGTCTGGCTAAGGAAGCGGTGGGGGCGGAAAAGAAACACCCGTTCCAGCACCTTCTATCGCGGGAGAAGGCTTTCATCCGCAACACAATCAAAAGTGAATGGGAACAAGAATGGAAGACCTCTAAGAACGGAGGGCACCTCCGGCGCATGGATCGGGCCCTACCCGCATGCCGCACGCGCCGACTGTACGGCTCGCTTCCCCGCAACCGTGCTTACCTGCTGGCGCAACTTCGGACCGGCCACTCATGGCTCGCCACCTATGCTAAGCAACATGGCTTCCGAGATAACGAGCAGTGCGAATGTGGAGCGACATAAACCGTGGTCCATGTATTAGTTGACTGCCCGCGGCTGAGTGCCCTACGGCAAGAATTGCGGCGGAAAATCGGGGGCGTGTTTAACAACGTTTCAGATATGCTAGTAGGAGCAGGCCAAGGTAAGGAAGGTAAGTTGGAAGATGCCACGCAGAACGGTAGCGTCCTAGGGGCGGTACTGGACTTTGCAGAGGCGTCGCAAAGATTTCGAAGTCGCGCGCCACGAGGGCGGCAGAACAGAACACCAGGCAACTAGGCCAACATAGGCCCCGACGAGGCTCCAAGGTCGTCAGGAAAGCAATAGCTCCAGATGAAAAAATGTACATAGAGAGTAGAGATAGTAGTACCCTGCATATCGCCTTAGGCGAGGGGCCAGCGTATGAATCATCATCATCATCATCGACTGTATATCTGATTGGCGATAAAACGCTATCCCGTTTCCCATTGGAAGTCTGACCACGACTAAGTTTCAATTAGCTCACATGTTTTTTTGTCTGACCCAACTATCATGGAATAAGAAGTACTAGTCTGAGTGTGACTAATGTAACATTGACATAGATTATTGTACTCCCAATGGGCCGTCGGCTTTGCTCTTTCGGTCCGCTCAGGGTAAGTGGATTTGGAGAAGGCATGGTTTGTCACCGCCGTTGGCAGAATGGGCGGTGCTCTCACTCACCCAGGAGCATTGCACAGTTCTCAAGAAGTTTTAACGCCCTCATACCTAAAACTGCAGACCACTCCTAACAGAAGTAAGAGGTAAGTGTATGACGCAATCATGACTGAATGAGTAGCCAGCTCTAGACTGAACTGTATCACGGTAGAGCAACAGAAGCTTAGCAAAGGTCTCACCTTGGATCGGATGAGGTCGTGTGCATACGCACTCGAGACGTCATACGATTAGCTCAGGCAAGCTCTACTAGACCCCGATTTGCCACAAGCCAAGATTTGACCATTTATAAGAGCAGATATTCTTTCAATTTCCGATGTAAGTAGCGCGAACTCTCCATAGTATCATTATGCAGAGCATAAACCGAATTAGTCTTGTCCGAGGTGCGCGAACAAGTATTGTGATTAATCGCTACCGCCAGGACGACATCACCTGCGCAGCAAGAATAGCCTTTTCCCTCAACAGCAAGTCTAAGCGTTTGGCGACCAAGACAAATGATACTGGGCATGTTGCTACAGAATTGCCGAGAGACAAAACCAAGGAAACAGCGAACTACAAAGGTAATCATAAGAAGACCGAGCTCTTGTCTGTTGACTATCATCGAGTCAGATCATTAACCAGATATTGACTGTATATTCAATACCTTAGCACTCGGCAAGTCCCCCACCGAGACAAATACAAATAATAAAAGCGAAGAATACTATAGCCTCAAAATGCACCGTGAAGGGCCTAATACCGAGAGTGGCGAATTGGATTCGAATGCTAAATCGGAAGAAGTCGAACTTCATAACAAAGCCATGGCTAACCGTTACGATAAGCATTGAACTCGTGTGAATTAGCGCTGTGGCACGAAAAATGTTTATAAAATTTTGCTTGTCGTCTGTAAAATTATGCAATGTAGTATGACGAGAACCAGTTGGGTGCACCCGCAAGGCTGGAAAGGGGAGACGTAGTGTTTGCTATGGTTTATCAACATATATGGAGCTTATATGAGTTGAACACGCTAAGAATTGTAGTCACGCTTGCTGGGCATGTGCCGCTCAACACTTTCTGTTGGCCACAACCATGATCGAGGGGGAAAAAGTGATGAAGGGTACGAGGTCCCAACATTGAATGGAGCGGTCGACCTTTTGGGGAAAAGACTGTTTTCGTGAGATATCTCGACACGAGTCGATGGCGCCAAGCGGTAGGTGTTAAAGGTATCAATCAACTTGATATTGACCATAAAGAATTCATCTATAATTTACCAACCCGTCATTTAAAATGGGTCCACTCATTCAAAAGCCCCAGAAGAAGAGGTATGCTCAAATCTGCGGTCTGCCTCCAAGATATCTTTTCCTTGTCTCAACGCTATCAGCTCCAAGGTAGGCTGTAGGTTTTCCTGGTCAACTAGTGTGCGCTCAGGAAACGGGCTAGTCGAAGTAGTTCGTTCCCAGAGTACTGAGAAGCCCGTCAGGCTCTGTTTATAGGCATCTTCACCCGAACCAACGTATTCTCCGACAACTGCGAGGAGGTCTTGGTAAGGTATATCTTCCTGGACCGCTATTGGCGTCATGTTTGGGCCGACCCGCAACATAAGTGTTACGTGGCGAGACATGGTGATCAGCTAAGGCCACTAATGATGGTTGGCTGTAAAGAAACAACAAGGAATGTACTTCGACTTAAAGTCGTATGGACTGATTCTCAATGGAATGTGTTGAGCTCAATATATTACACTGCAATTTTTTGGTGACATGGTTGTAATGGAAGACCAAGCGCCGCCTCGTGAGTCAGTATGATGGTGTAGCTGCGTCATCAAAGAGTCCCTACCCGTATTGTGCCCGTTATGCACCACGAAACGTCACGAGAACCTTAGAATGAAACTGGCCATTTTGTGGAACGGAGGCGGCCAATCTATAGCTTGTGGATCATATCGCCCAGGGAAGAGGAGCGCGCGGCGCGGATTGCGAAAACCTCAATCTCCGAGTAAGTTGAGGCCAGCCCAACACCTCTATCACATTTGCATGGATACTTAATAGTTGCAATAGATTTATGACACCTAAGGAAACGACGTGGGATCAGGTGACTAGTGTTCCTCATATGGGGAGCAAAGTCGGAAAGCCGGAAATTCGGAAACTGAGACTCCACATTAGAATGGTGGGAAGTTAGCATTCTCGATTACTCTTTCGGTCCTTGTGGATACGTGGTCGACTGTCTGACATAGTTGGGTTGGGCACATATTGGGTTTTGCCTGGTACTAGTCTATGCAGTAAAGTTGAGGACCTTCTCTCGGGTGGCGTACATACAATAGCTCTTTCTACTTAATCTGTTCCAACTCCTGGAACGTGGACTCCGAGAGCTTTTCCATTAACGTTGTTTCGATGCGACGTTCATCCCGCGTGCGAAAGCTCGATCACCGTCGCCTACATATCGTCTGGGATGTATCTCTTTAAAAGAAAGTGCGTTAACCTGCGTGTATGCTGTACGACTCTTATTCTCTTTGCTTTAGGCTGACGTCTTCAAAAACCATTCCAGCCTACTGGGCTTCACAATCGGGTCCACATTGGGTGCTATTTCTGTATACAGTTCCGTCACCGTCAGATATAAAGTGCCAAGCGACATTGAGATAATGGTTAGTTCATATTCTCCAGCGCTAAGCCGAATCTCCTTCCTTTCTGAACAATGCGTATTTGTCTTGGACACCTAACCACATCGATGCAATATTGCGTGGTCTCCTTCCTCAACCCCATACTTGCCATATTTGCCACGGTATATACTGACAGATGAATACAACCGTACATATGATAACAGGCTTTGCAAACTAAGCTCTTGCAGTTGTATTCACGTCTTGCTGAGCTGGAGGCCAGGAGCGAAATGCTCATTGACGAGGGATAAGTGAGTCCAAGACAATCGAACGGATATTTTGGGCTTTTACAAGCACCAGCCACGCCTTTGGTTTAACTTAAAGATTCATTCGTCAGTAGTTGGGGAAAGGTTGGGCATCAGCTGTTACTTCTGCATTGCAATATATTGAGACTTTATTATCCCGCTTGCTTGCATCGCCACATGAACGTATAGATAAAGCGCAGAGACAGTAGAGGCTCCTTCCACCGCGGTAACCAAACGGCGACCATCGATGGAATCTGTCCTAGGTCACTTTCCTCTCGCCTTTAGAAAAGCTAGATCATGCTCCCTCCAGTGCCGTCGAGGATTCAGGGTGGTGAGACGTGTGATATCCATCATTAAAGCAGTGTGGGTTACTCTGCACCAAATGTTAGCTGAGGACCATCAATGGGCGGTAGTTTAACGGGCACAACTTACTTGAGAATGATGAATGTGATACTAGAACGGTAATTAGACGTTGGTTGGTCTTTGTTGATGAGTGCGTGCTGACCCCAATTTCCTACCATCATTCCAATCCTGGTTTGAACAAGCGGTAAGATCATAGTAACCAATGCCGCGTGGAATTTGTACCGTGATAGGCAGAGTATGAAGCATATAGAACATATTTCATACAGGGATGACTTGCTGCCCACTTCATATTTCCGCCTGATAAGGAAATAGACGGGTAGCTCAATCCTGGCAAGGAATAGAAATCGACCAAGATAAACCAAGAATTCTACAAGTGATCTATCCGGTGGCGAATCGTAGAGGATAAGTCCTCCGGGCCGTTATTTTCGACTTGGTGGTGTTTGACCTGGTGGTACTAATACGAGTTCCAGGTGTGTCCCATCAATGGCCCCAATATATGTGGAATCAATCTATCCAACCATAGATACCTATGGTTTAAGAGCCCGTCATTGTGGATATGATTATGTAGCATGAGGGTGAAGGGACCACATGAGTATGACTCCAGCAGCCAGTGCAACAACGCACGAGTCGGGGAGAACCTATAGAAGAGATAAAGACCGCTTGGGACTAGCGTCAGTAGGTAGAGATTAATATGGCTCAGGAATAGTACATCAGTCGGGTATCCCACAATTCTTCGGGCCCAACTAATGTACAGATTGAGAATACTTTCCACAAACCCAGGAACCTGGAGGCTCTTTCGATCCAAGGTAGTAAAAGCGGCGGGCTCAAATACAGCTTCTGAAGTGTTGTTCATATCCGAAAGGAGTTGACAAGAACCCTTATCGTTCTCCGTCACATAGTCGGTCGTGGCGGCTGGGATCGAAGCATTGTTAAGCAAACTTTGTAGCACCACAGTATCAGCGCTTGTCAAGGAACACGAAGCTAAAAACATTGCATGTCGGCCTTATGTCAGACAGCTCAAGGCACAAGTGCGCTAGATGTCCCTATATTAACAACCTAGGGACTGTAATGCTCGAACGTTAGGCTGGTCGAACTAAAGATGCGGCAGCGTTGGATGAACTCACTCTCAGGTAACCGAATGCCAGAGCGAAAAGGGAAAAACAACTAGATGGCTTAAGACAAGGCGAATTTTATGACTTTTATATGTCATATAACAATTGTAATGGATCATCGTTGCAGCAAGAGCTGCCTAACTCATACCAGTGGTGTCGCCTACATTAAGAGCAACCGGTTCCACGGTTACCACATCCCACCCACAAAACCAAACCCCGCCCATTCCCCCATCCCGGCAATCGATCCAGGGGATTAAAGACGTGATTTTTGTTACTCCTATTTTTGGAGAGTGAGAGTACTTAAGATGTAAGCGAGTCACCGTCTTCAATACTAAGTATCATTTTCTAATGACCAGGGACAGACGGAGGGGTCGATAAAAGCTAACTGGTGCTATGTCTCCTTCGTCTTCACAGAACCATAGGTTAAAACAACGAGAATGACAGGGAGTAGTTTCGTGCTTCATGAGGCACTCACTTAATGCTGGCCGTTCGAATCGGATCAACTGTGCTACAGACCCAGATGGAGTCATATCTGTTCAGTCATACTACGTCATATGCTTGTCCTGTATTCCCCTATAATGCTATCTGCGGTTCTGGCGTGGAATGTAAATAAGTTTGGAAATCGAGCCACAAAGCCTTTCACGCATATCATAGCAAAACGATTTAAAAATCCATCGTAGTAACTGCGTTGTATGGTCTTGTCGCATTCGGCCGATTATTTTACTGACTCGACATGTCTTCCCGCAAATTCACATCTTCCTAGTGAACCAATGCAAAAACCCGCAGAGTTACCGGGTACACTAAATAGTCATTGACAATACGGGCGATCAGGTACAGGTGGGTACACGATCCGGTTCTAAGACCTAGTCAACAAGTGACATTGGTATCCAATTGATGATCAGGCATTAGTTGATATCAAAACGGAGAAATATGATTAATCGGACATGCCTGCACATTCAATAGCCGTGGAAATCAGACGATATTACAGCCAATGGTAAAGTGTACGATTCTAGCCTTTGTACCAAAGCCCACACGTGAATAGAAATGGGCTTGGAGTATCTCTATCGCAACCGAACTTGTATAACACAGTCTCCCCTTTCCTGTAGATCTTCCGTAATGCGACGAACTTTATCTAGAACAACGGCCATGGTGGTACTTGTTTATAAGTCCATGCCAGGGGGAGTGACTACAGTCAGCAGGAATATCCATAAAAGTAACATAACTTATTCTACGCTCGATGACAGTTGCTTGCTGGGCTTTTGAGCACGGTGAGCCCCCAGGATTAGGAAGGGACAACCCGTCTTACCATCCACTGGACTCTGTGGTTTGGCGAGGAAGCACTTCTTGAGAGATGCAACTGGACCTGTCACAACTTTATTCACCAACCATCCAACCAGCTTGGCTGGCGCCAGGTGCGAACGGAAGCCGATTGCACGATGGTATCACCCTCAATACTAACTTTCTCGCCAGTATCAGGCTCGGTTTGTTACATTAAAAGACTACCAGTGAAACTAAGCTTAAGACGTATACTTTAATTTATCTGCTGGCTCCCCGAATGATACTGCTATATCTGCAACTTCCATTTCCTTCGTTGCTATCCTCGATCGCAACAGGGTAGCCTACGATGCTGTCAGCCTACGATGTTGTCGGCTCTGTGTATTGGATATATCGTTTCCCTACCTCTCATATCACCTAACCGAGGCAGAGGGTACCCACACAGTATATATGGTGATCCATCACTACCAGAACGTAGACTTGTCTCTTCAATGAAGCCAGGCTGTTCTCAAGCCATTTACCGCAGGTAATTGGAATGCCCGCTTCATTTGTCATAGTCCGGAAAAAGAGGCCGATTGAAAGTGCCTTGAAGTCTGAAACAGTGAGAAATATAAAAGATGAGAGTTTAGGGAAAAGCAGAAACCAAAGGTTGGAGGGAACCCAGGCCCTTCATATACATGACTTGCCGGTCTCTTGTATCAGACTGGAGTGATTATCCCTCACACGCAACAATGATATCGGATCTTGTGCGGTACGCATATTTCTTGTTGTTGATCCGGCCACACACTTTTAACGATTGCTATAGATAGAACGCACGCTTATATACATATTATTTTCTCGCTTTTCTTTTATCCGTCTTTTCCTCCTGTTAATGGGCATTGTTTACAATTTTCCTATTTATACAACGAGCGAAAGATATTCACTGGTAAATAACAGAAATAGTGTAAATGCCTTGATTAGGCATCCAGGTGACCGATAATATAACTGAAAGGAATAACGAAATATCGGGCAGCAAACGACATCAATAAAGCTTTACAGCTGCCAGGTAACCAATTTTCCAGAACTTGGGCATTATTGTCTGTACGACGGTTTATGTATATTCTACGCCGCCAGGCTTCATAATCTCATACTTTAAATTTAATATACCGCCACACAGCATCCTCCATATTACCAGTAGCTGGGCACAAGCTAACCTCTAGCAGAAAGCCAAGGTTATAGTATTATTATAGAGATCATTATCCCCATAAGATCTGCATATTCGACCGGCATTAGGTAGAGGGGGTTTCTAAACGAAGTCCTTCAGGATTTCGCCCTGACCTAATATTCTTAGGATAGCTTTACTATCATTGGATGTTCTGAACTCGTGCTCAAGTATAGCCCTGAAGGCTTCATTGTGAGTCGGCTAAAGTTTGAGCTTAGGCACATTGAAGTTTCAAGTAATAGTTGACATTTACTTGCTCACATACCCTGCAATTTACTGATAAAAGAATACGTAGATAAGGGGGGTTGGAGGTCGCAGCGCCACCACATCTTATGTCATCATGACCTGCCCTTATCATGACGCATTAGAACGCCTTTCATTTTCATATGCTACACATTAGATCCTAAAAAAAGCAATGACGACAGTAACTGGATCTCTATATTATCGCAATCTCTAAGCCTCTTTTCGCGTTAGCGCTCGTGGCTCGCTTTTGAAGTTGTAGTACAAGATGAAGCGTTTCCTAGGAAACAGATGCAGCGAGTTAAACTGGAGCAACCTCATCAGTGTGCAACTCCCCGGCCATATAAAATCCTTCGAGATCTTGTCAACTCCTCAAACCTCTTTACCGTTTACTTCTCTTCTCTTCAGTTCAACCTTGGGCATATGACTTTCGTCACCATACGAACCCTTTTGACGAGAAAGTAAAACTACCATGACCGATCCCCGTCCTCCCTTACTTTTTGTGCCCTTAACGCCACCTCCTGGTCAGTCAGCACATCCAGAGAACAACATTCCAGCATCGAGTAACCATAGAGATACTATTTGTGCGCATGTCGTCTCGTAGCCATCTTGGCGGAGACAATCACGATGATGGTTACTCTCTCGGGCCGGAACCAAGCGGGGAGTCCGACTCCGAAGTGGAGAACAACAAGTTCGCCTTCTCGCCGGGCCAGCTGAATAAACTCATCAGCCCCAAGTGTTTAGGTGCTTTAGGCGCTTTTCGCGGATTGAGAGGGCTGGAAGAAGGCCTGCGAACAGATTTACGGAGCGGCTTGAGCTTGGACGAGACCGTGTTGGATGGCACAGTGGGCACCGACGGGTGGTTGCACAAACTTTCATGCCACCATAACTGGCCAGCGTAGAAGGACTTGCAGTCAAGCAGCCACAGGACAGATTCGTAGATCGGCGGAGGGTGTTCGGAATCAACAAGCTTCCCAAGAAGAAGCTGAAATCCATTTGGGAGCTCGTGTGGATCGCGTACAATGATAAGGTGCTAATCCTACTATCAATTGCCGCTGTCGTCTCCCTCGCCGTGGGTATTCCGCAATCTGTACGAGGAACGGGGGTGGAATGGGTGGAGGGAGCAGCGATCATCGTTATTATTATTGTTATCGTCGCCGTCGGTGCGGCGAATGACTGGCAGAAAGAACGGCAATTCGCGAAGCTTAACCAGAAGAAAGAGGATCGATATGTGAAGGTCATCCGATCAGGGAAGATGGCGCAGCTGTCGATCTATGATATTATGGTCGGGGACGTGATGTGCCTGGAACCGGGCGATATCATCCCAGCCGATGGGATCCTGATTGACGGGCATGGAGTCAAATGTGATAAGTCTTCGGTAACAGGAGAGTCAAACCTCCTGCGGAAAATCCCCGGCGACAAAGTATATCGGGCAGTTGAGCAGAACAAAGACTTGAAGGGGATGGACCTGTTTATCATCTCGGGGTCCAAGGTTGAAGAGGGTATAGGGACTTTCTTGGTCACTGCTACTGGCATTCACTCGACCTACGGCCGAACCATGATATCTCTCCAGGATGAGAGCGAGGTTACCCCGCTGCAGGTCAAGCTCTATGTGCTGGCAGATTATATTACCAAGGTCGGCCTTACCGCAGGCCTGATACTGTTTGTGGTGCTATTCATCAAGTTTCTGGTCCGCGTCAAGGACATTGAAGGCGGTGCAGAGGCCAAAGGCCAAGCGTTTCTACGGATTTTCATCATGGCGGTCATCATTGTCGTTGTAGCAGTGCCTGAAGGGCTGCCATTGGCGGTCACCCTCGCTCTTGCCTTTGCAACAACAAGGATGATCCGGGACAACAACCTCGTGCGCTTGCTGCGTGCATGTGAGACCATGGGAAATGCCACGATGGTTTGCTCCGATAAGACTGGCACGCTTACTGAGAACAAGATGAGCGTCGTGGCCGCAACTCTGGGCACCATGTCACGATTCGATGAGCAACTGTCTTCGAGCAATACAGCGGGCAGCACACGAGGCCCTGAAACTCTTTCAGCCTCAGAGTTTATATATACGCTTTCATCTTCAATCAGAAACCATATGCTGCAATCAATCGTGCTCAATTCGACTGCGTTCGAGGCTGAGCGTGACGGAGTAACGATATTCATCGGATCTAAGACAGAGACAGCGTTTCTGTCATTCGCGCGAGACCAACTCGGGCTTCGGCCAGTGAGCGAGGAGAGAGCAAATGTGAATATTATGCAGATGTTTCTGTTCGACTCGAGTCGCAAATGTATGGCCGTAGTCTTTCGGATAGGTCGTGGAAAGTATCGGATGCTCGTTAAAGGTGCTGCAGAGATCTTACTACGCCAATCGTCACAGGTCGTAGTCGGACAGCATGCAAGCAATGGTCTGGAGGAGGCTCCGCTCTCCCAGGATAAAAGAGCCGCGCTAAATACCATTATTACCGATTACGCGTCTCGTTCTCTGAGATGTATTGCGCTTGTGCATCGGGACTTCGAGAGATAGCCCGCCTTATGGAACATCGACGCTTGAAAATGACGGCGAAATAACAGACTTTAAGCCAGTTTTCAAGGATCTGACAATACTAGGCATCTTCGGCATCCAGGACCCTGTCCGTGAAGGTGTCCCTGACGCGGTCCGCCAGTGTCACCGCGCCGGAGTTTTCATCAGAATGATGACAGGCAATAATATTATCACAGCCAAAGCCACCGCTCGGCAGTGCGGCATCTACACGCCTGGTGGAATCGCTATCGAAGGGCCTGAATTCCGCCAGCTGAGCCATGATCGGATGGACGAGCTCATCCCAAATCTGCAGGTCATCGCGCCGTCAAGTCTAGATGACAAGAAGATCTTGGTCGGCTACCTCAAGAGACTTGGCGAGACTGTCGCCGTGACTGGGGATGGGACAAATAACGCGCAGGAACTTAAGACTGCTGATGTCGGCTTTGCAATGGGTATCACAGGCACCGAAGTTGCTAAGGAGGCGTCAGACATCATCATAATGGACGACAATTTTGCATCAATTGTCAAGGCGATAGCATGGGGACGCACGGTTAATGATGCCATCAAAAAGTTTCTTCAGGTAAAGTCGCCGTAAACTGCTCGTACGGTCGGAAATTGATTATCTATTCAGTTCCAGATAACCGTCAACATCACTGCTGTCGTACTTACATTTATTTCTGCTGTTACCAGTAATGATGAGGATTCTGTCCTCAGCGCAGTGCAGCTGTTGTGGGTCAATCTCATCATAGACACCTTCGCTGCTCTTGCACTTGGTATTCTCTCCTATGTTTTTGATTTAAACAAAGTGCCTAATCTTGCTATAGCGACAGATCCTCCTTCATCTTACGTCCTCGATCGCAAAACTGATCCCAAATCTGCGCCGCTAATAACCTTGACAATGTGGAAGATGATCCTTGGTCAAGCCGTCTATCAACTGGCTATGACACTGTTCCTGTATTTTGATGGCTATTTCATCTTCCCAAAGTGGAATAGCAGGTGTATGCAGACAGTGGTGTTCAACACGTTTGTCTTCATGCAGGTATTCAACCAGTACAAGTAAGAGCATGTTTCCCTCCTGGCAGTGTTACTACTCACTGACTGACCTCGGCAGCTGCCGCCGAATTGACAATCGTTTCAATATTATGGAGGGCATCCTAAGCAATACATGGTTTATTATCATCCAGGTCATCATCATCGGCGGGCAGATCTTGATCGTCTCCGTGGGCGGGAAAGCCTTTCCCGTGCAGCAACTTGACCAGCCCTCCCAGTGGGCAGTGAGCATTTTGCTTGGAGCTTTCGCAGTACCGGTAGGGGGATTGATTCGCATGATCCCGGATACAGTTATCTCCAAGACTATTTCATATATTTGGCCCCGCATGAAACGTTCTCAGCTAGACGTTTCCAGAAAAAGCCGCCCCTATAGGCGAGATCTGGGATGGAAGGAAATTAGCGATCAACTTGCATTCATGAATAGGGTCCGAGTAGGGCGACTGAGGCATATAATACACAAGCACCCCCAGGTTTTTTTCCAGTCCCGCCGTAACTCCAAACCCCCATATTCCTCTATGCCGCCCACGGTCGTCGAAGAAACGGCGACCAATGACAATACCGCGGATAGTTATTCGACGTCCGCGCCTGTATCTGAGAGAACACCTTTGATTCGTGGTAACGGGACGAGTCACAGCCGATTTCAAGTATAGGCACCAACTATCGGCATCTTCTTTTCTCGTCTGGGTAATGTATGTTTGACGCATTGCTATGCAGACGCATGGACCTCTCGCGATTAATGTCTCCAAACAACGATCACTTACTTGTCCAACTACTGTGTACACTATTAAGGAATGCTAAAACCTGGTGCTACTTTTCCCCGCTATCTTGGCAGGGAATGCCCAGTTTTGTTATGCTATCCTAAAAAGTTTCCGGTAACATGCATGCGTTTTATTCTAGGTAGGATCAATGCACAACTTTTCAACGTAGAATTGCTCAATTTCACTGGGATAGCTAATGGGATCTCTGCGACGGCTCCCTGGGTTCTACTGCATCCCCTATCATGAATCTGCTTACTAAGTTTGACCTCATGACCTGACTCAGAGCTGCACTAGAATTCATTTAGCTCTCGCAGATGCCATGACGTGTGACACTGGAGCTAAACCTTGGGTTTAGCTACCAACAATAAGTGACTAGACACCATCCGATTAGGGCGGACGTATATGATAGCCGAGAATCCCCTTTCTAAAGGTGGCTGTTCCACTCAGCGAATTTGTTAGACGGGAAAATAGATACCGTGAACTCGAGTACAGGCGATTTTGGCCCGTGTCGGTATGCCAACCATCCCAAGAGGTCAGTGGGTCTCGCAAATTACTTCCCAATGTGCAGAGCCTCTTAAATATTCTCATTTTGTTGCCTCTTTCAAGCAGATGGTGAAATTGAAGTGCTAAATTATCAGTCCTGTGGTCGCAAACTGCCCACGAACATGACCCCAAGCAGAATTTCATTACAATGGTGCTTCAGGGGGAGGGGATATTACCCACGGATGTTACTCTTTCGCCTACAATCTTCTCTCTTAATAGTGAGAGCTATGTCTGTTCCTTTGAACTCTATGATGAAGTCAGGCATACGGAACCCTCGTTTGACTTTGATTGTGGCTTCTTGGTAATCAAGGTGCCAAAAGAATCCTTGTCTGACTCGTACTGGCCTACCCTGACCAAGGAAAAGCTGCCATTTGTTGTGACCGATTTCAACCGGGTAAGAATTCGTCTCTATTAATCAACAGATCAATACATTAAATGCTCGGGGTTCATTGATCTAGACCGTCGATGCCGGTGATCAGGATATAAAGAGTCCTGATTGGTACAATTCTGACTCGCACTACCAACTTTGATGCACTTAATCCTGAGCTGGAATGAGAAATTAAATTACTTGTGTGGTAAGTCCGTTAATGTATACCGCAGGTATTCAAGCTTGCCTGAAATTCATAGCATCGGGCATTGTATGTCGAAAAGTAATTTCACAAGTAATGTCAACTTATCGCAATGCCTAACGTAAAATAATAATATGTGATAGACTTTTTCATCTTCCTGGTCTATATATTGCTGCAGATGATCATGATTTCAACGTTAGTGTATATCAAAGCTTCAGTGGGTCAATTAGAGACAATATATGTTACCAAACCATTCGAGTCACCTCAACTAAAGAACTCCACTTCAACCCGTAATTGAATGATACGTCATATTTTCCAGTACGGCAAAGGGATTGCGCCTTATATCTATACGATGCTAGGAATTTCAAATGCCGTTTGGGATAAATCTAATATGTACGTGGTTTAGGAATTGCGGGCAGCTTTACCTAGTAGGAGCACTCTCAATAAAACAACTTTAGTACGAATCCGTGCGTGGGAAAGTAGGCAGTAGTACAAATGAGAGAATTTTGATCATATTCATATATAAGCGGTTCATTAGCAATCCGGTCACTACTTCTATTTGCAAGACTCCAAATTGGTCTTTTGTAGCTCTCGATTTGCAAGCCTGTTTGTCACGTCACAATTATGTAAGGATCAGATATGGAAGCGCATTAAAGCGGCGATTACTGATAGGAGCGATTCAGAATGAAGCAACAGTTGCATCATGTGGAGGCTCTAGAGAGGAACGATGGCAGAATATTTTCAACTGAATGATTCCAATAACTTTGCTCCAAAGGCATCTGTTTCTCGCTGATTCTTGTGTTTCTTTCCAGAGTGTGCCCAAAATTCAATGGCTCGATGTTTCCCGGTTGCCACTCTAGAATTTCGATATGTCAACAAACGCTAGACACACGACAAAGACAAATTGGTCTGAAGTTCCTGTTCTGTTAACATCAGCTGTGGACGTGAATTGGTAAGTTCAATATGCTTTAGTGATCAGTTTTATCTATGATACTGAACAGATTTATAATTGAACAAGAACAACGAAATTACATGACAGGTATAGCTCTATCACGAAGCCAACAGTAGAACAGACTGCACCCTCTTAACTCTTCAGGTCAAGTACTCTTTGGGAGTCCAGTGTGAGTTTGTGTGTGTTCGCAAGCCGGAAAGCAATATACGTTGAGCAAAAATGCTCATAATGTGAGTATTAGTATGCAGGGTAAGACGGACCTGAGGAGGCGGACGCGCAGCTTGAGGTAGTCAATAGTTTGGGAGACAGTGGTTAAACGTGAGACGAGGTACAGCGTACTTGGGAGGTTCAGTCGGCTGTTCGTTCGGCTGTTCGTTGGAGAGCATGGAATGGACTGGCTATGCAGTCTACCCCATAGGCCAGGGCTCTGATTTCACAATTACCCAACATTTTGCTCATTGACCCCGCCACAGAGGGATTATTCCCTTTGGTTGGCTCTCAGTAATAACTAAGCAAACAAAACTTGGCCTCCCGACCCCACAGGACAGATCAGCAGTCTTGTCATGGGAACTTCATGCCGGATTGCAAGGCCCAGCCTTCCTTTCATTGAAGAGAATTCAATCTTGGGATACCTTACTTGGTAAAATGACGCTTTTCTCATGGAAGAATTAAAAGAATGATGGGAACTTGAGTTCAATTATATACCTGTCGCTACCCTTGATTTTAATCCGAGTCGCGCGTACATGATGTCATCGGCGATCACTGACATGGCGAACCCCGCAAGGGCGAAACCTAAAACAAGGAAACTGTAGCTTTGCCTAATCTTGTCCTTTCTAGCAGGATTTTAACCTTTACAAGATGTCGCTTCGATCACTTTCTGTGTAGAAAGACCCGCTTGCAGGTTTCCGTCTCCGCCGCTTTGGTATTCCACAATCATCTCCCATGTTTTAGCTACATGCGCAATAGTATCTCCTGTTATAACAATCAAACCTTGCTAATCTCACGGAGTCGATTTCGGTTTATCATGCTGTCAGTCATCACTTCGTTCAAAGACCTCATCGCTTCCGTTTTCGAGGTCATATTCTCCACAATCAGGAGCGCGATTGACAAGTTGTGCTGGCTCCTCATAGCTGCCTTTATGAGCTTCATCGCCGGAATCCCCAGGATGATGCTGCATATGGTGAAGGGTATTTCTGAAGCTGTAGGTGGACTAGGAGGTTTCGTTGCCAGTAAGTCCTTTACCCCCTCATTATCCAACGATTCACCACGTTAACATCATCTACGAAAAGGCAACATCGTCATTGTTGCAATTCTTGCTGGCGCTGCGTATGGCTATCTGAAGCATCAACGGCAAGGGCATCCGATCAAAGGGAGACAGGAAGTTGAACTAGACGATGAATGGAAGGGTGATTCTGCTAGAGAACATAAAAAGGACTCTTCATGCCAGTCTTGAGTGCAAGGTACCCCATTCAATGGATGAATGTATTTTCACATGTCCGACTGGCCCCGCCATAATCTGAGTGATTTCTCACGTGTTATAACAGTAAGTCTTTCAACATTAACTGTTTAGAGCAATACTCATAGCGATATGAACAATAGTCACGAGGACCTCTCCAGGTGTACCCGCGTTCAAAAGCATTTCTACAAGATCATGTCCGGCTTATAGTGTCTGTTCCTCGGATGGCGCCAATCAGTCTTGTACCTTACGTCATCGCTTCGTTGACGTAATTCCTATCTGAACCGCTCAACTCCGGCTATGCTGAGAGTATTTCAAGCTATTCCCAACAATGAAAGAGAAGTTTCAGTTTACATATGCGTCGGAAATTATAGTTGGATGACATGCTGTGTTTACTCTAATCTAGCTTGAGGTGTCCCTCATGTAACTGTTCTCCACGCAGAGATGGCTTTTGAATCCCCTCTTGCCATAGCTGCGCGATTGTATCTTTCGTGGTCTGCAGAAATTTCCACTGCAGCCACCACTGAAGGATGGATGATCACCGTTTAGATGCAGAGATCATTAATTTGGTCTACTTCATATCTCGCGGCCTTGCCCATGTTGCTGTTCCGCGCGTCCTTCCAGCCGTGGTTATCAGCGTCCACCTCCAGCGGTCTCGCGGATGCCAATGATTATCCTGGAGCAATCCCCTTCTCTTCAAACTAAAAATGGAAGTTGGGATCTTGATTAAATGGACTGCTCGTTAAACTCGTTAGGCCTGGAACACGAGACGGCAAACTGTCTCACTTCATGCAGTGGAATGGATGCAGCTATAGATGAGGTAAACAGGACACATACAATTCTGTGCTTAGCTGACCCAATGAATGCCAGCATTAGTTACTGCAAGCGCTTCTGTGAAACCTCGACTGTATCTGCTGGCGGTGGGCACCGCTTACCGGCCCGTCCTGTCCAGTGGAATGCATTGAGATCTGCTTGCACCAGCTTTTCTAGGGATAGCAGCAAAATACAGCCTTAACTGGATGAGTGCTCAGCGAGTTGATAAGGAGAACCTAGCTTATTCACCTATTTTATGGGAGTACCGTGGCCTTTGGCGGATCAGCTTCAAACTCGTCCATATCCCTGGTTCATTGCAGTACTGCAGTGTCTGCCAATTGAATGTAGTATTCACACGTGGATAATATCAACTTTGTATGTTCACAGGATGTCCATATAAGTACAGTTCTCGGGTATCAGATCCCAGGGCGAATCTGTGTAATCCTTCTCGAATAGGAAGCGAGCAGTTCGTTGCTCGACTTTATAGAAGAAATCTGCAGCCTCGTGGTCAATCTGTCGCAGGACCTTCGCGATAGCCACGTGGGTTTTTGAAGCCTGGTATAATTGTCATCTAATCAGTTCAGCGCAAGCTCGTAGTCCTCGTGTGCGGTGCAGAGAAGGCTCGCGCTGGATGTCGCTGGGAACTCAATAACGCTTCCGTGGCCGCGAGATTGACCGCCTACTCTGGTGGACCAGTACCTTCATAAATGTAGTTGCAGGCACACACGCAACGGCTGCACAGAGTCATGACTGAGTAGAATAGACACGATGTCGACCTGAAACAAAATGGCAGCGCGCCGTACTTTGCGGTAGTACGCGTTTTCCGGTCGGAGATATGAGGCCTGGTACACCGGGCGTATCTATTGTTCCTGCTCGTTGGCTGAATCTTTCTTAACCCACTGCAACCGACAAGGCAGCAAGTAAATTGCGGAGCTGTGGGACTAACAAAAAAGGGTTTCCCTAAGATTTTGGCTTCACTGAAGACAAAATAGACATTCTGTGGATAATAACAGGCGACCGTGTAGGAGATCTCCCACCTATAGGCAAAACCCCGGATACCTCCCTAGCGGAGTTCCGCAGGCATACGACGAGTGTCGAAACTGGGTTGTCTTTCACATAAACGATGATCGCTCTCGCTCACGACTGCCAGGTCTCTAGCGCGTGTTGAATATGGTGTTGTTTTCGGTCCCGATATACATACTGTAGATCCTGTTACATCTACCGTTTTGGATGTGACCCACACAATCATGCGGTATGCTGGTCCAAAAGTGAGAGTGAAGGATACTACTGCTACTACTAGGTAATGGGAAGCCCTAATCTGGTAGAAAATCTTGAAAAATACATTGAAACTATGATACAGAATGTGACGAATATGCGCAGGCGTCTCATCCCGAAGATCCTTACACAGCTAAGTATATTCATTTACTTTACTATTTGACGTCAACTCGACGGCTCTCGTGGCTTACGTGATCCGCGGCCTCTCTAGGAGCAACTGGACGTGCTGCCTAAGCGGGATCTAACTGTCCATCTGACCAATACTGGGTAATTACATGGTTGAGGCAACATATTGGAGCATCACGTGTATGGGAAACGAATGAGAGAAGCGCTTGGCACTACCCTGGCCTGGTCTCCTAAAGGGTGGGGGGCCGTTTTGTCTACCTATAGATGGAAAGAGGAACCGGGTCTTTCTCCCCGGTAGGTGAGTGGACGGTGATGCTATTCAGCACTTGGACGAGCCCGATTGAGGCTAGATATCTCTGAAATAGGATATGTCTTGCACGATGTGGCTGAATCCTTCAGCCCCAGCAGCTGTACTTTGAAAGCCGATCGATTGTTTTTGATGGGCTGTCTTACAATTCCACCTGTCTTTCCGGCGTCTTCTGCTGAAGGGACAGAAAAAGAAATGAACTGATGTCTTCTGTTGCCCGCATGAACAGGTTGCTAGGTAGTCCGTATGATGAAATCTTTCATGGTATGCTGCAAAGTCACCATGTCCAGTGCGGGCGGCTATAAGCCTGCCTAGAACCCAACGGGGGAGCTTGTGTTCTATAGCACGGCTGCTCTTTGTATGAGATCTGATAGCTAGGTCGCGGTAGGCCTGAGGCGCGTTCTTGGTGTATGCCGTGCGTGTGACTGCGCGTTTTGCTGCTTTGCCTCATGTTTAAGATACGATGGGAAGGGTGGGATGCTAGGAATCGACATTGAAGCACCCTGCTTTGCGAACCTGTCTGCAAGCTCATTTCCTGCTATGAGTGGCCGGGCACCCAGCAGACCCGCACGGGCTTGCGGGGAGTGCATAGGATGAAGGGTAGACTATCCCATTGGGCTGAAAGCTGGTGGAAGTCCTCTGTAGGGCCTCGTCTATGTGGGGTGGCCCTACCATCTGCTAGTAAACTAGCCTCAGCTAGATTGTCAAGCCGGACCGTAATCTGGGTGGCATATTTTGTACATTCTAGCTGGACTGCTGCACGGAGCCCTTCAACTTCGCCCATGATCTCTGCATCATAGACATCTGCCCGGGGCCCAGCGGGCACATAGCCTTGAGTAAGCAGGGTGGGGCCGAAGTATACTGCATAGACGTATCCAGCGCCCTGACCCGTACGTGAGCCATCTGAGTAGACTGTAATTTCGAGGCAGGTAGAGGCGTTTTTGTCGTCGTGAGTGGGTAGCATGCGGAGCGGTAGGAGAGGGGGCTCAATATAAGCATTAAGCATCTAGCGGCATATTGTGGACCCGCGACATTCACAGCTAGCCCGGGCTCTGGGTTCCGAGGTAGGCTTGCTTATTACGCGTCATTTCTCCACCACTAAATATGGCTTGGCCTACACTGCTGTGGTAAAATTGTTGCTGTGTCCCGTTACAGTGGGGGATAAGTTTATTACCCCAGCTCAACTATAACCCATTACATACATCATCGTAAAGAGATCAATTCTACAAAGGTTGTCCATTTGTTGCCTCGCAATATACATAGCTGCGTTGACCGAGCTTTGCAACCCAAACATGTTAGGTACAGTCTTATTCACATTTATTATGCTCCTGATGCTATAACAAAGGTGTAAAGGTTGGGACAGGTTTGAACTATCGCTATCAAGAGACCTCCGTTCAATTATGTACTGTGACATAACAGCGCAATCTACATCGCCCACAGAAAGGTTATTCGTCACGCCTGCTTTTCACTCTCGGATACTGTGTGGATTACATGCGTGACCCGGCTTTGATCGGGTCGGGTTGGAGAGTCCGAGCTCGGCTCTGGGTTGCGGAGACACATACCCTTAGGACACGGAATGTTCGGAACAGGGCAGCGCTGATCCGATGTAGCGCGGACTTGGAAATCATCTAGAATAGGTCTGCGCAACTTCTATGTTTGGTCTCTTTTTATATGGCTATACTTTCAACTGCTGATCTGTATTCGTGTTTGCTGACGAGATATGAGAATGATTTGCCGTAGTCTCCGCTTGCCTCATTTCATTCGTATCATCCAGAGAAACCTTGTTTGACGCATGGGTTCCATGGATAGGCCCCGATACGGGTCAGTTTCTCTGGAAACTTGATGGGATGACATCGGTCAGACATGTGATGCTTGGCTGGCTTATCTTCGCCTGGGCTGGGCTCTAGACCCATACCTCAATGGAGAATGACGTCACAAAGATGGTATATTTTATTTATAATTTGATTTATTGGTAATTAGTATAGCTGGTTGTGTCAGCTAGTTCGGGAACATGATTTTTGTTCTTTCGATCATGGCTATGTCCTGTTCACATACAGCATCCCCAATGGAGAGGTTCACTCTAACAGCCAGGGAGCTTTGTACACCTGGAATGCCGTGTTATTTCGGATTACAAGATTGCTTGACCAGTGCGTCATCCATGATTCCTATGTTCTAAGGAATAACTAGTTACAGCTCATCTTCAGATCCAGGTAACCTTCCTAGATCATGTTCTATATGCTGGGAACCACTCGGCCCAAGGTCTTTTTATCGCCTTCTTCCCTGCGGTCACATATTTCATCTACCATGTATCGACGCCTGGATTTGCGACGAGGATGCCCGTTGTCCACTCTGTTATCGGACGTTCTATCACTTGAAAAGGCCCCGGGAGATGGATGCTCCATCAGACCAGCTGTCGGTTGGTCGAAAGACGCGGCGGTTCAGTTACGTTCTGAAAGCTATCAAGGCTTGGATTACAAAACCAGTCTGGAAACCTCCAAGCTAAAATCTACCAAGGTTAATATAGATAAACCTTCAGTACTTGACTGAAGTAGATGGTCAACGGGAATTGAATGAGGTTGGGAGCCTGCCCGTCAGGAATTGATAAAAATATCTTTTCTCTCTGGAAAACACTGCATAACAGTCCTCTTCATTCCGATTATATTGTTATCTGATTCGTTCAAGCCGACTGAAAGGAAACATATCATGCGGGAAATACTTCATTGAATCTTTGACGACATGAATAGGATAGTCTTCATGCACTTTATTGTCCACCTGGCACATGACACTTGCCTTGGGAAGTTCAGTTACTATTCCTTTCTGCATGAGTTTGGATTTGGTTTGCTATAGCTACCAAACTTGGAAGTTATATTTAGCAAACAGACTATGGAAAGTTGATGCAGTGCTTTGTAATGAAGATGCGAAATCATGCAGTGATGATTGCAGCAGAGGGGGACACATGGGCGCAAAATCTAGTTCGATAGGGTGTAGGTATATGGGGCGCCCAGCCCAAGAAACGGAAACGCATCCAATCGGCAACTTTTGATGGCCTGATGTCGACAGAGGCAACAATTGAGTTATGTGAAGGCTTTATAGTGGATAGGGGATACGGAGATGGCAGAACGTGATTCGATTGGACGATTCAGCTTCTCGGTAATGGTGTTTTCGCCGCTTCTCGTGTGTGTCTTGAATTCAGATAAGAAACTAACTCGATGTATGCCGATTGGCGCTGGAAAGTGCTCTATGCCATCCTCCTCATTTTCGGAAATTTCTCATTTGTTCTCTAATAACCAAAAATAATATGCCCTCCTGTCATCTGATGTTATACCAGCCTTGTAGTCCCAAGAATGCCCGTCGCCAAATCACATCACGTTACCATTTTTGTCGCTTGTGCTCCGGAGCAAAGGTTCTATTTCTTTATCCACATGGTATGGGTAATATCGATTACGTCATTTTCAATGTTGGATTGTCGAGCAAACTTTATCTTGATTTCGCTATTATCTCCAGATGCTAACAAACGCGCTATAGCTGGTAGGTTCCGAAGCTGCGGCACAAAGGGACCGCCAGGAAGGGGATGACAACACGGAGATCATCACAAGACTTGAGAGGCTCAACGCTCGTTCTCATAAATTGGAACGAGCGTAAATCAAGGCAAGAGAATGGATCAGAAGTAGCCTGCCTATCGCCAATAGATGGCGAGGGATCAGCGTATGAATACACCACCCAACGAACTAACTGTACGTCCCATCCGTCTTCTGTTCGAGCACGTCTCTGAACCCACAATTTAATGGCAGAAAAATAAGGCGAGTCCCGAGGAACACACGCATTTCGCGTTTGGCCGCGGGAGGGGAGGCCTGGACCGGTAAACACAGGTTCCATGAGAGCCATGAGGATACCATTCTGGAAGCTCTTGCGACCAAGAAATTGCGCAATAGACTTCCAAATGACATGCCACATCCCGGTTTAGAAAATGAATGGAATGTGTCCCGACCGGAACCGTGAATCATGGATGCATCCTGCCCAAGCTTTAGAAAACAAAATATCTATGAGACTTGGTCGTCACCTTTATCAACACCTCCCAACCATAGTGGGATTTTTTCGTGGAAGCACGTTATAAATCGAGCTCTTGTTGTCATTTGGTTGGTGTGTAAGCAAGCCCGCTGAAACTCCTACTTAAGCAGATTGGCATTCGTAGAAAGGCTCGAGACCTATTGAAACATCTCATGCCCCAACAATGCCTTATTCTCATTTATGACGACTTGTAGTCTGTTTGAAACAATTTCGATGGATTTGACCAAACTTCTTTGATTCCTTTGTTATTCTATGCCGCCACCCAGATGCGGTGAGTCTCCATCAGAAGGCAAGTCTTCACTATCTGAAAGACCGCTAAGGTCGATACGCAGGACTGGGGCAATACGTCGCACAATGCTGTTGCATTGCCGGAAGGCGCGTTGGGAGACAGCATATTTATATGCCATGTGATGGAGCCAGCGCAGTGCCTTCTTGATCACGCAGGTCATGATCTGCAAATCAAAGGCGACATTATGGGCGGGGTGCTCGCTGAGCTCGGATGGCCAGCTGTAAAGATGAAGAAGGATAGCTGTTGTCGCTTGCATGATATAATGTAGGATGCACCACCAAGGAGCCGTAGTAGCGAGCCACATGATGTCTGGAGTTTGAGGAATGCATGAAGGAGGGAGCGGGCAGAGTAGACACACATGAGGGTTATTCTAGAACGGAGCTGCGTGCGACAACCGAAGTTGCAGCGCGAATTGGGGCGCGAAGATTGGGGAACTGCTGGATCTGGAGTCTGACGGCCCAGCGGCGGACGGCGATGTGTGAGGCACAGGCGGCACAGCATGATACGGATACTATAGTAGCTCATGGCTAGGGATATGTGCTCTCGCCTCCACGGGGTGTTGTTCTCGCCCGGGATGTCCACCGGATCGCCGTCTATAGAGGTGAAACGGTAGGCTTCAGGGACCTTGCTGAGCCAGATGTCCAGGATACTGTCGTATTTCCGGATCCGCTGCTCAACCTGGCTGGCACCGTCGCGGATTCCTTGGACAATATAGACCTTGTTGATGAGATTTTGCCCGATGGCGACTAAGTCCACAATACAGTGGATAAACAGTGACGGACTGGGCTCGCAGGACCCTTGCCAAGAAATGCTAGCGCGCGCTTCCTCGTCCGTCTGGAGGAGCGTTGGCTTGAGGCGATTCATGCGTAGGGAAGACTCTTGTAAAAGAGGCGAGACGTCGCTTCTGCCAAACGATTCCTCTTCGAACGGGATCGGCAGTGGCGTGGCGCTGGGGCTTTCGTCCGTGCCGGAGACCCGGCCAGTGATCGCAGTGAGGAGATGCTCCAGGAGGAAGATCAACCACCACAGCCGAATGCGGGCCTCTTTGGCAGGATATTGCGTCCTGTCATCCATAAAGCGCAGGTTGATTCCCAGTAAGACGGCGGATCGGAATGCCATACTGGAGAACGTGAATGCTCTGCAGAGTAGAACAGTTGAATGTGGAACCCCCTAAGCACTAATGTCGGATGCAGACTCACCGATTGATATGACGCTTGCTGAGGAAAAAGAGAGCTATCAGGAAATCGAGCTGTATCTGCTGCAGATTAGCATGCTCAAAAATGACAGTGTCACCCAGAGCCAGTTTCCGCGCCCGGTTCAGATACACCAGGTCATCGTAATCGCCGTCCGCTCGGCCGCTCACAGCTCGAGAGCATTGACATCCGATAGCAAAGATCATGTTCAAGATTGCAAGCCATCAGTGTGGGGACTGGATTGATTTACTGAAGAACTGTTGACACTGAGCAATGAAGGCCTTCTTCCGGATGACGTGGAACGACGGATGGACCGACGTCATGTACGCCGTGAAAAAACGGACAGCCAGATTCTCTGGGGGAAGTCCGTATGGATCAATTGAGTCCAACAACGGGACACTAATATCTTCCAAATAATGATTGATCGCTGCAATCACTGTTTTCTGCTTCTGCGAATGCGACAGGGGCGGTCGGTTTCTGGCAGTCGCCCTGGCTTCGAAATTCTTCGCTTCGTCCTCAAGCCTTTGCATCTATGTTATCTCCGAGTTCTTCCCAATAAATCCCGTGGCAACTGTCCTCTCGCTGCGATTCAAGTCCTCTTCGACTAGTTCGAGTGCACTCAGCGACACGATCGAGGAGTTCGCAGAGTCGGAATCGCTGTCGAAGTCGGTAGGAGATGGCGTATCGGAGCCCTTTTTGATTAGCTAGGGAGCCTGAGAGTAGCAGGCAACCAGCGACGCACTGAGACTTACTCTGTGAGCTTTGCGGATGCTTCTAGCTGCATTCTTGTCGACCTTCTTCTCCAAGTCTTGTAACAGCTGCTCATATTCCTCGACCTTCCTCCTTAGGAGCGCAAGCTGTTTCTGGTCACGGACCCGCTTGACGTCAACAAGAAACAGCTGACATTATGCTCCATACACTGTCCGCAGTCCGGCTTGTTCCCGTCACATTCAATTCTCCGGTGTCGACATGGTTCACAGGCTCCTGCAGTCCGCCGACCTTGGGACTGGCTGTTGGTGCTTGTTGTGCGTGAGATGGCGGTTTTGCCAGCTGAAACTGGTACTTCTCGGGGTGGGGAGGATGAAGATGATTAGGGATAGAGGCCCGGTTGATCCGCGGAATGTGGCAGGTAATACGGGCGAAAGGACACGGGGGAAAACCCCATGGGGATCACAGATTCCCAGGGCCGCTCACTGATGCCCCCAGGAGCTTCATTGTCGAGATCAGGTGTAAGGGATGTTTCAGAGGGTGCTGGGACACCAAAGGGATATGATCCTAGCGCGTTCTCCATCGCCAACAGAGGGCAAAAATCAATTGTACATTACGTCAAAGAATCGGGATTGGACAATGAGTGATGCATGAATGGGTTCGGTGGCTAAAAGTTAGGGCGAACGTTGGAAGTCACCTGCCATTGACATCATTGGCCTGGAGCCGATCCCCGGTTGTTGACCGAAGAAATAATCTAAGTATGGTAGCGCACCCCCGCTCCCGTGTAACCTTTGCCGTTATCAAGCGACGTGATGAACTGAGGACATGTTTTCCTCAACGACAAAATCGTCAGTGGACTAAATGTAAAGACGCTAAAATGTAATGGAGAGCTTTCGGGACCACTATGGCTTTAATTAGAGGAACCTACCTGCTATCCATGCAACATCTGCTAGAGAAACGGTTGGTGGAATCTCTCCTACAGATGAACACAAGCAAGGCGGCAGGCCTAATAAGGAAAGCACACAGTGAGGAGACTGGGAAACAAGGATATATACGCCCTAGTTGGAGACCGTGGAAATGGAGTCCACTGGAGAGAACCAACGAGCTCGCCACCAGAAATTGGACAAACAAGCCTGGAGGGCCTCGAGAGAATCCAACCATATCATCATGGCGCCATACTGGATGCCACCAGATGTGACAATCGACACAAACGCAGAAATGGCAATGGTACAGCATGAAGTGATAACGGAACACGGCCACTCCATAACCGCGGTGTATACAAATGGCCACGGCATAAAGGGCAGAATTGATGCAGCGGCAGCCTGTCCCCAGCATCAGGATGGACGATCAGTGTGTATGGGAAAAATAATCAAAATCCACGATCTATGCCGCTGTACTGCACGGCATCTTACTGTCCCAGATAATCGTCCTACGCCGCCAAATCCGACACGCAATAATTTTCACTGACAACCAGGCGGTGTTGCGAGCATTCCAAAACCCAGGGCCGCAATCCGGGCAATATCTCCTGGAGACCATCCTGGTAGCCTTGGAGAAAGCACGGGAACACAAACTCTCCATACGCTTTCAAAGAGGCATCAGCGGAAACGAACAGTTGGATATGACCGCAAAGAAGCCGCAGAATGGCGGCAGGTCTGCACCTGACGCGACAGAAGGATGGATATCACGCGCTTTTGATGGCCTTGACTTAGAGAAGCAACAGTTTATCAAGTCTATACCCCTGCCAACATACAATAAACTGATCAAGTGCCATGATGCGAATATTAGTCCTGATACTTTGGGTCGTTTGAAGGCTCTCAGTGGGGTAGTCGAAACTGTGAACATCCAATATGAACTCGACCAAGAAAAATCAAGGATTAAGGAACCAGCACAGAAAATTATCAAGGCTGTTCTTAGCTTCCAGGACTTTATCCAGGCAGCTGTGGCATTCGACCCAACAGGACATGCAACTAGCGTCTGGACGGTCGTGTCCCTGGGACTCACCGTATGCTCATAATCGCCCCTGAAAGATATCAAAGATTACGTAACTAACAAAAGTGACTCAAGATGACGCAAAGCTATCGCAGTTAGAAGGTGGCTTTGTTGGAGTCTTGCGCCTTCCTCACGGATATGCTTACGCGGTATATCTTTGTGGAGGACGAATACCAGAACGGTCCAAACACCGACGAACACGTCGAGACAGCTCTCATCCAGGTATACATCGCCGTTTTAACGTTCGCTGCCCTGGTCCAGTCACTCTATGACCGCGGCTGTGCCATCTGGATCTGGAAGAGCATGTCTGGGGATCCCCTTTCCGAACTCCAGAAATCTATCGATGAAGCGGAGTCACAATTGGACTGATGGCTCCAGGTAGTTGACCGGCGTGAACAGAGAGAGAGGAATTCGGCTACTTGAAAAGGCGGACCAAATGCCGACCAAGATTGACTACGTGCTGGACTCGGTCAATGAAATCCACAATAAGATGGTCCTTGCGGAGCTCAAGGTTGCAGAAGAGGCTCATTATAACGCATATGCCGGAGAAGAGTATCAATAATGTCTGCAAGAGACTCGAACTGAACTTCTTGAGGATATCAAGAGCTGGGCCACCGATCCAGATAGGCAAGCTGTGTTTTGGCTGCAGGGCATGGCAGGAACAGGAAAGTCCACTGTGTCACGGACGGTGGCTCGGTGGTTAAATAATGAGGGCTTCCTAGGTGGCGGCTTCTTCTTCAAGAAGGGCGGAGCAGACCGTGAGGATGCCAGACGGCTTTTTATCACCCTTACTAAAGAAATAATGGAGAGACTAACTCATCTCCAGCAGGCAGTCAAGAAGGCAATTCGGGATTCGCGTGATATTGGAAGCAGTAATACAAAAGAACAGTTCAATGAACTGCTTTTCTAATCCCCCAAGAGCCTCAATCTTGGCTGCAGGACTCTGTTGATCCTGGTGGCTGTCATCGACGGTCTGGATAAGTGCCAAGCACCAGTTGATGTCGCGGCCTTCCTCTCAACTCTATCCAAATTGAATGACTTGAAAGATGTCCAACTACGAGTGTTGATTACCAGTAGGCCAGAACCACCAGTCATCAAGGGTTTCCGTCCGATCGACAAGGATGTCATCATTCTCCATCAGGTCACGAGGTCGACTATTGAGCGTGATATCTAAATCTCCCTCTGGAAAAGGCTTAATGGGATAAGGGGTGACTACGAGCTACCGCAAGACTGGCCTGGGGATGAGAATTTCAAGTACCTAGTCAATATGGCTGTGCCTCTGTTCATTTACGCCGCGACAGTATAACTGTTTCTTAACTGTGAAGGAGAACTACCAGACGATCGACTCCAAGCCATATTTTATTCTCACACTCGAGCGATGGGATGAAGAAGGTTGACGGTGAATACTCAAAATTGACTGGTATCTATTTCCCAGTTTTAGAGCATGCCGTATCGCAGAAGAAGCCGACAGAACTAAGCTACTGGATGGATGACTTTCGCCATATCATGGGTACTATCAGCCATCTTTTCGGCCCACTCTCGTCCATCTTCCTGGCTAAATTCATTTGTTTTGATAAAACCAAAGTCCAAGGCAGACTGAATTCTCTCCAGTCTGTGGTATCGGTGCCAAAAGACAGTGGTGCCCCTATCCAGCTTCTTCACCTCTCGTTTGGCGAAGTTTTGGTCGATCGTTCGGCATCTGATAAGTTCTGGATTGATGAACCAGCGGGTCACACGCAGCTTATCAAGGATTGTCTTCTGTGTATGGATCGCGACTTACACAGAGATGTATGCCATATTTCAGACCCAATCTTGAAGAGAAATGAGATAGAAAAGGCAGTACTTGAAAGGCATGTTCCACCTGAGCTTCGGTACGCATGTCGATACTGGATACGCCATCTAGAGAACAGTGGACCATCCGCTATAGACTGGAGACAGATAGAAGATTTCTTGAAGTCGCATTTCTTGCATTGGTTGGAAGTGATGAGCCTTTTTGGACGGGTTTCGGAAACAATTTACAATATCACAGGTTTACAATCACTGGGAAAGGTCAGCGATGTAGAAGTCGAATTAGATGATTGATACTAACTGCTAGATGAAGTCACCTTGGCTAACAGACTTCCTACATGATGCAAAGCATTTCGTTCTGAAAAATTTCCAGATAGCGGATGAAGTATTTATTGCGCAGGTCTGGTGTTCACACCCCAGATGTCGATCGTCCGGAGGTTGTTTAAAGCAGAGTTTCCCACTTTCATATGCCAGTTGCCACGAGCCGAGCAAATGTGGGGCGCAGAATTACAGACGCTCGAGGGCCATTCAGGCTCAGCTCAATCAGTAGCCTTCTCTCCCGATGGCCGACTGCTAGCGTCTAGCTCGTCTTTTAAAACTGTTCGGCTCTGGGACTCGGCGACGGGTACGCTGCAGCAGACCTTGAGCACAGGGGGAGTCAACGAACTTGCATTCTCCGAAGATGGTTCATACCTTCGCACTAATTTAGGATCTCTTGACATTGACTCTATCTGCGACATCATATCTCCATTTCACCCAAATTGGGCCCAGATATGTCGTTGAAGCAGGAGAACTGGTTAGCCGTGAAGGGAAAGCAGGTAATATGGCTACCTCCTGAGGCTGGGCCGACTTGTTCGGCAGTTAGAGAGAATCAAGTTGCCCTAGGGCACGCATCGGGCCGGGTATCATTCATTCGATTCCGGGTATGATAGGCGTTTACCAATTCGACTCCACTTCCTTTTTGTATCCGGCGAGTCTCTTTTCAGAAGGAGCGCCTGAGAGATGCAGGAAACCTAATGCTGACTTATATCCCGCCTAGAACATGCTACATATTTTGAAATTCACAGTTGCAAATTGATTAAGACGAGCCGCCGCTTGTCTAACTTGCCAAAGCAAACTTAAAGCAATATACCTTATCTCACCCTAGCCAGCCTTTCATTGGCTTCCATAACAAGGACCATATTCATCTAGACAATATTGTCTGTCTGGGATTTAAAGCTCATAAGGATCACTTTCGGCCCCGGCGCATCGGGTCTATGAAGATATGAACATATGGACGTCTTATTACTTCAAGTATAGTATACCAATCAGATGTCATCGGATCATTATATTATCAGGTCTCGATTCAATGCGAACTTGTATCTCAGGGCTTGGTGGAAATGCACCGCCAAGCCTTTATGCTCGCAAACTGCGTGCTAGACGTCCAATCAATTCACATCTAATCTCCGGACTAGCTTCTTGGCGGTGGGTCCCGGAATGAACGTAAGTGTCCAAATTGGTGAAGTTGGTTTTGCACCAAGCTATACCGTAGCTGTTCCCTTTCCAACTTCGATCCCTTTTCTATCTACGCTCCCCCAGCTTTGGGGAGATCGGGATAGGGACACAGTTACCTTGGAAATGTGATGCGGAACACGTTGACGCGACACGCGACACGACGCGTTTTCTTGGCGTATTATGTCAGCCAAATCCTCCCCACACCTGTGGGGCGACTTGTTGAAAGACTAGTCGAGGCAAATGCGAGAAGCCTTTCAAGTTCCATTGAAAGGGTGCCTGGGAGCTCTACAAGGAGCCAGATTGATCGCTAGAGGGATACTGGGATACGAAAACCACCCGACACGAAGCTGTTCTGGCGGAGTGACAGGGCACCCTCGAGTTCAGCTAGCTCTGGGATTGAGGCAGGAAACACAAAGAGATATTGAGAGATAAAGCAGCCTGTCTCGGCGAGGGTTAGAACGAAGCCTAGGTGCTCTCTGAAGTAATGGAAGTTGTTAAGCCTGGCAGGTTAGTGGTTGCCGGATGTGTTAAGGGCAAGGCCTACACCGAGACCGAACCACGTATCACCTGGACAGAGACAGCGCACCGCTGCAGAGTGTCAAAGCGTATGGTGGGAACTGAGCTAGGTTAGTAGTGGCCGACTGCACAAGCAACATGCAGGCTGGGTGCTGCTAGTGAGGGCCTCTGCAAGACACGGTCGGCTGCTCGAGGGAGACCACGAGCAGTAACGGGAAACTGCTTCTTGGAAGTAGCGGGCCGTAGCACCATAGCGGTGACCAGAGGGCACTGGACATGGTATGTTTCCAGTTCGTACCTGGACCATCGCTGCGTGGTATCGCCGGCATTTATGCTTCCAATTCGTACTTGGACCGCAGCGATGTGGTATCGCCAATATATCTTGCCAGATCGGCCTGCGGAGACCCTATGGTAGCTCGAGAGCACGGATGCGCGTGTCGGTTGGCCTAGAGAGGGAGAGTATTATGCCTGATTCGTACTCAGGTCCCTAGGAGCGTCCTGGCGCGGTATCGCCCATAATACTGTTGCCCGTGTGGCTGGCTTAAGGTGCAAACTCCAGAGATGTTCACCGCAGCAGAACCTTATGGGCCGGGGTTCTGCCGATGGGGACGGGTAAAGTCACTGTCTGAGCATAAATGCCAGCCGGTAGATGGTATTGGAATCGACCGGACCAGTTAAGGCTGTGCCACAGGTGACCGCGAGCCGCCCTACCCCTGTTGTTTCTGGCGCCAATCCCGTTTCATCGAAGATGCGAGCGAATAGATCAATTTCTTCAACACCTACAGCCTTCGGAGCTGCCTCCCACGCGGCACAGCAACTTTTTGGTCACTAAACCACCCCGGTAGAAACTCTACTATCGATCAGACATTGACGGACGGTCCGGGAATGCTTCTCAAATGCCGTCTTTACCATGATAATTACGGCTCCGACCACCGAGCAACCTACTCGGAATGGAGCCTCCGAATGCCGCACAACCCCGACACCAAACCAAGGAAGGCGTACGAACGAGCCGACTGGGAAAAGATTAGATGGAATATATGGAGAAGCATGAGGCCCTGGGAGACGCCAGACACAATTAAAACACTCGATGCCACGGTGGAGAAACTTATTCAAGCGACCGCGACGGCCATTAACAAGAACATCCCGAACCTACAACCATCACCATATACTAAGCATTGGTTTACACCAGACCTCAAAACCCAACAAAAAGCAGTAAACCAAACACGGCGTAAATGGCAAGAGGGCTGCGCAAGGGCAGGACAGGACAACCCCTACACTAAGCTACTCTCTGAGGAGATGCGCCAAAAGCACCGGACATGGACACGGGCAATTGAGAAAGCCAAAACCGCACATTAGAAACAGTTTCTGGACAGAGCAGGGGAAGGGAGGCTTTAGAAAGCAGCAACATACATACAGCCACACGAATCCTGAAGCAGCGTTCCGGCTCTCAAAGTCGATAACCACAGCGTGACTGGAAACTAAGAGAAGGCCGAAGCATTTATGAATACATTCTTCCCGACGATGGCGCCGGCCCAGGAAGAGACACCCACACAAATCCCAGCGGAACTTCCATGGCAACCAATCACAGGACTCAAAGTCTATAGATCCTTACAGGCAGCGAAGAGCTCAACAGCGCCCAGAGAGAACGGGCTCCCGATACTAATCTGGAAACGGCTGTGGAGACACCTTGGAAACCTCATCACGCGAATTTTCGCAGCATCAATCGACTTAGGGTACCACCCCCGAAAGTGGAGAAGCGCCCGGATTGTGGTTCTACGTAAGCCCGGGAAGTCGGATTACTCAATCCCGGGAGCGTACCGGCCGATCTCACTGCTGAACACACTCGGCAAATTACTTGAGGTGGTAATGGCCCGGCGGCTGTTCTACCTCACAGAGCACTACAGACTTCTCCCGGACACCCAGTTCGGCGGACGTCCGGGGCGAACAACCGAGCAGGCCCTGTTGATGTTGACTGACACAATCAACCAGGCGTGGTATGGACAGAGAGTAGTTACCTTGATAGCCTTTGATCTGAAGAGTGTTTTCAATAACATGAACAAGACCAATCTTGATATTCGTCTCCAAGCTAAAGGCATCCCTAAGGTCGCTCGAAGGTGGATTGCAAGCTTCGTGAGCAATCAACAGGCCAGTATTGGGTTCGATGACCACTGCTCCGAGGTGAAACCGCTGGGAAATGCCGGGCTGGCACAAGGTTCCCCCTTATCCCCTATCCTGTTTACGTTTTTCAACAGTGATCTGGTGGACCAACCAGTCAACTTTCACGGCGGTGCATCAGCCTTCATCGACGATTACTCCCGTCGGCGGGTTAGACAACCTACTGAAGAGGACTTGGCTAAACTCCAATCCGAGAATATACCCCGGACTGAAGCCTGGGCTCGGAAAACAGAATCAAGCTTTACTGCCGAAAAGACTGAACTCATCCATATCACCAGGAAGAGAAGAGAACAATGTCAAGGTCAAATCACCATAAACAGCAGCGTCATCACTCCATCAACAACTGCAAAGCTCCTCGGCGTCATTTTTGACTATGAACTACAGTAGAAGAAACATGTACAATAAGCTGTCAAGCGAGCTACCAAGGTCAGCGTGGCGATTAGGGGGCTGCAGCAGCTTCGGCCTGAACAGATGCGACAGCTATACGAAGCGTGTGTCACACCAGTTCTTCAATATGCATCAACTGTATGGCACGACCCACTGCGAGACAAAACACACCTGAGACAGTTACGCACCGTGCAGCGTACGGCACTTATTCATATTCTCTCCGCCTTCCGAACAGTAGCCACATCCACTCTCGATGTCGAAGCTTATATACTGCCTATCCCTCTTCGCCTACGCCAGCGTGCTCAAACCACCATCACTCAACTCCACACATTGCCACGGAAGCATCCAATCCGGGAAGTCCTGCTTCGGGCCCGGAGACAACAAGATAATGTCGGATCACACGCCCGGTTCCCGCTCGCGGAGGCTCTGAAAACCATGAACCTAGAAAGGCTTGACGATCTGGAAATGATTGATCCAGCCCCACAACCACCGTGGCGGACTGAAGCCTTTTCTAAAATCGACATTGCGACCAATAGAGAAATAGCGATGGAGCAGGCGGAGGCAGCACGGTCCAAGTCAGACCTTATAGTGTACTCCGACGCCTCGGGGCGCCAAGGCCACCTGGGTGCCGCAGCCGCAGTCCTCAATGACGAATCGATAACAACTGGGAGCCTACAGGTACAGGTCGGACCCACAGACCAATGGTCGGTGCATGCCGCCGAACTAATCGGTATCCTTTATGCGATCAATCTTATCAATAGAACCGTGCTGCAACAGCGGAGAGCCGGCCAGAAACGAGCAAGAACAGTCACTATTCTCAGCGACAGCATGTCAGCACTGCTGGCTATTCGGAAACCCCGCAATAAATCAGGCCAACAAAATATCTATGCAATCCTTCAAGCAGCCAAGACTACAAGAACACACGGCGTTACAATTCAATTACAGTGGGTTCCCGGACACAGCAAGATCCTCGGTAACGACACAGCCGATCAGCTTACCAAAGAAGCAGCCATACCTAGCAAGACACACCCGTTTTCTCCCCTACTCTCGCGTGAAAGAGCATACATCAGGCAAGGAATCCTTACTCAATAGGAGAAAGAATGGAAAGAGTCCAGGAACAGCGGCCATCTCCGGAAAATCGACAACACACTGCCAGCAAAATACACCAGACGACTCTACGGAGCTCTGCCAAGAAATCGAGCATACCTTCTGACCCAGATACGGTCGGGACATTGCTGGCTGCCCACGTACGGAAAGTTGTTCGGCTTCCGCGATGATGACCGGTGCCTCTGCGGTGAACGGGAAAATATAATACACGTCCTTCTTGATTGCCCGACTAGTCTTTCAACAAATCGCCCCACAGGTGTGGGGAGGATTTGGCTGACATAATACGTCAAGAAAACGCGTCGTGTCGCGTGTCGCGTCAACGTGTTCCGCGTCACATTTCCAAGGTAACTGTCTCTACCCCCTTTTCCCCAAAGCTGGGGGAGCGCAGCGGGGGGAAGCGCAGATTGAAAAGGGAATGAAGTTGAAAAGGGACCGAAGTTGAAAAGGGAACGAAGTTCCCATCCCCAAACTAGAGCTCGCCAAAGCCCGCCCAAGCCCATGGGTACCCGCCAAGAACCCAACCCATGGGCGGGTTTGGGTCTTAGTCAGCAAACCATGGGTGGTGTTGAATATCACGGTGGCTGTGATGAGTATCATGGTGGCTGAACCTTATGGCAGGGATGGGACCACACATACATATGTGCTATCCCGCCCTTGTAAAAGATAACTCCTTAAGTAACAACAATCAATCAATCTATTCTCACCTCACCACGAAACCCAGGCTGGGTAACCCGTGGGCGGGTTCAGAAAATGAAAACCCAACCCAACCCGCGTTTTGGCCAGGTCTACCCCAGACTGGATAACCGCGTGAGTTGAGAGCACGGTCCAGAACCGACGACGTCGTCCCCACAAAGCGCACCGCTCATTTTCCCAAGGTCTGTCGCTTGGCGACTATGCCTTTGGCCGTATTCAGCAATACTAGAAGCATAAGGTCACATTGAGGGGCGGTGCTGTCAACTAGGATGGTCAGAATTATTCTATCAGCAGGTGGCCGGTCTGGATTTTTGCCCATGATGGGCAGCTGGAGATAATCATGGCATAACGTCTGCGCAAGGTAATTTCCAAGCTGTTCCATAATACCCCTACATTTTGCCCAGCTGCTTGCCCGACAGGATCGGCGTGATTTGACCAATGTTCCACCACTCTCGGCCCGCAGTCCTAACCCAGCGTTAAAACGGACCAGACAGAATATTTGGACACCCCACTGAGGCGGACTATCTCACCGCGACAGTACAAGGCGTTATAAAGGGTACGGGGGCTACAGGCAATTCTCCATTGTATCTGATTCTCGCTCGATGAAGAGTTCAGGGCCTTCACGCCAGGATTGTCTACACAAACATTATACATCGTACAATAGTGTATGTAGAAATTCCACGAAGCTCAAGACTACAGCTACACATTGGGAGGCCGCTACAGGGCGAAGATCCAGAAGGCGCACTGTCCGCGAAAGGCTCTAATCATCTCATCGCACACTACACTCGAAAAAAGACGAAGATTTGCCTGATATGGTAATGATCAACCTGCAGCTGAGCGACGAGGTATCACCCTGCGAGTATGGGACCGTGGCAGCTGACTGTTATCTGTCTTATGAGGATCCCGAATTCCTGACCTGGAATGGGCCCAGCATCCTATCCCCGCTTACGCACCCCGAGGATGTCTTTCGGTATGCCTCTGCCATGCTGTCATACCCCGTCGATTGTTCAGAAATGCACCTTACGGTCGTTCATAAGTACACATTGGAATCGGTCGACGTCTTGCCATTCTTCCTTTGGCGCGTGGAATGCACCCCCTGCAACCTCGAACAGTGCCGCCAGCAGATCTGCCAAGTTATTCGTTCATACATGCGGGCCATCGATCACGCCGATTATTGGATTCGGATGTTTGTGTGGCCCAGGGACGAGCGGGAGCGGGACACCCTAAGGAGATCGGGGGTGTTTTCCGGGACAGATCCTAAAAGAATCCTTTGATCCCAAGCGTCTTGTTGAGAATTCTCTTGCGGGTTTTAGTACGGAGAGTAATACTGGGTTCCTTTTTAGCATGCGATTAATGGTTGGAGGGCCGATTCTAGACAGCCTGTATTGTTTTAAGGGTTCATTGTTTTCTTGCTTTATGGTATATATCTGTATCGCTTCCATGGACGAGGTCACCCGTCTTCTGGCCGTCCGACCACTCGGGTCAGGGAGTCCAGCCCCAGTTGTTCTGGGTTGTGGGCAGGCGAAATAGCCAGACTGCAAATAGTTTGACCAGTCCCTGGTTGGTCACCGTTTAGTACCACAAGGGCCGGTAGGGTTACACCCAACCCCTGGCCTGCCCGTGCCTAGACCTTTGGCCTCGATGTTACCTTCATATTTGGACTTGCGTTGGGTGGACCGTTTAGCGCAGGACTGGCGCGTGGAGTCACCTTGCGTTTGAGTCAACGAGACAGCCAGCCTTTTTAAAGCGTCATGTGCGTCCTCGGCTGGGGCCTCTCGCTTTCGGGGTATACGCACACTCTCACCGAAATTTCATCTCTTCTGCGTCACCCATATCCTCAGCGAACAATGAAAACCCACCTGCCACGACTGAACGAGCTCCGGAAAGTACTGGCATCAGCTGAGAGAAAGCCCCATTCCGGTACCTGGTCGACTGCCTCACACATCACAGAATCGGCCCCGCCAGACGACAGGAAATCGAAATCCCAGACCGCCTCGGGCGAGGGCATGCAAATCCATGAAAAGGACCAAAGCGAGAGGGATGGAGCGTGCGAGACCGACAGTGTGGCCGCGACCAGCTTCCCGACCATCCCATTGACGTGGCCAGTCAGAGGACGCTCATGTCGCTGCTTTGTGAGTATGTCCCGTCCTATGATGTTTTAAGCCCGCTGCTACTTCCTTCGAACGCTGCTGATCTATATCTTCAACTCTTGAAACCAGATTCCGGTAGGTTTTAGTTCCATTGCGCGGTAGCGCAAAGTTCAACGTGACCTCGAGCTGATGTCGAGCTATAGAAATTTGGAGGAAAATGGGAGGGCCCAAGAGACGGGAAATCACCATCTGCACAAAAGAGTGAGCGGCATCTTTGAGAGGGTTCCGACCCCTCACAGAAGAACCCGCCGTTCAGCTCCGTACATGGAGATGGAGTCGGAATGGATGCCGCCGCGCGAAGGAGAAGGGAATGGAACGTTTTACATAAGAAGCCGGGAATATACCCATGGAATGGTCGGAGTTACATCGCCCGGAACTACTGTCTTGTGCCAAGCCTATCCGGTAGAAAACAAGATTTGTACGATACTAAGAGTATATAGCTATCTTCTTTTGGGAGAGAATGTTGGTGCTGGCTGCTGCAGGGCAATCTATGTCTGTCGATCCTCAGATAAAGGAATAAGTTGTTCTAAACAAACCTCCACCCTTTGCTGCATCGGGTTCGCCAGTAGCGCTGGAGTTTTGAACGAATCGGCTGCGCAGTTGATCATTCTGACTTCAGTGATTCGGTAAAGTGGGTCCGCGAGTCAAAGACGCGAACATGTGTTACCAACATGTGTCGTGCCCTCTTTCTCCTGCACCTCCTCAGCCTTTGAGCCCATGGGAGCTACACCGTGAGTTTAGTTAGCTTGTCAGAAAGGTGATCGGCACATCCTGGTGTGACGTGGGAGGCAGATCACGTTTGCGGCTGCCTCTCGACGCCCAGGTTCGTGCGAAGCAAGAAATCTCCCAGGGCTCGCTTTTACGTTGCAGGAGCCGATGGGGCTATGTATGGGATCTGTCTTCGAGTATGGACTAAGGGATTTAGAGGCAGATTTATATACAGTGATCTACCCCATCCGTTCACAGCCCTGTCAGCTCCACGAACGTCTATGGAAGCCCCTTTGAACGCTATTACTCCTATAACCTTTAACCGTCCCCATAGGCCAATTTTGGGTCTCCGAGGACGACTGGACTGTCCCTGGATTCGAAGTCAGGGATCCGAACAAGAAGGAGTCAGGAACAAATCGCGAGGATACGAGTAATTGCATAAAAGCTGAAATGAGAGCACAACGACAAGATGACACTGAGATGTATTTGACCACTAAGACTGTTGAATGATCATCCTAGGAAAGGTCACGGCTATTAACCCAACAGCCAGTATCATAACGGTTTTATCGCAACTGCACATGTCGTCGAGAACATAATTCTGGTTGATGATACTAACGACTCGTATCAATTTTAATGTAAAAGTTGTCTACATCATATTCGATTGGTATGCTTCATTGCAGTGGCCAACGATCAACTATGCTCCCACAATTTTCTCAAGAAGGGATAAATAAGCTGGTATGGACTTTATGAGCCGTTCTTCCTGTTAATAAATGAACGATAGAAAACAGAGAACTAGCCGGCGTGCAACATATATCGGGAACTCTTAGCACTTCGAAGATCGTGCTCGGCCCTCAGTGTCAGCTGCACTAGCTAGGAAGGAGGCGAAATTATCAAGCATTGTGTGCAGAATATTATTGTACTGTTGAAAGATTAGAATAGACTATTGACCGTACTTCGGCCGACCTCTCACCTTGGCTGACACGATATCTTCATCATCTGGTGTCTCAAATTTCATATTTCGAAGTGCACTCCAGGTATCAGCACTGAATCCTTTGACTTTTGCCCAGCTATAGCCCTGAGAAATGATAGCTTGGCTTTCACCGTAAAAATCCATAAAACCTTTCATCAAATACTCGGTTTTCCACAGAGGGCAGAACTGGTCATAGCTACTGTAAGCATTCTGCTGTAGAAAGTCTTCTTCAACCAGTGATGCCACATCAAGTATAATCTTTTCGTGGTCGTTAAGTGCAGTCTTACCGACCAGTTGGACGAACTGTTTCAGATCGTCATAGTTAGATAGAAGCTGTTTCATCTTAGTCCTCAGTTGTGGAAAGCCAGGCCTATACTTCTCGTGGTATTCATCCAAGGCCGTAGAGTAATTACTGTACAATAATGGAATGTTGACTGACAGAAAATACTTCCTTTATGCGAGAGTTTTGTCCAGACCCCAAAAGACCTGAACAATACCGAGAGTACAGCTAGTGACGGGATCTGAAAAATCCCCACCAGGAGGGCTCACTACACCGATAATACTGAGGCTACCATTCCTTTCTGCACGGCCGATAGCCACGACCCGTCCTGCACGTTCATAGAAAGAAGCTAGCTTGGAACCTAGGTAGACAGGGAACCCTTGATCTGCAGGCATTTCCCCCAGTCAACCAGAATTCTCACGTAAGGCTTCGGCCCAGCAAGAGGTAGAATCCGCCAACAACGTTACATTTTTGCCTTGGTCACGGAAATACTCTGAGATAGTGATACCCGTGTAGATTGAAACTTCGCAGGCGGCCACGGGCATGTTGGAGGTGTTGGCGATTAGACAAGTTCGCTTCATTATAGGCTCTGTTCGGCCACCAATATTTATGGACAACTAAGCTTCGAGTCAGATTTGCAATCCTTAAAAGTCCGGTCCGGTACGCTATACTTGACGTACTTGAGGAAACTCCATCAAGACCTCGGCCATTTCATTACCACGCTCACCGCATCCAACATAGATAATTACATCGCTGTTTGAGAATTTGGAAATACTTTAGCTGATGACAGTCTTACCACTTCCAAACGCACCGGGAATATATACTGTACCGCCCTGTGCGCATGGAAAGAGAGCATCAAGAACTCTCTGCCCAGTGAGAAAAGGGGAGTCACAGCATAAGTTTTCAGTGGCGGGTCGAGGAATGCGTACCGGCCAAATATGCATCATTCTGTATACTATTTCGTTACCATCAAACTCAACTGCCAGAAGCTTCTCAATGATGGTGTAGCTAACTGGCCCCACTATTCGCGTTATTCTTCCCCTTGCACGCGGAGGCAGCATGATCTTATAATCATCAAGCAAATTGTTTTCAAACACACTTCCCCAGATATCACCACCAGCGATGTAGTCTCCAATTTTGAAATTTCCTGGCTTGAAGTTCCAGACTTTTTCGCGGTTGAGTGCAGGGACATCAATTCCACGTGGGATGTAGATACTTCTTATCAGGTATAAAATAGCTTCCAATGGCCTTTGGGTTCCATCGTAGATGGTCCCCATCAGTCCAGGCCCAAGTTCGACGGTCAAAGGCTGTCCTGTACCGGTGACAGGATCACCAACTGCTACACCAGCTGCGGTTCCGGCCGTGCAACATCAGCGGCTGCAGGTGAGTAACGAACCGGAAATCGATCTGCCAATTTGGTAAAATGCTGACGTCGTCACCCAGCTGATTCTTTTGCCAGAGCCGAAGAAACGGAAGCGGGATCAATATCAACAGAACTACGACAGTGAGGCTATACAAAATTAGAACAGGTCATTGGTTGGCATGGGAGGTAAAAATGGTTTTGGCCTGCGCTAGACTCCACATCAGACCGAAGCCAAGCTCTCATATTACCGGAATGAGTTTTAGATCGCATTTGAATACACAGAGACCGCCCTAATCACTGGCCCCCTAGTATTATCAGAATCAAAAACCTGAGCATGATCCAACTGTTCATACCACAGCAGCTCAAGTCCGTGTCCAACCCAGGGCCTGTTTTTCCATGCTTGTGCTGCGTCTTTGTCAACTGTCCAGGCTCCTGAGGACGAACCCATCAAGTACTGCCCCACCGTTTCGGCATCCACAATCAAATCCTTACCACTTAAAACAACTGTAACGTTTCTGTCCTCCTCTTGATTATTGTCGCCCTTTATCCTGAGGTCCTCCTTCCAAATGATGTTGTCAACCCAAGAAAATCTCCTTGCCAACGTATGCGCAACTCCAATGTCTTTACTTCCGAAATACCATAGCTGGTATTCGTTCGCCCGTGCTGGCCGTCGGGCTATGAAATTGTATGCCACGTCAGGCAGGTGGAGGAGGAATGATACTGGATCGATAAAGACCATTGGTCCGATTAGCGGAGCAGACTGGTCGGATTTAAGGAGGTGTGCGGCGATTATGGAGCCATAAGAATGAGACACAAGCACGAAGCGGCTCCACCCATGATACCGTATAATCTCCATGATCTCATGTATCATCACATCTTTTTCCAGAGCCGGATGGGTTATTCGGGAGCTTATCGGCATGATCTCAAGTGCGATGATGCCAACCTCATTATCGTCGGTTGCTCCCCTCTCTAGCTCTTTATCGAGGTCCCGGAGGAAGCTCGTATAAGGGTACAGCCCAACTCCGATACCATGTATGAATAGTACGGGTAGCCGGGTCCTGGATGTATGCCGTCGATGCCAATATGTGAGGTGCCGCGCCGGTGATCGGTAGGTCGTGAGTATCGTGGGAGGGCGAAATGGAAAGACGGTAAAGAATCGCGAGAGGGAGTTGCGATGAAAGTGAAACCCACTGTATAACATCTTGCAATACATCATTGTGTCAACCACAAAGATGCACTAAAGTCAATCCAAATGTCAGCTTGATGGGACTCTACACACATAGAAAGGAGGTTGCTGACAGTGTACCATAATAGACTCCTATGTGAACCGCCCGCTTCATTTAGAAGCTGTCCAAGGCTTTTAACGTCCATTCTTCCCGGTGGCAGTTCTCGTCCAGTCAGCTTCTCAATTTCGGTTACATAGGTCTCGACTTCCCCCTCGTTCTGCTGGTCCCGCTCCTGCACATATCCAGGTGTGAAGAACGCCCATCTGATAAAGTCTTTCACGTTATCGCGTCTGATATATTCAGCCTCTGAGACCATAAGCCATCGGCTAAGATACCTCTCCAGATTTGGCACATTCGCATGACAACTCTCAAATAGTTGCTCTCTGCACGCCGTAGATATATACCTGTGGTAGATAGGCGAGCGGTCGAGAGCGTATTTAACGGGTACGAATACAGCCGTGAAAAAGATTGCCTCTGCAGTGAGCCAGATTTGAATTGGGTAGGGTATGATTTCGACATAAGTCGGTATATGAAAGAATTGAGCAAGGAGTAACTGAATGCAGTACAAAGCACTGATTGGCGCAATGTTGTGAAGAAACAGGATGCAAATGCGCATGAAGAAGTACTCAGCAGGAGATGTTCCGATCATGGTGGTCCGAATAAATAGTTTGAGGGTAAAGAAAAACTGATAATGAGCAAGATATCCGTCTATAATACATTCATTGATAAATTTGATTGCTGGATTAGGTAACGCCTCCCCAACAAGTTATCATTTGGTCTTTGGAATATCCTCTGACTTAGCAAACAAGACAACACGGTACTGGCATGTGATCACATACATATGATGTAATGTAGAAAGTCAACTTCTTCCGGGTAGGTAGACAATCATTCGACAGCACAAATGTCGCAGTATGCGTAGGGTCGAGTCATGAGTCATGACAACCAAACTTTAACACCCCGTTGTTGGTCCACCCTGCTCACCGGCAGATTTTCACTTTCTATCAAACCCGTTGGGCAAGATCGAAAAAAGGCTCTTCTATATGGTACTCAACGTACCGGATTTTACGATTTTCGATGGACTACTTGATGCTATACCTGATAAACAACTATGCCTACTCCCGGAGAGATCCGGCGAATGTCGGTGGATCTCCCCAAAGAAGATACATATATCGTTACCAGTGCCATAACTATTGACGCACCTCTGGATTTTGTCTGGCAGAACCTGCCCAAAAATATCGATTTCAGCCAAGTGATGCAGCCTTATCGCTGGTTGCCGGGGGCACGGTCATGGGAGACATCCGAAAACTTCAACGAAACGGGCTCCAATATCAAGTATACTATGACAGACAACAGTAAGATTGAGGAGATCGTCATTAAGCGAGATGCATCCTCTCACCACTACGTCTATGCCTGCTTGCCGCCGATAACGGGTTTTGATTTCTGGCAAGGTAACTTGTTCTATGAAGATGCCGGAAACGGAAAGACGACTGTGGTCTGGCGGTACTGGCTGAAGCCAAATGACAACTTTCTCAGCAAAATTGTCGTTGCACGCCTTCTCAAACTCTTTATTTGGAAAGGTTACACTGCTAAGGTCGCCTCGGGTATGAAGTCTGAAATCGAGAGATTATATAACCGCAGAAATAAATGAATGCTCTTGATTTTACTCTTCATCAACTATCACAAATATTATGTCAGGATTCCGTATCCCATTTTGCCCTTGTACACTAGATTCCAGTGTTATCCAAGTTCCCAGCGAGCTCCTTGACCCTGATCTCGGAAACCCAGCAGCTATCCGTTGTTAACCATCAGCCGCATTATCAGCTAGAAATATATTCATCTTCCCACGACCGAACGCGCTTCATCTTCGATTTCCTTGGTACCTGTTAGCAGGGTGAAATTGACCATTCTAGGTCCTTCTCTGCTAGTCCAAAGGAAAAGGGGTTCAGCGAAATTCTCATCCCGCCAACACATCGTGCAGCTCGCACGGACGCTCTACTGCATTTTTTAGCTCCTCAACTAATTGACAGACGTCCGTCCCTTCAAATATCGCGACAGAGCAGTGAGGCAAGGTGTGAAAAGCAAAAACAGAGTTTGCCACGGTGAAAGCAAAGAAGTATATCAAAGCTCTTAGGTTCAGTAAGATCGAGTAGGCGCCCCGGAATAACTGCAACTTGCGTTCGTATTGGGCTTACATCGTCCTGGCCCATCATTGCTTCAGCTGTTCCGGCATGGACCCATCAACCATGTATACTAAGGACCAAAAGTTGGGAGACGGGCAAATTCGTCCTTTGAACATCTTCGAATGGACCAGATGATCTTTCATCCACCATTCGGTATCCACGCGATGAGATTTTTGAATTCTATGCTGTGTTACTCGATTCTCATTCCCAATTTGGCTGCAATCACCACTTTACTTCGTGCGAAAAGGGAATATCAAACTTGTATAGGAATCAGGCACCGGGGAGTTTGACTATAATACTTTTATTCTGGAGATACATAACATGAAAGCAAGGGTTTTCCTTTTTTTGTTCTTTTTTTTTTTGCCTGTCTTCCAGTTCTGGTTGAGACTTAATAGTTGGGAATTTGGACCTATATGCATTTGACAGCGAAGTCAACCGAAATCCGATTCTCATTTGAGCATGGCAGTTTCAGATGTGGCAGTGAGATGAGAAGTCTTCCTCGCTATATTGAAATAATGCACTCACTTCAGCCTACACAAAGCAGCCGTCTCTATTATAATAATAAGTACCAGCCACACCTTATAATCCCAGCCCTCTGAGAAACTGGCGTTGGCATCCTGTCCCATTCCTTTAACAAAAACACCCTTACGCCGCGGTACATGCTCTAGGTTTCTTGGATATCTACTGTATGACAATTACGAGCCTTTATCGCAAACGGATTTGAAATACATCGCGCAGTGCTTAGTCTCAATTGAGAAATCACGTACGACTGACAGTTAATAAGGTGGCAATTATGCTGCGCAAAATAACCATGAAAAAATTAGTGCCGTGGATTCTAAGATCTATATTGTGTTAAGCATGAAATCGGATCCTGAGCACTTTAATATCGATATTTAGATATTGCTAGGATTCAGCTCCAACTCGGTTACGCATGAGTTCCCTTTTTGGATTATCTTACTATCTTACTTTAGTTGACCCTTAATTCTGTGGTGTTTGGTCAAGTACCATTGCTAGATCCGAGGGACACGACCTTTGCTTTTGGGAGATAGCAGTAATTGCGACGCGTACCCTGACTGATTCGAGCTATACATCCCCAGCTAATGTCCTGTCCAAGAACCTGTGCAAGATGCTACCCCTTGATTTGGAGTATTAAAGAGTGAATTGTTACATAAATGGCACATTCAGCTAAATATTACGCAATTCATCGAATGGAAAGGAAAGCAAATCAAAGACCCAAAAAGCTTTCGCTAAGTAGAGCTCCCGTTAGCTCAAGGAAAGGCTCTATTAAACGCAATAATTAAGTCCTTAATTTGAGCTTCTAGATTATGGCTTAGCTCGCCATCCTTTTCGATTTTGGCGAGTACCTCAGGCTCAGACTCTTTGAAATGGGCGAGAATGTTAGTTTCCCAGCGTTGGATTTGGCTGATGGATATTTCGTCGATAAGACCATTGATCCCAGCATACAGCAAGGGAACCATCTCATTGACAGCCATCGGAGCGTACTGCTTTTGTTTCAGGAGTTCTGCCAAGTGCTCACCACGTCTGAGAGTTTGCTTGGTGGCAGCATCAAGGTCTGATCCGAACTGAGAAAACGCAGCAATCTCGCGGTACTGTGCTAGATAGAGCTTGAGTGAGCTAGCTACTTGTTTCATAGCTCTAACCTGGGCCGCAGAGCCAACCCGAGAAACGGATAGTCCAACGTTAATTGCAGGACGGACGCCTCTATTAAAGAGTTCAGCTTCTAGATATATCTGCCCATCCGTAATGGAGATGACGTTCGTAGGAATGTACGCCGATACATCACCGGCTTGTGTCTCGATAATAGGAAGAGCAGTGAGTGAGCCGCCTCCTTGTTTATCATTCAACTTTGCTGCACGTTCCAAGAGGCGAGAATGGAGGTAAAAAACATCTCCGGGGTAAGCTTCACGTCCAGGGGGGCGACGAAGCAACAGCGACATCTGACGATAGGCAACTGCATGCTTTGACAGATCGTCATAGATAATAATGGCGTGCCGACCATTATCTCGGAACCACTCCCCCATAGCACATCCGGCGAAAGGGGCAAGATATTGCAGAGGAGCAGCTTCAGACGCCGTTGCAGCCACAATTACGGAATATTTCATAGCATCGTTTTCTTCCAGGGTCTTGACTAACTGAGCTACCGTGGACCGCTTCTGTCCAACAGCCACGTAAATGCAGTATAACTTTTTGGATTCATCACTTTGGTTATTCCATACTTTTTGATTCAAAATTGTGTCCAGGGCAATAGCGGTCTTTCCCGTCTGTCGGTCACCGATAATAAGTTCACGTTGGCCTCTGCCGATAGGCACCAAGGCATCGATGGCCTTTAGACCAGTTTGGACAGGCTGATTGACGGAACGGCGAGGCAGAATACCAGGAGCTTTAATGTGGGCACGACTCCTTTCGGTGGTCTCGATGGGTCCCTTTCCATCAATAGGGTTTCCCAGTGCGTCAACCACCCGTCCTAGCATATTAGGACCAACCGGAACATCCACAATTTCGCCGGTTCGCCAGACAGGGTCACTCTGTTTAACAAGCCGATCGGAGCCGAAGAGCACAATACCAACATGACTGGCTTCCAGATTCATGCACATTCCCTTTACTCCAGATTCAAATTCAACAAGTTCTTCAGCTTGAACGTTAGTCAAACCACACGCACGAACAATTCCATCAGAGACAGATAAAACGTGACCGGATTCAGCAAGGTTAGGGGGCTGTTTCAGTCCACGTATCCTCTGCTCAAGGAGGGAGGTTATTTCGGTCGATGGGCGTTTGGCAGCATAGCAGGACGAAAATGGTCGCTTCCTGACAGTGACCAGGAAGCTGGTAGAATTAGATGCTGAACTGCCTCGTCCGGCTATCAGGGTAGCAGCCGTGAGGCGATTAAGAGATTGACAAGAGTATTTGAACATCACTGAACAGTTTTGAGACTTCAAAAGCGATAATTTCTGAGGGGGAATATACGAATCACGGATGTTGGTATTCATAACCATTAGATAATGGTGTCATTATGACGGCCCATCACACTGGTCCTAACTCTCAAAGAGGTCCTAAACTCCACATTCCTTACCATGGTTAGCGTATGTGACCATTCAGATACGAGAGATCTCTGTATTAGATTGTACAGCTGTTTGGCAGAATAGGGGTTATGCTACACATATGGTCGGTCAACAAGCTCGTGAGTCCAAGCTCGTGAGTCGAAACCAACTCTGACCTGTGCGCTGGTGCAGTACGCATGTTTGCCGTAGTTTCCTATACTCTTGCTCGCGCCAGTTTCCCAAACACCCATGGAATGCATCAATTTCTTTCCAAACGTCGAATTCGGACAGCAAAGAAACAAGGAAAGTTCCATAGTACCAGAATTTCTGCCCTGTTGGCCACATGACATTCTGTATGTACCATTCTCAGCTTCCTTACCACACACATACTATTAGCGAATCCCTCGCGGGCCTTGAGACTCATTCTTGATGCCCCGTCGCTCGGTGTTCTGCGTTATCACCCAGTGGTTAGCCATTTGCGACCTCAAGCAAGACGTTGGCAGAGGGGGGTTTACGAACGATGTTCTCCTGGATTTCGCCTTCGTTCAATATTGTGAAGATAGCTTCATCATCATTGGAGGTTCCGAACTCGTGCTGAATTGTAGCCCTGCTGGCTTCATTATGAATTCCTTGAGGTCCATGCCTAGGCAGATTGCGAAATTCGGTTAATAGTCGGATCGTGTTGATATACCCTGCATTGCTGATACAAGGATATAGGTAGTATCAGGACGGAGCACCTACTGATGAGAAGTAAATATCTTCCATCCGTCGAGTACCTGCGCTAATGGGGTAGAATTATCCCTTCTCCATTCTCGCACAGCAGTAGCATCTTCAACCATTATGACAAAGTCTTCAGTCCGTCCTTTGTAGAAGACTTTGGATTGTGTTCTGTTCCCATGTGCCATTCTAAAGTCCTAATTCCGCTTTATCTTTGATATAATTGTAGATTGCTCCTTTTTGTTGTCAAGGGTAACTGGAAATTTTTCGGATGCAGTGTGGAGGACTTCTTCCCCAGGTTGTTTAGATTTGGACGAGACAAAACTGATGGGGATCGGAAGTGACGGGGTCGCCACTTCATCTTAGATCGCGTCATCATGACATGCCAGTGTCATGAAACGTCAGGTCGACGAGGCAATGTAGATTGTTCACCTCCGAGGTATGGGTATTAGAAGAAAATAAAACTTAGGGTGCGAATCACAGTGCACAGGAGTTGGAATTCGCTGTTTTGAATCAATCAGTGCTCTCACGGTTATGCTTTTGTACGGAAAGGTGTACCGATGGAATTAGTGGACGGTCTGAAGCACCCAGAGCTCGTTTATTCACGTCTTACCCCAATATAAGGGACGTCCGTGCCAGTCTCCCTTACCAGCCGGCGACTCCGCTGCCCGTTCACATGACAGTCCTATATTAGTTTTACCGCGGAGGCGCCAAAGCTGAAGCTCCAGCTTGAACAGGCTAGAAGTCATCAACACGTGCTGGATCAAATAGGTCAACGGTGCAGTGAGGACTATAATGCAACTTTCTGGCGAGATAGTCGAGCTCTTGGCTCTTGTCATACCCAGCCGGTCTCTCTGACAGCTAAGAAAGCGAAGGAATAGTCCTATTTTGGTTTCGTTCGGAGGGCCCTGCGGGTTATTGCGTCGTTTGCTGTATGTAAGTGAATTTCTGGCGCGATAAATTTCTCTTTTGTAGTGGGAGGATACGTCCTAGGGATTTTTGTAGAGTCTAAAGATGTTCGGTCTGACTTTATATGGATCATAGATTAATGCTGAGCTTGTGATAACCTGAGGACTTTTTGAGGCTAGAGGTAGTAACACTGACGGTGGACAACGCCGGATCTATTGACTGGATAGTTTATAGATTGTGAAGACAGAGCGCAGTGTACAATTACCCGAGAGAGTATTGTAGTTTAAGATCGCACTATTATTCCGATGGTGGGTAGATATAGCACAATGGAAAATCCTTGTGCCTAGCCTATTATCTCGGTGCGACCTTTAGTCCTCATACGGAAATTGAAGATTTATTAAAATATGAGCATCGTTTAGAGATCAATATGTGTTCCCAACAGTGCCGTCAAATTTTATCGGCAGAAAAATGATGGTTTATTCGTGGAGCTGTTGAGGAGGGACGGCTGGCTTGTACTACTCTGTGCTATATCTTCACCGTATTCTCTCCACGACAGAATAGTATGACCCAATATCTACTAACTATGGAGCCACAGGTAACTATACCTTGAATAGTTGATTTACTAACTGGTAAAGACTGGAGTTCTCTATCTAATACGACATAAAATAGAGAGTACAGGATCTACGAGGCATGCCTGCCACTCGAATCATCAATGACTTTATAAAAAGCTTCCCCGAAGTCCCGGGATCAGAAAAGGACACCCGTGACGTGGTTTCCGCTTAACTAGAAACGAATGATATGATCGATTTTAATCATGATGTGAGGCAAAGGGAAAGCTAAGGAAGCGGTGGAGCTGAACAACAGAACTGAATTCAGATCGTCCGCATCGCGGAAGTCGTGTAAATTCTTCGGACGTCATGCAAAAAAAGTGTGCGTGGATAAACCAAAGTGAGTGCCCTGCATGACATCAACGGTGGTCTTAAACTACCATAATCCCCGAAACTGATGATCGCTCAACCTTCAAGCTGTGGTGTTTTAGTTGTGGCCAGTGATTATTGGAGAGAAATCTTTGATGTCGCCGCATCTGACTTCGACGAGTTCAATATCTAAGCAATATATGATCAATCCGTTGTTAAAAAGTCGTTTGGTCCTCGGTACTGAGGATAAAGGCTATATACAATGCTGTTAACTTCATGCCGTCTCATAGACGCTGATACTGTAGTGCTACAACATTTACTTGCTGATACTACGATCCCTGACACCATGAACGATTGCACGGCAAAAAGAGATAATGGAGTGTATCGACTCCCCGCCGATTTGAACTACCCCTCAAGACTTCAGTTTAAGACCACCGTTTTCACTATCTGGGATTTAAAGAATCTGCACATTCCTAGATTTGTGAGAGACAATATCTTACATCCTTATATTACCTGGGACCAAAACCATTGTCCGACACCCAACTGATGTGGTCATCCTGACTCATATCATTCTCTATTTTTTGGCACTCGCTCCAAATACACTCTACCTCTTCTATCTATTTTCCTTGCCTCATGCATTATTGCACCGGCTTATGGAGACATATCTGGACCACAGATATCTGTGGTTAGATTGTTGATCCCATATACACTGGGGCCATTGACGGGACATACCTGGAACTCGTATTATTACCACCTGTCAAGGTCCACTATGTCGAAAATATAGGTGGAGGACCTATCGTTGATAATTCGATATCAAAGAGCCAGTCTGCCGAATTTTTTGACTTACCTCGGGTGATTTCATTTAATCTGGATTGAGCTGCCCGTTTATTTCCTAACCAGGAGGAGATATAACATGGCGAGCAAGTCGTTTGTGCCAGAGATATGTTCTATCTATTTTATCTTCTGCCTATTCGAGTACAACTCCCATGCGACAATGATGGCGATGATTTTGCCCCTTGTTCAGACCAGGGTCGGGATGACGGTAGGTAACTGGGGTCAGCATGCGTTTATTGAAAGAAACCGATAAACGTGCAGTTACCGTTCTAGTATTACGCTAATTGATGTTCAAGTATGTTATGGCCATTGGCTGCCGATGACTGGGTACGTCGAGCTAATGTTTGGTGTAGAGTAACCGACACTGCTTCAACGACGGATATCACACGTCTCACCACCTGAATCCTCGGCGGCACTGGTGGGAGCATCCTTTAACGTTTCTAAAAGCTTGGAACAAATATCAGTCGCAGGATGCCTTGGTATTCCAGGGCATCGACTTCTTCCTCATCACTTACTACTTATTACGGAAAGACTACGACCACCTGGTACACTGCCTGGTACCTATGGGGAACAAAAAAAAAAAAATGCTCAGCAAATTGGAGCTTGAATCTATGCTCAAAGAGAGGACGAGAAAGTTTAATATAGAAGAGATTCCTATGAAATTTGAAGATCGGAATGATGTATAATCGGCCGACTGACTGGTCTCTGGGAGTCTAATAAGTGATCTTTCTGGATGATATTCGAGCGAAGAAAAGGAGCCTTCGGTCGTGTTTACTGGAATCTTAATTGGTTTCTGTATTGAGACCTTCAAGATTTAGTGGTGAAACACTGCCATAACGCAGCTCACCCTAGCTGTTGTGAATCCAGCCTCGGTCGAGTAGACAATAGAGCTTCGTAATTTATCCCGTATGAATTGAGTTCCATACAATTTGATGCCAAACTTGTATGGAAAACTCTCATGTTTCATTTGTGAATAATAGCAATTAACCTTCCATTGAATCGCACACTAACAGACGGCGTAGCTCTGCATGCCACTACGTTTCTGCCGCCATGGAGATAAGTTTCATTCGCTGACGGACCTCCCAATCCATGGCTGACACAGTTCACCCAGTGGCGAACACGTCATAGCGGCGTTCTGGCTCTTTAGCTCCCATGTTGCGCTCTGCATCTGGTCACCAGAAGATTTGAAATATTTATTAACAACTTCGTGCGTGGAATGACGGTAGAGCACTATAGGGTCCGGATCTATAATTCGCCACCGAATACCTGTCAAGGCATGTAAACCTGCAAACAGGTCATTCCTCAATTCCACAGCTGTGACAAGTCCCCCTTTTTTTCCCCCACTATTGACGAAGTATACCTAGTGGAGATGCAGATAACACGTCGACTACACTACATATGCAAGCTTCTCGAGGGACAGAGTTTGGCCTTGAATTCTACCAGGCCTATTTATGCAACTACCCGTTCTTATAAAGGCTTAGAGCAGGCTCGTGACGACGACGCAAGTAGTGTATAAAACAGTAAGGCGAGTGAAGACGCCGTTGAAGGTTAATCCAGATTCTATGCTGAGACCAGTTAGTAGTTAGTGCAGCTGGCTTGCTTCAGATGATGGTAGTATGGTGTATTAACGTTTTCAATAATAGACAAAAAGGTGCCATCGGAACCAAAAGACCGCTTGAGACAGGAAAGGACGATGACAAACTCGAAAAATACTACAGTCTTAAGAATTATCGAGAGGGGCCTAATACCGAGAGTGGAGAGGTCGACACTCATTCTAGAGATGAGGCTAAAGCGCACAATAAGGACATGCAAAGCAGACATGGGAAGCACTGATCCCATGCACGCCTAGGATGTCCGGGGTGCTTATCACGTTTTACTCTTATGTCGCGCGCCTGTACCTTATTTTGCAACGAAGGGGCTGCACTTATTAGGACAGTACAAACATGTCAACCGTATCGGAGTGCTGCCCAAGCAGCGGCATGTATTGTGTAATTTTGGCTACGTTACTATTTGTCAACGAAAATCTGAGCTATATGTTGTATCTCATCAGCGTTTAACTAACACTTAAAGAGATTTGGTTATCCAAAGAAGCCGATGGCATCTAGATTTGAAGACATGGCTCCAATAAATATTACCAGAATATTCCCAGGGTAGCGTGATAATTCTAGAATTCCCTTGCCAGCTGTGCGTGAGGTAGCACCAGGTGTCAGCATTCCTCAGCTTGTACCGAACAGCAATCCCACAAGTAGGCGTGAAGACATCATCACTAGGCAGAAGGTCGTACGTCCACAAAACAATGACAAAACATACACAATCAGCACACCCGCAAGAATAGAAATGTTGATGGTCAGATATCGACACCTGCACTGATCTCTAACCCCTTCCACCGCCGCTGATAAGAGGTGTCCGCTCAGATGCAGAAGGGGAAGCCAAATCAGCATTCAAAGTGTTGTCATTGGCAGCCATACCTTCAACCGCGGTGGGCGGGGGCCGTGAGCGACCGCGGGAGTGTGAGAAAAAAACTTGAGGGTTTTTGTGTATGATATGCCTCAATCGTCCTCCTCGGACCGTCTTCATGAACGCTAGCTGCTCGCGGGTTTCATCCATTGCTAGATCGCCCCCGTCGTGCCGGCTTTCGCCAGTGGCATATATATGTAAAATAAGCGTGGAGATGACTTTATCTGGGATCAAACGAATCATGATCCCCATCGGTACTGCGAGAGCGCCCAGCAACACACTCACTGCCCACTGGGACGGCTGGTCTAGACGCTGCACGGCAAATGCCTTCCCGCCGAGGAAGACGATTAGGACTTGGCCACCGATAATGATGATCTGAATAACGATAAACCATCTGTTTCTTAGGACACCCTGCATAATATTTAGGTGATTATCAATCCGACGGCAGCTGCAGGTGATCACTTAGTTAGCAAACCCACCAGGGGAAACCTCTGTACTTACTTGTACTGGTTGAATACTTGCATGAAGACAAACGTATTGAATATCACAGTCTGCGTAGACCCATTATCCCAATCCACAAAGAGGGACACACCACCAAAGTACAGGAAGAGTGTCACCGCCAATTGATAGACGGCCTGGCCAATGATCATTTTCCACATTGTCAAGGTAATTAATGGCGCGGATTTGGGATCAGGCTTGCGCTCGAGCACGTAAGGCGAAGGAGGATCAGTTGCTGTGACATAATTAGCAAACTTGCTAAGTGTAAAGGTTGTGAGAGAATACCAAGTGCAAGAGCGGCGAACGTATCCATAATGAGGTTGACCCACAGCAGCTGCACGGCGCTGAGGACAGAATCTTCCTTGTTACTGGCAACAGAGGAAATAAAGGTAAGGACGACAGCCGTGATGTTGACAGTTATTTGGAACTGAAAAAGATGATCAACTTTTGATCTATAACCGGTGCATGGTCTGCCTACTTGAAGGAATTTCTTGACGGCGTCATTAACCGTGCGTCCCCACGCTATCGCCTTGACAATTGATGCAAAATTGTCGTCTATAATGATAATATCTGACGCTTCCTTGGCAACTTCGGTGCCAGTGAGGCCCATTGCGAAGCCAACATCGGCGGTCTTAAGTGCCTGCGCATCATTTGTCCCATCCCCAGTCACAGCGACGGTCTCGCCAAGTTTCTTGAGCTGGGTGACCAAAATCTTCTTGTCGTCCGGACTTGACCGCGCGATGATCTGTAGCTTTGGAATCAGCTCGACCATCCTACCCTGGCTCAACTGACGGAATGCAGGCCCTTCGATGGCGACACCTCCAGGCGTGTAGATGCCGCACTGCTGAGCGATAGCTTTTGCTGTGATAATATTGTCGCCAGTCAATATTCTGACAAAAACTCCGGCGCGCTGACACTGGCGGACTGCGTCAGGGACTCCTTCACGGACAGGGTCCTGGATGCCGAAGACGCCTAGCATTGTCATGTCCCTGAATATTGGTTCAAACTCTACCGTTTCGCCGTCATTTTCGCACGTCACCGTCTCACGAGGCGGCCAGATTTCGAAGTCTCGATGCACAAGCGCAATACATCTTAGAGCTCGAGACGCATAATCGGTGATGATAGTGTCTATCGCGACCCTATCGTCCACGGAGAGTGGTGCTTCCGCCAGACCGTTAGTTGCGTCCTGCACGATCCGTGTCGATTGACGGAGTAAGATCTCTGCAGCTCCTTTGACCAGCATTCGATATGTTCCATTATCCATCTGGATGACCACCGCCATACATTTGCGGCCTGAGTCAAACGGAAAGATCTGCGTGATCGTCGCGTTTGCTCTCTCCTCGCCTACTGATCCAAGCCCGAGTTGCTCTCGCGCGAATGAGAGCAAAGCCGTTTCCGTTTTAGATCCAACAAACGTCGTTATTCCATCAGTGTTACTTTCGAACGCCGTTGAGTTGAGAACGATTGATTGGAGCAAGTGGTTTTTCATCGATGGTGAAAGCGTATATACAAATTCAGAAGCCGAAAGTGTTCCTGAGCCTGGTACGCTGGCCGGATCGTTCGCGGAAGGTTGCTGTCCGAATTGCAACGTGGTGCCTAGAGCCGCAGCGACAACGGTCATCTTATTCTCGGTAAGTGTGCCAGTCTTATCGGAGCAAATGGTAGTAGCATTTCCCATGGTCTCACATGCTCGGAGCAAGCGCACGAGGTTGTTGTCCTTGATCATTCTCGTTGTTGCAAAGGCGAGAGCGAGGGTGACCGCTAATGGTAACCCCTCAGGCACTGCTACAACGACAACGGTGACGGCTACAATAAAAATCCGCAGAAAAACCTGGCCTTTCGCCTCCGCGCCGCCTTCAATATCTTTCAGGCGGATTAGAAATTTGGTGAAGAGCACCAGGAATAATATCAAGCCTGAGGTAAGGCCCACCTTAGCAATATAATCTGCCAGCATATTAAGTTTCACTTGCAGCGGGGTAGTCTCGACCTCATCCTGGAGAGACATCATGGTTCGGCCATAAGTTGAGTCGATCCCGATAGCAGTGACCAGAAAAGTTCCCATACCCTCTTCCACTTTCGACCCGGACATGATGAAAGGATCAATCTTCTCCAAATCTTCATTCGGTCCAACTACCCTGTAGGCCTTGTAGCCGGAGATTTTCCGGCGGAGGTCTGACTCTCCTGTTACCGAAGACTCGTCGCATTTGATGCCCTGTCCGTCAATTAAGATCCCATCAACCGGGGCTATGTCGCCTGGTTCCAGGCACATCACGTCCCCAACCATAGCGTCATAGGTCGATACCTCCATTGTTTTGCCCGAGCGGATGATCTTGACAAGTCGATCTTCTTTCTTCTGGCTAAGCTTCGCGAATTGCCGTTCTTTTTGCCAATCATTCGCCGCACCGACTGTGACGACAACGACGATGGCAATAATGATTGCTGCTCCCTCTACCCATTCCACACCTATTCCATGCACGGATCGCGGAATACCCACGGCGAGGGAGACAACAGCGGCAATGGATAATAGGATTAGCACCTTATCATTATATGCGAACCACACGAGCTCCCAAATCGGTTTGGGCTTCTTTTCAGGCAGCTTGTTGATTCCGAACGTCCGCCGCCGATCCGCAAATGGTTCCTCTGGTTGCTTCGTTGCCAATTCGTCCATACTGGCGCCATATTGTCGGACAAGATTCTGGGACGCCATCCCGTCAAAGCTCATCCTGCCATCCAACACGGTCTCGTCTATACTCAAGCCGCTCCGCAGATCGGTTCGCAGACCCTTTTCCAACCCGCGCAATCCACCAATAGCGCCATAAACCCTGAGGTTCTTGGGATTAAGGAGTCGGTTCAGCTGGCCAGTCGAGAAGGCGAACTTGTTCTCGACCTCAAGGCCGGATTCCCTGCTGGGTTCCAATCTGAGGGTATCTCCCTCATCTCCGGCATAGCCCTTGTTTAGCAGGGTGCGAGAAGCCATGCGCATATCTATATTTCCAAGGTCACTTGATGTTGGGGTGTTCATTTCTGGCTGTACTGTTCGGGCGCGAAGTGGCGTAAAGGGCGCAGGCGATATGGAAATGTTCGGATCAGTCATGGTTGTCGTTTTCGTTTCCTTTTTTCATTTAGCTTTGAAGGTTCGTCGAGAAAAATTTCCCAGCTTTATTGACATTGGCCTGTGGCAGAATATGAAAGCTATGTTCTTGACATCTGTTTATACCGCTTCCCCCGGCAGAATAAGGTAACAGTATGGAATTATAAGTATGACTATAGGGTTGGTGGAATGGAACTCCCTCATTGATCCATGTCGGATTGAATACGCCATCGGCCGCCATCGGCCGAGCACGTCACCTTTCCCCATAATTTACGTCATCAACCAGACCACTGGCATACGTCAATTGATGAGCCAAACATGTAGTAGACTACAATGGGTATCGTCTCGCTACTCCACACTGCTGAATATGACAATCACTTCGCCGATCTGTACTTCAACTAAGGCAGTCCGGCAGAGCTGTGAGATATACAAGGAACCATGCATAAAGCTCTTCGGATACCCATTTCTCTCGAGAGGTACGCACGACAGCATACCACGCCTTTATCTGCTTTCTCCGCAGTGCTCCCTTAGCGGCTTCTTGCTCTTCGCCAATACTTACATTATCAATGAGAATGTAGGGTATACAGTTTCATCGCTGGGTCAGCAATGGGTGGTGTATTTACCTACCATTATACTGCTGCAAATTTCCGGGTATCAAAAAGCTCGAGATATTGGTACGTCCATTTTTGTACTCGCGATTGCAATGCTAATACACCCCGCCGTTCTCACGGCTGGATTTAAATCACAGAGCCTGCAAACTAGGGTGATGGAACTGTACCCGCGAATTAAGCAACTGGAGATCATTATTCATCAGTTAGAAAATGGTGCGTAGGTTTCAAGGATCGACGAGTCTTGACGACAGGGAACACTATCGGTGGCCAAATTGCAGAGCTGCAAGTGTGAAAGGTTGGCATGTACTACTACTTACTACAAAACTAACATTTGATCCCGGGTATGAGAATATGTATGGCACAGCTCCGAATCGATTCTTTAGAAAACATATGTCTAGGAGGCTTACCTATCCGGGGAAAATACCTAGCCGAACAAAGAAATCCCACACCTTTTCGGTGAGGGTAACAGCGCACCGAATAGAAGCTCTCTAACATTTGAGGCTATATTTGCTATTATCTACCAACGCCCCGCGGATTGTAACCAATTAATATTTAGAGCTTCCCTAAGGTATGAAAGCTTGTTAGACGACTAAATTAGATTATATAGCTAACACGAAGGGAAATTTCTTTACTCGGCTCGTCTATTAACCTGCCTCTCTTCTTTCGCTGTTCTATCGCTAAATCGTCGCTTTGCAACTCCAGAAGTTAAAGGCTATGAAGTAACAATGCGCCTGCGTGATTTAGGCTTGTTTCGAGGCTGCGGACGCGCTAGGATATGCTCAAGATGATGGTTGATGGTTTGTGTGATCGAGTTGCTCTGCAGCTGTTTATAGTGATTCAGGATACGGAATATGCGGCGGGGTTCCTCGCACTCAATAGCTTTTTAACGTTCTGGACATTCTTGTGTACGTGCTGGGAATTGGCAGGAGCGAATATGTAATGCTTGACGAAGCCAGTGGTGGAGTATTCCCATCATACCATTGAAGCTTTGGAGTCGATTCTCCTTGCGTGCAAAGTAGCTTATTCCTCGGCGTCACACATTACAATTTCAAAAGGCTGGCACGCAACCCACACAGGGATCCAAAACCAGTCGGCGGACAGCGCCCGGGAGACGGCAGGGTAAGCATTACTTTTTACCTTGACGAGGACGACTAATAGAAAGTCGTCAATGTGGTGCGTATCCACCCAGTCCAAACGTCGGAGTGGATCAGAAAAATGCGGGAGTATGGAGAGCAGGATATGATTTGGAATAACATAAAGATGCGAACAGCCAGCATATCGCCTAGCTTCAAGACAGCTACGAGCGATGGTGCTAATGTCATCCTGCTAGTCCCACTGAAGACGAAGCAGTTAATGAGGAGGGCGCAGCGAGTTGACCCTCCGCTAAGGTACATGGACGGTGATGGTTGTAATACTGGGATGGGCACGGGGTTCGATTCTTGGAAACGATTTAGTATTGAGTCGCCATCAAATACGGTAGCCACAAAAGGTCCGATATCGTCACAGTGAACAATGTACAAGACAAAGTAAGATCGGAGTCACGAGGCATATATCTGGTTGCAAGTGTGTTGGATATCACGGTGGCTGGAGTTCATGGCAGGGAATGGGAGCAGATATATACCAAAGAAGTGACCTGTAAAAGTCCAAACTTCGGTCAACCTGCCACTTTCTCACCTTAAGACTGGGCTTACCATAATTCGACGACGTAGTGAAGGATACTGCTCCATATCCTTACACGCTTGAGATATTCAAGAGCTACCTGGCAAGGAATCACTGTTCTGAGTTCCTCTAGTTTCTCCTGGATCTGAGGGAATACAGTGCGAGGTACGAGTCCGCCTATAGCCGGGGTGAACCACCTACTTCTCAACGCGATGAGCCAAAGCAACTACTGAGTCTCTGGCGAAGGCTAATTTCCGTTTATATCAACCCAGGGTCATCGCATGAATTGAATTTGTCATGCGGGGGACGTGAGGAACTTCTCGAGTATATGGATGGAATTATACCCCCTCCTCCATCCTTTATTGAAGATGTCGTGAAGAGAGTACATGAATCTTTCCAATGGTCGATTTTCCTCATGTTTCTAAAACAGTTGCTTGCAGCCAAGCACCGTTAATCAGACAGGCTCAATTCCCGCGGAGGTCGTGTCAGGTATTCCTACGCCCTCCTCGAGGGGCGACTTGTTGGCGAATTTTTCCGTCGATGGTTTTCTGGATACAGCGAAGCAAGATCATGTCGAGCCCAGCAATAATGCTAGGGAAAATGATATACACACAGCGACAGAGATGGAAATGCCGACAGATCTCTCAGCGCTGTCTGGCCTAAAAGCAACCTTCACACAAAGTTGTTAAGTAATAAAGAGATGGAGATCCGGCGTCAAAATGGTCGTTCGGAGGACTTTTCATCGATAATCCCATGTAATAGTCTGCTGCTTATTATATCCAATTAGGTATTGGCTGTTTGTACCATCCACTGATTCCACTCCCGTTCAAAACTGCTAAGGCTCATATCACTTGACCCACTTTGTCCCGGGTTAAAACCTTTTCGTTAAGTACAGCTCGCATCCGGGGTGACGGACACAATCCCTGAGTTTGCAAAATCCGGTCGAGGCACTGGCTATCAAAGACAGTAGGCGCAAGAAACGTAAAGTGGATAAGCTGGTTCGACGATAGTATTAAAATTCCCATAACTTCGAAAAGGGCATCGCGTTGGCCCAGATCGTTGTACTGGGCACTACATACGTCAATACAGGTGCCCATGCCTTCGATAATATAATGGCAGTCCCCAACGTGTCTGCCAGGTAATGAGTCGTGACGCTTTTCTTCAGCACCTGGGTGGTAACTCACATCTAGCTATCACTTTCCTTCCTCGTGAGATAATCTTTACCTGAAGTTCGTTTACTCGGCATATCGGCCCTTTCGCTGCCACGGGAGATGGCTGACAAAAGCGAACAGTCGACCACGTCCTATCGACCTGATGGCCTTGGCCTATACAGAGAGTTGGTAAAGACCCTCTTTTTGAAACGAGATTTAGGGCTCATACACTATGCCAATTGGAAGACGTTTTCAGTTCTCGCTTCCATCAAACGGATTGTTAGCTCTCTTTCTGAGGCTACGGAGGTGAACGAGGATACGGATCAAGGAAGAATAACCGAAGGTCCAGCTCAACCATCGAGGTTGCTAGCCAGGATGGTTCTTTTCACACAGTATATATGCTGACAGGAGTGTTTCGAGCCTATGTTATGTCAGGAATGCCATTAGCCTAAAGGTTATGATAGTCCGCCGTTCGATATTGGATATTCCAGGAGACACGGATTGAGGTATATCTATACCTACTTTTGATTTTCATTGAGGACATGAACCCTTTCAATTTGACCTACAGCTAGCTCATATTGGTCCTTCAGACAAAGCACTCAATGCTTTATGGGCATCTTCTTCTGCAACTTCGGGATAATGTCGCGCAGTAGTTTCTCGTATTCATATACTTTCTGCATTAGTGTTTCAGTTTCTCTGTTACACGCACAATGAGTCTAAGTTCAGTAAAGTAGCCAGCTAGAGCTAGAATACTCTACCTTTCCTTGCTTTCTCGTTTCCTGACCGGATACCAGCATTCTGCCTGAGCCACTGAATAGCGTCAACGTCTCGGTTGGTGCCCGTCACATTTTCGATTTATGTTTCCGACACGGTTCGCAGGTACTCCTCACAGTATCTATGCGTAATTGAGGGAAAATAGAAACTGTAAATGATTGTGGTACTGGATGCCGATCTTTCAACAATCTACTTGGGTTGGACAGAGAATAACACGCGCATCCCTCCAAGACTTTCGATAATGCGAGGCCGAAGGGTAAAAGAAAGTCATTTGTGCGTTTGGGCCCTGCGATAGATCTACGATTGCATATGTAATAGTCACTACCCATATTTCTTTTTGGCCTAGTAGTGATAAGGTTACATTCACATACCGTTCAATCACATGGGAGCCCGACGCTTAGCAGACATGCTGGGAGATTCAGCTGCCTTTCTTTTTCCCGTGCGAACATCGAATTTAATGACGTAGTCACGTAAGTTATCCACGGATATCTGACCGTCTTGCTCTTCAAATCCCTGCCCTGGACCACACTTCCTTCCCACTAGAACGAGATGCTCCCGAAGAGCAGCCTCATTGATATCCTTCATATCTGGGGCCTTTATCCCATAGTCATCAATGATGAGGAAGTAATGGTCCCGCCCAAGATCTCGCAGAGTAGAACGCAGACCCAGCTCTGATTGTATCAAGAACTTATAATAAGCCCGAGATTCAAAGAGGAAAAGGACAACCAGGGTGGTGTTTTCCGATTCGTACCATAGTCGAAGAATATCCGTCACCTTTCGATGTAACGACACTACCGCCTTTTTCTCTAAAGGGGCCTTGCTAATATGGTCCTCGAATCCCGCAGCCAACGGTACGTCCTGTTCCACACCGTCCATGTAGTCAGTGAAGGTGTTTGACAGACTGAAATCAATGTCGACCGGTGTATGGCTCGGAGGTCCCGACGGTTCATCGGGAAGATTCAAGCTGTTGTCCGGAAGGAGAGAGTGTGATCGCATTCTGTCGCGATTGGGTGTCCCCGGGGGGTGTGGTAGAAGTTCCACCGGACTGCGTTCGTTTACGGCTTCGTCCTCTTGTTGTTCTGTCTGCATAATGTCCGTATGAGTTTCACACTGATGCAGCCTCTCCTCTGATGACGTAGAAGACGGTAAAGCAAAGACATCATAGAGAGAGCTTTTTCCAAAAAAGGCAAATATTATCTCCCTCGTTACGACAAAGGATGTAAGGTACAGTGCACAAGACTGATCAGCACTGAACACATTCTCCAAAAAGAGGTAAGAGCGATCTTGTTGGTGTTCATCTTCCAGTGGACAGTTATACCTGCGGCGGGTCATAGTCCGCGCATCGTCCGTGACAAAACGTGGCACACCGCGTTGTGTTTCTTTGATTCGCTTGAGATTCCGCCAGCATTCTTTTAGTCGATGCGTCATTGACCTCAGCTTTCCCTCGTCAATGTGATAAAAGCCATCGACACAAAAGACTCTCAGCATGTGATCTGTATCCGTACTGTCGATGTCCTCTTTTCGGAGAGCTTTGATTTCGGCCGACGAGAATCCTAGCTTCCACGCCAGCGTGGCCATGCTGTTCAAGCTATGCGTTTCCGTGGACCACGACGCCATCCGACGATGACATGTGGTATCTGCATGTGGCTTAACAGAGTGTCTCAGGCTAAACAGCCAAAGCTGTGTCATGCTGACTATGAATGGACTGGCCAGGGAAGGTAATGGCTTGAACACATGTTCAGAAGCTTGCAAACCGCACGTCATACCCATGTTCTGGGAATACCAACATCGCAACATAGCTTCCCTCACCGTTCCCTTGAACCTGGGAGGAAGAAGGGAGCGGAATATTTTTGCCGGACGTTGCAGATACAGTGTGTCCTGGACTAGCGTGCGTATAGAAAGGAGACGCCCGGGAACATTTAATAGCCTGTTCTTGAGAGTCGCCCTCTCCGAGTCTCCTTGCACACAGGGAAAGCATATTTCCTGATCTATAAGTTACATGATCGTGTTGCTGTCCTCCGATGAGTAGGAGGGCCTGAGACCTTCCACGAGCCGGACTGAACTGGGGTCAACCATGTACCCCGTATCATCCGGAAATAGATATGACCATGTGTTGTGAATCTCGGAGAGGTAGTGAAATATGTACTGCCAATTTGTTCAGCATCTGCCAAGTTACACAACCGAGGGATGGCCTACCTCGTGACACCGAAGTCCAAGGATCCATTCAATATGGTAGGCTTTCAGGGGATACCAAAGGCCAATATAGTGTAGTAAATTGTCAAAGCCTTCGCAAAGAAGCCGGTTTTGCTGAAGCCGACCAAATTGCTTTCGCCGATCCTCAGTTCTGAACCTTGCCCACCACTTTTGCTCTTGGGCCGTGTTGCCCAGTAGATGATACCTCCGTAGGATCTGATATATTTCCCCATCTTTGAAATCCTGCGCATAGGAGGATTCTTCGCGCAGCTGAGCTAATGCGTCAGACGGTATATCTGACTATGTCGTTAATGATATCTTCTCGTATACCGTAGCAACTATATCACATACCGGATAAATATAGCTCCACCAACCACCGATCTTCTCCAAATGCCTCTCCAGCTCTTATCCGATGTTTCCCATATGCACACACTAGCCGCACAGTATCAGCAAATTCCAGGTTTGGCGCACTGCCGTAGTCGAAAAGATTTGCCTGAGCTATTCCGGTCTGTTCGAAAGCTCGCTGTAATGTCTCCTCACTTATAGTGGCAACCACTCCATGTTCAGGATCAAGGCTGGCGCACCCCTCAAGTTTGAACACGTTCAGTAATCGTTTTATATTAGAGTCATCGAGGGGTCTTGACCCCAGGATGGCATCACTTTCGAAGGCCAGGTGGCGTGTCTGAATGACCGCATGGCCTCGATAGTATTGTAGCCTTTTTTGTGCTAATTTATTAGCTCTATGTCCAAGACGGTTATCTGCCGGCGCCATGTCTCATTTAGTATCTCCCAGTTACCAAGCTCACCGTTATATGTTCAACTGTTTTTCGCGGCACCTTTTAATGACAGGCATTCGCGGACAAGTTAATACATTGTCGCCTATACATGATTGGTCCGGCGAACCGATCGAGGAATACCAGAAAACAGGGACCCACCACAGAGTAGGAATTCACTATAGAGTAGGAGCCGACTGGGGAGTAGGAACCCACCACAGAGTAGGAACCGACTACTGTACAGAGTAACCCACTAGGTCAGCTGAGTAGGACCAAACAAAATAAGGATCGACTGAGAGTTGATGCGATACCAAACGGTTTCGCACGGTTTGCACTTCGTCTGGCGGATACCGGCGATGATTTCCCATTGGGACAATGAGATAAACATTGTAATAGTCAGACCTTAATACTGAGTACCGATGAAGCATTGATAAGATTTACTATCATGACCCCACACTACATCGGAAACCGAATTTAATGATCTGATTGTTTGCATCTCAACCCAGCAACATACGCCTTCCAAGTTCTATGCCATGTAAAGGATTACTGAAGTTGGAGAGGCTAATAACTGGTTCTCCGATGTCTCACTCGCAATTGCGTATCTTCAGTATGTCATCGCAAATAAAATTAAAGGGCAGTTTATTGTCCTTGAGGAACACGACTCCAATCCGGACACATAAGGGCAGGGTACTGAAGTAATGTCGCTTCAGGCTCCAGGCCCCTCCTGGTGTTGCTAGGCACAAGAACTCGTCCTTGAGAGAGAGCAGATCAGCATCACGTGTTCCATTAGCACCTGAAATCAGCTTACATATAAGAGCTCTTTGGCGGGCTTCTCCTTTGAAGTTTTTATAAAATTGCGGACTAAATCGGAAAGTGTAGATTCTGCCGGACTTTCCCCTGAGATCAACGTTGTCGAATCGCTGAGAGATATTGCGATAGATCCCACTCCCTCTACATCGGCTTTCGAAGCGGACGAGGTCCTTCCCCTCAGCATGCTATCTCCGACGTTGGCTGATAGATCGTGAGCAAGGCCCAACAGCAAAGGATAATTCCTCCTTCCTAGCTTGATCTCCCCTTTCCAGTTCAGAAGGATATTGCTGCAGTTAACTGAGCCATGGGATATCCCAAGTTCAGAATGAATAACTGCAAGGCCCCTCAAAGTCTCTCTACAGACGGTAGCTACGTCTGCCTCGCTGAAATCCACAATACCTGCGACGCAACCTAGGGAAACGGCCAGGTGCTCATACTCGTACACCAACCAAAGCGAACTGGAGTCAACGTAGAAATCCACCAATAATTCCAGATTCTCGTGGGCAGCCTTGCAGAATTTCCACGACTTCGCGATCTCACGCTTTTTGATGAGGAATGTAGGGAGTCCTTGTACGTCGCCCAGAGCGATTACTCCAGGTCCAGCTTGATCGATATTGTACGTCTTATGGTACCCAATTCTTGGAACCTCTTCCTTTAATGTCGATAGAGATGAGCCCTTTTTGTGCGGCCGAATAGGAACGCCGAACCGATACAAATTCTTGGACTTTGGGAAGTTTGCTCCGTTGTCCGGCGGTCCTAGGTCTTCATCGTTAACGTCGCGCGGAACGGTGCTCTTGCTGCGAAAGTCTGATTCTGCTGGCAGGATAGTCAGTCTGTTGGATTCTTTCGACATGGACGTGGAATGACTTTCACGCCGGAGGTAAATGGCTTTGAGGAGGAGCAATGAGGCAAGGCCAAGAGTGAAAAAGATAGAAACGAGGGGAACACAGTAAAAAGAGACTTGATTTATTTATCGCAATGGAACGCCTCGGCACCGAGAGGAACCCAGCCCTATGTATTTCCTGACTGGACCCGCTGTCATTTACCGTCACCTTTGTGTGCTGCAGACATTTATCGGAGGAGAAGCGAGTAACCTTTTCTTTGACATTGATGATCGAGTAATGCAAATGGAATCAACAACCAAGATCACAAGAATCAAAGGCACATGCTAGCTGACTAAACCGGCGAGGTATACTTTACCTGGTAGAGGTTCGCTAGGCCGTAGTGGTCGAATTATAGTATCATATCTGCGCACATTGGTGGAAAGACATCAAAACAAGAATAGTCTAATACCAGCTCTGGGTTTTTTTATTGTATCTACTTAGCTTATATTAACTAATCTATAACTTAGATAGTGGAATCTATCTGGTGGGTTTGTTTACACATATTCATAACGCAAGAACTTCACATATTAATATGTATAGCTAGTCTACTGATATTGATATGACAAGATTCTGGCCTAGAAAGTCTATATCACATGAGTACATGAGATTATATAAATCATTTATCTGCAGACTTCCAACTTCATTTTGAAAAAGAGGACAACATACAATATTGTAGGGCGTTGGACCCACTCTCATGCGACCCGTTACAGTGTCTGCAGATGATCTGCTGAGCACGCTTCCGAGCCTTAAGCTACGTCAGCAGCTGCGACAGTGACGAACGCGGTATTGGTTCAACTCAGCATCTCGGTGGGCAACCGAAATACGCGAGGTCCCTTTTGGTGTCGCACATTGATACAGTGCGAATAAAGGGATAGGTTCTCCATGATTAGTGGCTATATAATGCACAGAAGGCATTACGAACCAAAACTATCGAAATTGGTACTTCACTCGAGAAACAACCGCGTTGACAGTCTTAATAAAAAGATTAAATAAAAATGAAAATTACATTGCATTGCAAATCCGAGTACGTGTCCAAAGGCACGAACCAGGCTTGTGGGTGTGAGACCTGCTTGACGCGAAACCTGCTGATTACATGTATATGGGCCACTGTATAGCTGAAAAGGCATGGAATCAGCATAAGTTTAATTTCGTGTTCGGACACTGTTCATGATATGATGTTCTTAGGCTTGCGCATCTTGTGCACAGTCCTCGTCCTTGTCTTCTATCAGCGCATTATCTTCATCACATAGGGGCATTAATTGCTTGGGACCGGCAACCACCACAGCATGTTTCAGGTGGCCAGGAACGGCTGCCGGATCAACTAGGCGATGCCCTCTAGAGGTCAGTCTTGCATAGAAGAAGTGAGGATGGCTGTCAAGGTATTGTTTAAAAAGCCGACGCGCGCGGGGCAAAGGCAAATAGTACATAGTTGCCGGTGTTCCCATCTCGTACAGAATGCCTTTACCCTCTGCTCCTGATGATCCCGGTGATGGCAGGTCCTGCGGCCTCTTCCGAGTCTTCCATCCCAGAAGCCCGAGCCGAGAATACGACGGGCCAGCAACCGGTGACACCGCGGTTGGAGGACATTTGTGGACTGGTGTATGTTGGGGGTGGGGCGAACCTATTCGTGTGGTGGATGAACTGAAGAGATTACTGTCGCCTAGTTATACCAGCTCCGCCGAATCAAAGAGCGGCCTTCTGGCAGGCTCACCATGTGATGAGGCGGCTGGGGAACCATAGCTAGACGGGCTGTAATTGATTCGTTGCCCAGGTGTGTTACCATCCTGCCATACATCATGCAGCAGCGGCTCGGTACTAGTCCTCCGCCTATCTGTTTCCAGGTGACTGCCATTGGTGGCGAGGATCCTCCTTGGCTCGCGACACAAGGAGGGGGATAAGAGATGCACACTGTGATCTGGGCTATGAAAGGTGGCCACAGGCTGAGATAGAAGGAATCTATGCTTCTTGTTTCGGGCCTTGTAGGTGTGCAGGGACGCATTTACGACCGGTTCGGGTAAGATTGGAAGATTGCCAAGGAACGCCTGAAAGATATCCCGAGCGATTGTATATGGAGTCAGGTCCTCTCCTGCAACACAATCCCGGTGGGTGTTTATATTCTGCAGCGTCAGGAACGGCTGACTTTGCAAAAATGTTATTTCAGAGGGCATGCCGCACCGATGGCGCAGCTTCCAGGGGCCTGTCCCATTTCGGGTTAAGTGGGGCTCTTGGAAGTGTCTCCGGCGTTGATATTGAACTGGTCGGAACCCCCACTGCTGGAGTATCGCAGCAATTTTGGGTGTACGAAAGCCCTGCGACCACGCAAGATAAGCCAGGGCCGTCCAACAGCGCTTAGATTTCTCCCGTGATCGATGGACGCGTTTTGCTGCTCCACGACGGTCGCGTAGAGGCATGATGCTGACCAGATGGGGGAAGCACCGCATGGTGAATAGCCATAACCATCAGTATGCGTGGAGGAACGTCGCTCGGCCATTTTTTGTATGCGGTTCGGGTGCGCTGTAATAGTGCCAGAGGCAAGTTTGGATTGTATCCCCAGGAGCATCTGGGATGAGCCTTCGCAATGCCAGCGCACACGGCAGGAGATATTTCGTATCCTCCATAAACGTGCGTAGCGACGGAATGATAGTCGCTACAGATAAAAGCCGACGGGCAAGAAGCGCACGTCTCTCTGGGTCTGTCACTCCCGGAAAAAGTACGCCTACCGACAAAAGACGCCTGATGAAATCGTGGTCAATGGCAGACCATACCGGCGACCGGCCCTGCAACAGCCGAACAGATTCGGCATCCAAATCGGAGACATGTTGGGGGCCCATGATATAGGTCCAAACATTCAGGATGTGCTGGATGTAATACACATACTCCTTGCACTATGTTAGTCTGCGTTTCTGGTTGTTCTGCGACATTCGGGATGTTGCGAGTGTTCCTACATGTGGGCATTTCATACGCAGCAATCGGTTGATATTTCCCGCCATAAAGCCGGAACGGAGGCCAGGAATCCGCAGCGCCTGGAGAAGCATGTTCAGTAACGGCAGGTCCTATTGCCGGGCCCGTAGCCGCTCAATAACCTGCTTCTCCTTCAGACTCAATCCACTTAAACCTGTCTCGTCATGGCCAGCGAGCTCGTATTGTCGGTACAACTTTAGTATATCTTCATCCGGTATGAGCTCCGGAAAGGAAGGGCAAGGGTGGTACCTCAACACCATTCCTCAAAGAAGAAAGAAATGTTGTGCCCATGACACCGCATTACTACTCAATAAAAATACATAATAAGCGTGCTTCTCTGTGTCAATAGGCGGCAGAGCTTGCTCTGAACCGAACTTGCCCATTGCCATCCTATTTCATATAGCTCTTATATATCTTTGGAAAGACAATTATGATATCCAAAATCAACAATCAATAGGCGCTGATTGTACCCCGCTGTACCAGCCAGGGGCGCTTTACAGTAAAGGAAAAAGTATCTTGCGGCACAAGTTCTCGGAGTTTTAAAGTAATGTGGAGCCTACCTTTCTCTACCCTGACTATCTCTCCGGTGAGAAGTCTGCCGAGCTTCTCTCAGTACTATATTCATATGAACATTCAGTTTAGGATAATTTCTGCCTTTGCAACGGCTTGAAACCCGACTAATTTTCTTTTCTTTCGCTTTTTCCCCCCATTACATTAGAAACCCCGCAGTAGCTTGGACCGGCCGTATAATTGGAAAAATACAAATCACTCCACTACCATCCTGCCATAACTCCTCCGTACCTGCTTCATCCCTGTGTGAATACAAGGCTTAGCTGGCTCAACAAATGCCGGAACTATACTTCTGGACCAATAGTGCGCCGCATACCAGGCTCAACGAGTACAGTACCCATCCAGCCTGCCGTATCACACCCTTTCCATCTCCTTAGACCATGCTTGCTGTTTTTATGCTTAGCTCAAGAGCTATTCTTCAGTCTACTCTGGAGCCACTCTTCCTGACGATTCTCAAGATAGGCACAGCGTACAAGGCAAGCTGCCGCTCGCTTGGAGTGCATTTTCCTCACGAGAGTGGCCCAGGGTGTGTTTTGACGACGCAGGGCAAGTAATATTAAATCATCCACAGGTGTCCAATGGCTATCGTGATCCCTATGCTATTCAACGTGCCCTAGGTCCGGGGCTGTATTCGGGATTCCGACTGTCGACGGCTCCTGTTGGGTAGGTCTTTTGGCCTTGTCGGGGATGGATCTCGGCTGCGTGGAAGTTGGTACATCACACTGAGAAGGACCGGAATGGCTACCGTCGACGCTCATGTTTGGCAAGCTACTTGTGATCCAGTGCTTGTGAACTCCTTTCACAACTTCGACGCACGTGATTGTTGGATGACAACACTATCCGCAATGGTAGGAAGCGCCAATGCAGTTGGTTTTCAGCGGACTCTCGTGTACCGTAGATGGTGTTTTTAGACGGAAGGTCAGGAAATGGAAATATGGAGGAAATATACTATCAGTCAACGGCACACATAGGCAGATTTGCTCCGAGCAGATTCCATGGACTGCTCACTAAATTTATTTGTTCGTACAGGCATCTGGGTATGTGGATTAGCGTCTCACCGGATATCAATCTATTCTTAATTCTCTATATCTAGTTAGGCTCCCCTCGGCTCGGTGCTTGACCTAGTTTCCCATGCCACTCCGCCTGCTGAACTGTACAGAATTAGTGAAAAGGTTTGTTAGAATAGAATATATATTCTTGAACGCCCTTCTTCTTACTCTAGGCATGTCCAATTATGTTGTATACCGACAAGCACCACTCTATGTATTATTATGCAGACATCATTATTACCACTGCCTTAAAATGGTTTCATTTTACAGTACTGACTCAGTCCTACCAGTACCTGCTCCATCAACTCGCCGTTTGGACAGATAATTAACACCTATGAACATGTCTTGAGAGTATGATTCATCATTTCACTTGATAGATCCTATATAAGCTGATAATATTACTACCTTGGTACTGGATAAAAAGTGATTTCATATATTCCATGCAGTAGCTCAATATGTTTGCATCGCGACATGATATTCTACATATACCAAGAGCAAGTAGTGCATGCATCCACCCCTTCAGCTAAATAAATAAAAATCTGTGTAACAGACCAGATATCCTGGAACACTTTCCCAACATTGTATAACTGCTTATATAGCCTAAGATGCAAGGCTGCAGCCAAAGACCACAATAGCACAACACATGGCCCCTAAACTATACCGGCTCGCGGATCCCCATTCCATCCGAGCAATACCCAGAATACCATGACGCACCTCCTCCTCGATAGAAGACTGCAGAGTGCCTAGAACACCGGAGGATACTGTGAAGCATACCAGGCCGCACAGGCTGGCAACTGCCATAATAAGCCCCTTTATCCTGTGCACATAAGCCCGCGACCACCAAGAAAAGATCAAGATCAGGGCCACTGCAACGGATATCAGTACCAGACCTATAACCATAACAGACCGGGCACCTCTCCTGGCCGTAACAGCAGCCGACTGCTCAAAGTTTTATAACTGTGAAACAGAGTCCCCCAGCACGAGTTGCATGGAAGAAGGCAAAATAATTGAAAGATTTGCCGGAAACGGATGACACACCCGACGGCTTGGACCAGCCTGAAAGCACAATACTTAGATACCGATAGAAATCCAATTGAATTCACTCATATCACCTGTCAAGATGCCAGGGCGATCAGGAGCCGTGGTTGCTGTAAGAAGAGGCATATTACTAGCTGCTGTGATAGTCTCAGCAATATTATCATCTATGCTGGCCGATGATGCTGTGACGTAGGTCTCGCCCATGGTATAGGCCTTCTTGCCGCACTTAGACAGGAGGCCTTCCCCGTTTAACTGAGAAACATAATTAATTATATTCCAACTCAGTTGCTGCACATTGTATCACTGCAGATGCTCAGTAGTAGTTACCAACTCACATGAAGAGTGGCCACTCCCGCCTGCTGAACAGGGGGTCTGATCAAGAATAAAAGAGCCAAAATATCAGCCACTAGGAAGACTGCAAGAAGCCCTGCATATATAAAAATAGCAATTTACCTCTTCTTTCGGGTCTTTGCTGCGGTGGATGTTATTGGGACCAGGACATCTTCAATGGTCAGACGACCAGTAAATAGTCGTGAAGACATATACCGTCCTCCTCGGGTGCCGTTGCGTGCAAACTGGATGTGCGCCGGCCTTCCCACAGTAGATACCATATTATATTGGTAAGAGCCTCGTCACTATGTTTTCAAAGAAAATGTTTTCAGCCGCGGCGCTGGTGTTTCTTTGATAGCATGCAAATATATACAAAATAGGTATATTCGTGCTGGTCTAAGCGCCAAGTGACAGTTGAACCTTTATATGTATAAAGCAGGGATAGTCTCTGCAGATAGCCGGGGTCGAAAAATCTTTGCGGCTGCTAATTAATCAAGGTTCATCGCAGATCCCTGAGCTCTGCCAAGCCTCACACATATCAGTAGGACTGCTACGATCCACTGCTGGCTCATGAAGTTTTAAAATAACATGACAATTGTGGGTCCACCCAGGGCAGTCTGTGGAGACTGGAAAGTGTATAACCATACAGCATAATATTGTTCAGACTGCATAATGCCTGGCGACTTAATTAATATAAAACCCGCTAATCGTCCGAATATATTCAACGGCTTCCATCTATTCCTCCTGGTCTACACAAACAAGCACCAGCCGCAATACTTACAGAGCTCCAATTCACACGCAGGCTTTTTGCTTCTAAAACTTCTATCAGTCTCTATTCAAATCCCATGAGCTCATCATACCCAAGGCAGCAGCCTCGGCAAACAGACCTCACAATACCCGATGAAAATGAACCCAGCCCTGCTCAGCTTGAAGACGTAACCATTCCAATTCCTGCACATATGGGATGCAGCACTAGCCCCGATCCGAAGACGCTGAGCAGTGGCAGGGACCCGGTAACGCCCTCACCAACGAGGGCAGCACTGGACCAAGACGCGATCCGGCCAGCCACAGACCTGCCCATAGTAGCCTCGGCAAGGATTCATGCTAAGCCGATCCTGTTGCCAAGTCCAATCCCGCTTGGGACCTCTAGATCACCCTCCATCACTGTGACCAATTGGAACGCATATGCTCGCCGGAACGCCGCAGCTCGTATCTTGACATTGCAGCTAATCAATTGTATGGACAACGATGACAAATTGCATGATGAAGTTACCTCCTGGTACCAAGAGTAAGTCCGAGACTACAAATTTAACTCCAAGCTCAAATACTGACCAAGTTCCCAGATTTCGATTTCAGATATGGTCTCCACTGGCATCGATGATTAGTCTTAACTGGAGGCAGGTGGAGCAACTCTGTTGGCAGATGGAGAAGAAGGAAATTATCCGGCGCGCTACGAAGCGGGTGTAGACCATGATCTTTCAAGTTTTAATACGGGCTTGAATATCGAGGAGGATACAATAACATTTATTTTATCACTATAGAGTAAAAAGAGCGCGAGGAAGGCACTCTTGTAGTGGACCTAGAGTACTATACATTAAATGTGTCAATATCTCTTATTAGACCTTTTGTAGAAAAAAGTCCTTCTCACACAGCCCAGCAGAAATCTCAACAGGGCATGTTATCTCTGCCACAGTGCTATAACCCTGGAATACTGCGAAGCCCAACATGATGTCGCTGAGAATACGTTCCCGCGCGACGACACGACGGTTCGCGTGGAGCACGCCAGGAAGCGGGCCATGTAAGTTCACATATATCAGGCAACAATTCGGGCCGAATGTTCCCCGACAGTTGGCTGGCTCCGCATTCCGGCAACTGGCGTGGACGGAGGGTTTGGTACCAGGCCTGTCTGCGGCGAAGGGCTTTGTAGTACTCGCAAATCATCAGAGCGGGTATCTGAAAGCCATGCACTTCGCACTCGAACCGACGGGATCGCGATCTTGGGCGTGACTGACGCGAGATACTTCTATATTCGGACACGTAGGTGAGAAGAGCTTTTGCATTTCTCACAGAACAAAGGACACGGTAGCGGGCCCCGAAAGGAGTCTATATGTGTCCCATAATCCTCAGATACTGTAGGTGCGGCATAACAGGTGTTTCAGCTGGCTGTACTATTTCCATGACACTCGACAAGATCTCCATGACAAAAGCTCCTTCAAGGTAGACGTCCATGCCTGCAAGATCATGAGGCTGCCCAAACTATCAGGTCCGCTACTTTGTTAATATACGAATACCTTGGGGCTGACGCAAGGGCATTCTTCTAAGATGTCATTCTACAGCATACGTTCGCAACAAAGATGTGCTGTAACCTCTCCTGAGTCAAACACTAATTAATTATGTATGCTCCCGGTAGTATGACTTGCCTGCTTACACAGGCGGCTCAGCCGCTCTGACCCGTAGTGGAGACATTCGGGTATATGGTTATTCCGCGATCAGTGCGAGCGACCGAAGTACATGGCCATGCCGAATCGGGGTGGGGTATTACGCGCGATACGTCTTTCCTAATACGGACTAGCGTATCTCCCGCGTTCGGTCTATGGTTGGCAGCAACCGATGGCGGATTCGCCTACTCGCAGTCCTAAAGAGAAGATCCTGTCAGATTGGGGTTTGTCGTTATGCCGGATATGAGAATTAGACAATCATTTATACCGAACCATCATAACAAGGTATCTTTAAAGTATGGCATCTATAAAGTATGGCATTGTCGTATATCTGCCAACAGAATTCTGATCATATTGTTCTTTCCTGTACAGGTTTCTGGCCCGAACTGCCAGACATGACGGAAAGAAACAGAACCATCCCAGGAGTACGCAATGTCGCCCGTCGTCGAGAGACCATATTCCGGAAATGCCATGAGCTCAGCAAGTTTGGAGTCGGTATTTGGGTCGTAATCTGCACCGGGGCGCGCGACACAATGTTCAAATCATCCAACACTGCGCTTTTCGAACAGCTGGACCGCCAATTGGTATGTATGTCGATAGGTAGCGCTGGAGATACAGTCTGTATTATATCTGATGCAGTGCTGATATACCTTATTGCAGATACGGGTCTCCCGCCGGCCAGTCTGGAAGTACAGTAGTGACTATGATCGGCTGCTGCGCGGAGACCGACGACTGCGATTAATTGACCGCCTCAGGTAGCCAAGCAGCATGCAATATGGAGGCTGGTACAGTACGGAGCACCGCCTTATCCTGGGCTACGAAGACGTCTCCTTCACTCCCATCAGTAAGCGGAAACGAGCGTCCAGAAGTGGCAGAATGGGGTTTCCGCTGTGACACTGGCAATGTGCGAGCAAAGTCGTCCAAGGAATATTCTTGTCCCATTGTTTTTGAACGTTGTACATACCAGTCTGTAACCGTGATTTTGGATTATTGGTTCTGCATTACCCACCACTCGCGCACCGACAACGTTGTCATAGTCCTTCCTTTGCTCTCCTCTCTCCTATGTTCGATCTGTCGCTCGATTATAAATTTATGAATTGCTTATTAACAATAGACAACCACTCTTAGGTTAACAGTAATAATGTATGTACTATAGTGTGATATGTCCTATAACATGTACGACTTCTCATCTTACATCATGCATCGGCCACGCTAGAAGACAACAAGCGGAAGCCTAATTCCGATGCTCGGAAGGCAGTTTTCAACATCAAGCAATGAAAACAGGTTTTCCTGAATGGAAGTCTTTTTGGACCCCTGTCATCTTCCAGCCACCCTGTAGCCGTAGGCAAAAATGGAGGCCTCATATCACGGTATCCCAGAGGGAAGAATGAAACACCAACCCAAGATATATAAAGCTCGGTTAGTCGCGGACAGGTTCAGCATCATGACCAAGCATGTCATCATTATACTTAGAACTCAGCTATATCATTCATCCGGCCGCAGATTGATCTTCACTGAAGTACAAAGTGACCTATGATGATATCCACAGCCTGCATTTTGCCTGCATTGCTGATATCACCACTGGACCACTGTCCAGATCTACAGTCAACATAGGATGTTGTGGCCCGTAATATAATGAGGGCTCCTCAACAGATAGTAAAGCACTACCTGGCTTTACAGTTTCGTCGTGTGTCTAGCGCAGCTAATAACGATGGGGGCATATACAAACTACGGGGCCTTCAATAAGTGGTGCGCGAAATAATTGGGATCTTGGCACTTAGTAACCTGCCATCTCCTGCGCCTTCATAGAGTACTTTTGTACGTTCATACAGCAACATAGGCTTGACCCTCAATAGGTTTGACCTTCAGGAAACAGTGAATATTGTCTACTACGCAACCTGTTACCTGGAAGAGGTCATTATTCGTAGCGAATCTCACTGAATATCACCCAAAGGTGGCTTCCATCATTCTCGAAAGACAACAGCCAAGTATACTCATTTTCCTACAGTGAATCTCGAGCAATCGTTGCTGATGATTTTAGCTTAATACATAGCCGAATACATATACCTCTTTTTTCTTGGTTCATACGCTGACCCCTCGCCTGAGCGATATGCAGGGTACCACTATCTCTACCCTCTATGTACATTCGTCTACCGTAGAATATTACTTTCCTGACAAGCTGGGAGCCTCATCAAGGCCTGTCATGGCCAGTACTTGGGGTTGTGTCCTGCCGCGACTTTGGAATCTCTGTTACGCCTCCGCAAAGTCCAGTATCGCCCCAAGGACACTACTGTCTGGCGGAGCATGTCCTAACTTCCGTTTCTTACCTTGTCCTGCTCCTCCCAGCATATATGGAATCTTGTTAAACGCTCTCCCGATCTTTTGTCGCATGCCTTGACACCGCCTTTGCAGTTGCGGGCAGTCGATCAGTTTATGGGTCACTTTCCCTATACCGCCACACTCGCATTGTGCGTTATGTACCATCTGCATACTGACCGAATTTATAACAGCACGCCCCCTGTTATAGAATACTATACAAATCACCCTACATTACCGACAATCCAACCACCTGCCGGCTGGCTCCTCCGTTCAGGAACTGTCATGGGTCCTAGATACAAGCTCCTGGAAGGTCTCCCTCGAGAATTATGGTTCCATATCAAGAATCTCCTGCATCCAGCTGATGTGGAGAACGTGCTGAATACTGGCCCGAAAATCTGGAATTATGTCTTCAAAGATGAGAGCTGGCTTAAATTGGCATTGACCTTCGATCGATGCTCCCCAGTCCTTCTTGGTTATAACCTGAGCCGGCTCCGTTTGAGGGGTAAGCCACAGAAGCTATATGTCGCTCTTCTTGCCCGTGATTATTCTGGGGACCTTCGTTGGAAGAAAAGTGAATTCTTTGCAGCGCTCCAAGATGGATGGGAATACGATGAAAGCCATTACGAGATTCACTTTTCATCCGGATTGACAGTCAATGTGTACGAGGTTCTCACCGGCGACGACGCGGCCCGGCTGCCGCTGGAGAAGATATTCATCAATAAAAAGGGCGGAGTGTACTCAGAATATTGCTTCTATATGGACAAGGATTGAGAGAACTTGAACCTTCGCAAATTCTCGGACACGGCAGTGGTCCGGCTTGTAAAGGCCGAGATATGAAGAACGGTTGCAAGCTCCTCCTTCTGGACAGAGGTGAATCCCGAGAATATTTTGTTGCGCCGTGGTGTGAGAAGCAGAGAGTAAAATGGATATTAGGTGTGTTCAGCCGAAACAAGGTTGAGACATCCGGTTAGTGACTAGTAATGTCGTCGTTCCAGCGCATGAAGGTATGCAAAGAATATATAATTATGTACACTACCTTCATGTAATTAGAGCAGAAACTTAGGATACATAGTAGGGGATAATGTAGAGAGAGAGGTATCCTGCATTGTATCTCTCAGGCGATGGGCCGGCGTATATAGAGAAAAAAGAATTGTGTGTATGAGTTTACAGTTCGCACTCGCGCTTAATAAGTGAATATGATTATTCACCGAACGAGGTTCGTAGTTCACCCTCAACTAATGAAGGTCATGGGTACAGGTCGGAGAATGTGAGAATGTTCATACATGAAACTTTTAGGCATCTATTCCCCCGTAATCTCTTCGGAAATGTAACAAGGTCTGACAGTATGGAGTTGAGGCGGTCTCTTTAAAAGCATGCACTGTCAAAGGGGCTCAGTACAAGTCTATACTATATAGATTACAGCAACTAGGGGAAAGTTGGGAAAAGGCCAGGAAAGGTAATGTGTAGACAGAGTGGTTGTGCGGGGCATTGTAGCAATCTCACATCAAGTGAAGTACTGTGCAGCTTTTTGTCTCGTGGAGAGGCGAAAATACGGTCCCCTTTAAGGGTAGTATCGCAGTAATGGGAAGACGGCAGATATATCTGCCCGTCCAAGTCATACTTTACATGAGAGTGCAATGTGCCTCACAACGCCTCATCGAACCCGTACACGCTTATGTAGCATACTTATAGATCAAGAGGAAGGGTGGTCTGGTGCACTTCAAAGAGCAGATTTAACAACTCAGGAAACACAGTACAGTAGGTTTGGTATAAGCTGTCTTGCAGGAGGTAGCATCTTTCATGAATATCGGTCCAGCTTATATGACCCACTTGGTCAGATATTCCAGGAGCTGAAGCTCACACAATAGGTTCCTTAAGTAGCTGGGCCAAAGGACCTGGAATAAGAGTGTAATTTTCTCATAGGAATGTGGTGTACAGTATGTAATGCGGGCAGGAGCTGAGGCGTAGTCTTGTCCAGAAACACGACACGTTCCTGGGATGTAGGGTGATATCTAATCCCACGGCAGATATAAATTCAGCTGTTGAACAGATTCCCGTCTTGGCTCCTCTTGTCCACTCTTAGCATTCATACCATATAGACATCGGGCTCCCTTGCATTACGGGAATGGCGGCACAATCATCGACCGCCCGAAAGGAAGCATATGGATGGCGACGGTGGCTTGACCATCTGAGCGAGTCTCCAAGCTCGACCAACCCGGCCATCCAGAGTCGTTACGTTGACATGCTGCTCGAGACAGAAAGAATACCCATTCTTCATAATTTGATTGCATCCAGCTGTACCTGGCTTCTCCTAGCGGGGTTCTTGGTTTTCCCAGGCACATTTTCTACATTGCAAGACACTGCGCTGGCGGACGGATTAAAGGGCCGGAGACGTGATAATGGGGTAATATCTGATGCTATCCAGAACCCCCCTCTCCTTGGCCTAGCTGTAGCATCATGCGCACTCGGCACCGCTGGCTGCGGCTGGCTTTGGTGGAGGTGGAGGTCGAATCTCATTTGGCCAACGCGCCAGATTTTCCTGTAATATGCCTTCACTCTTACCAGGATTAAGCTAATAAAAGACAGGCCGACCCTGGTCCACTCTGTGACTGGCTTAGTCAATACGTTTCTTAATGTATATACAGCACGACACCGGACCTGGTCCGTGATGGCAATTGCCACAGCAGCGGTGACAGGCGCATTTGCAGTTGCTGCCACTATTCTCCTCGGTATTATCCAGCTTGTAGCCCTACAGCAAATTAAATACGAGCATCAGGTTGCTGTAGCGAAGTATGCAATCCCGGATTATATCCACACACATGGGCTTTGTGAGTGCAGCGATAAGAGGTCTGGAGCAGTGACTTCTGATAAGTAATACTTTTACTCCATTTGAGTATTAGCGTTCTCCATCTTACCTTATCTGTTGCTTATTCCCTATAAGAACGGATACAAGTACATGGGGCTGGTGGAGACTGATTCAGCCTTTCTGCTCGAGGGAGGCGCTAACGGCATACCTGTGGTATGTAATGATGTATTATCATGCGTGCCGCTCTAGAGAGGGGGATAGGCCTGTTATAAATTCGTTATTGGCAGCCTGGTTACAGTACAGTACGCAGACCACCCACAGAATGGATTAACATATCCTGGGATATATTGCCAATTACATAATTCAAGTACCGGATGAAGGGAGGCAAATAATCGCCCAACTTGAATTCGCGATGTCTTTCATCTTCACTACAGAGCTATACTGGAATAAGTCGTGCTGAGCCTGGCTTGAATCAGAATTTACTATGATTTCTCAATGCCAGGATTCAACGTTTTCCTTAACGATAAGGCACTATCCCGGGATATAGCTCTATAAATATTTACAATAATTGGAGACAAGCTTCGGGGTAAAAGTCGTGAACAGCTACTTTCCTCTGACAGAAGAAATGTGGTAACTTCGTTTGGGATAGCCACCATCCTGAAACGGAGATACATCTTGCGTAATAATTGATGACGTCTAACAGAAGTTACCTGGGGATAATTTACATGTGAAAAGAACAATTAATGAATGTTTGTTATGCCTATTTCTCATGGTTGAGACAAGAATGGTATTACCGAAAACTAGATCAAAGACACTGTGTATAAATTATTTAAATGCACAATGCTTGTCACGTCCCAAGAGCTATAGACTGAATATCGCCAGATTCGTCAACGACATGGCCCTCTTTAATACGAATAGTATCTATAGCCATCAGCCTAAACAAGAGCATTGTGGTATATCCTAGGGCAGAGTGAGCAATACTCGCGCTCCTCAGTCAAGCTAGTGATGAACTGACAGATGCAGTAGACACTTCATTCTGAGAGCCTTCAAAAGCTACAAGGAAGGGTGGCCTCGAATGCAACCTAGACCAAGTCTAGTAGTACTACCAAGGCGGCGTATGCAATGTGTGACAGCCCTTGTAAGGAGTCCCTTGTATGTCTCACTGGATTAGTATAATAAGTCCCATTTCCCCCAGGTTCGGAACTATGTATTCGCCAAACTGGGAAGACCCGCATTTCCTTCCAGCACTGTCAAGAGCTCAGTGTGCTCCATAACCGCATCTGCTGGCAACCATGAGGAAATTATGGATGGTATACAGTAGCTTCATCACGTATACTGCCGCTCATATCCAGATGAGCAATCCTTTACCTATCCGCAGCCCGCTGAATACCAACAGTAGTATCAAAGATTATTCCTACACCTCACCCTTATCGGCAACGGGGTCGGATTTTTCCTGCAAGGGCTACGCTCGCGATCCCTTCGACTCAGTTGCCGAGTATACAGCCGGACAGGAATATGCAATTACTCTAGCCGGAACCGCAACTCATGGCGGTGGGTCATGCCAGATTTCCTTGTCGTATGACATGGGTGAGACGTTCCGTGTCATCCACTCCATTCTCGGCCATTGCCCGGAACCTCTCCATTATTCCTTTCGAATCCCGGAAGATGCACCGCATGGGCCGGCGCTGCTGGCATGGACCTGGTTTAACAAGATTGGAAACCGGGAAATGTACATGAATTGCGCGCAAGTGACAATTCAGTCTCCTATATCAGATGTCGGGGCGCTGCAGGGAGAGATGCAGCAGGATTCATGGCTGGAGCGGCCCCCCATCTTCCTCGCCAATATCAACGGCGAGGGACAGTGTGTCACAATCGAGGACGAGGAAGTCAGTTTCCCGATGCCGGGTGATAGTGTCGAAGGCACCGTTGCTGGTGGGACTGGATATACATACAGCAGCTCGGCTGCCTTTCTAAGCCCGGTTGCCAGCTCGCCTTCTGCGATGGCGTCTTTTATCCCCCAGCCAGTCCTAAGTACGACGAGGCCCGGGATCATATCACCAGGAGAAAGCGCATTGAGTACACAATCGGCACCCTACACGGTCACTAAGAAGGACTCTAGTTCATCCACGATTCCTGCCGATTCTACGGGGTTGAGATACTCGACAGGAACTGGCACTAAGCCCGATATAACTGGGCATGTCTGCACACCTGGAGTAATGCAATGTTCTAGTAATGGTCATTCATTCTTCTTGTGTGATTCGGGCAGGCTTGTGCCAATGGGAGCTGTTGCTGCGGGCACAATCTGCAGGAATGGGGCCATTTTTCCTGCAGGCTAAACAGGGTAGATTGCTAGTGCGGGTTTCATGTACGGCAACCTAGGCGGACTACATGTATACTCTCCTTGCTATTTGTGCTACTATTGATCTTAGCTTTGGATGCTTATCTTTCTCAAATAGTGGTGTTGCGTCTCATCACCACCAGTGAGGGCAGATAAGCGTATGCTCCCTCTGCAGAAAAGGTATGCTTAAAATGACTTCTATCCCATATATCAGGGTTTAGCACGGTGACATCTGCTGTATAATGCAGAAGATGAAACCACCGAATATGTTAGACTCGCTTGGCTAGACAGAACCTGTTCTACTGTAAACGGACACGTGCCTCTTGTTAAAGATAAGACCAAGGGAACCCAAATCATCCAGTCCCGTAGGTGAGAAACAACAACTTACGGCTGATAGTAAATACTCGATTGTCGTTCAGTATTATCAGCCATTAACATCACCAGCAATCCGGCCAGGGTGCTGCCGTAATCGATGTGGTATAGTATCAGATATTATAAAGGCAAACACTGCCCTGATGTACTGAGATACTACTACTGCCAGGCACATTTGTTACATAGTTGACAAGAAGTTTTCTAAAAGACATACTAACGAGCAAAGTCACTATCAGAGATGGCTACCGTGATGTCCATGTTTGGGATATTCTTGCTGGTGGCTGGAATGCCACCAAATCCAAGTAATGATGCTTCCCCGCGCCAGGAGTATCTCCCCGGAGTTACTATCTCTAATCATCTTGTTAAGGATATCTTTGCATGGTCGGTCTCTAACACAACCGGTCCAATGATCGTAATCCCCCACCAGGAACAGTATTTTGAACCGTGGAGAACCAGGGTGGATGGTGGCGGTATTTCAATCAAACTAGCCACTGAGCCAAATCAACGCAGTGTTCTGCAATTTGAGTATACGAGAATGGACCCGACCATCTATTAGAATGTGTCATACATCGACCTGGACCATGATTCCGATCTTTTCCAACATGATATAACGGTGACGTCGAATGACCCTTCTTGTCCAGTGGTGAGCTGCGCTGCCGGGGTCTATGAGTGTCATGAGGTCTACATGCACCCAGATGACAACTACGCTACGCATGGGTGCGCAGTGCAAACCCATCTTGAATTCTCTATTGGCAGCCGCAGTGATTCATAAGTGAAATACATTGTCTTGCGAGAGTGATCGGATTTTACTTGCGCGGCATCAGGATACATACATCCCATGAGATGTAGGCCACCGAGTCTGTGTTTTCTCTATTCAAGGGGCGTTGTCCTGTTACGAAGATGAACAGCTGACCTTGTCATACACCCCTTGGTCTCTGGATCACGAAACTCCAACATGTACCTGGAACGGTGTCAGCTAATGGAAGGAGCGCCGTAGAGCCCGTGGAATCTAATAGAGTTGGTGAATGTCGAGATGGCTTTGTAGAGGTATACTGTGGTGACCGTTATTGCATTCTATATCAACGAAAGATAGTGATGCTTTTCCAAACTCTAACCACATGATACGCTAATCCTAATATGGCTACAGTGTATTTAATGAATGAAATGTATCAGCCTCGGTGGTATAATCCCAAACGAGTATTACCTGTATGCTATTTTATAAGGGGAGAACAGCAAATATCAGTCGAATGTCAGGGAAGTAAACCATCTAATTCTGCGTCCCCCTTAAATGCTTTATAAGCGAATCCGAAAGCAGCCCGATGGTTTGTCGTGTCGCCCCATTAACGTGGCGCAGCCGGAATGTTTGCCCTGGTAGACCTAACTTTCCAACGACTTGACCTACTGTCAAAGGCCGGGAAATGCTTCGCCTTGGACCCTCCTGGTCCGTACCTTCCTCCCACAGTATCATCTTTTCTTCCCATTTCGCCGCCGCCGTCTCGTCTTCGAAAACCAGAACGGCATCCTTGGAGTCGCTGTGGGACTCATAGGTCATGCCTGGCGGCAGGTCCATGGATACCTGCCTCCCCGATACAGCGACTCTCCATTCATGCTTGTCGTCGTAGGATGTCTCAGGCCTCTCCAAATATTCCTTATAGGGTTGGGCCAATGGTGGAGATGAAAAAGAGACAATAACACGGCCATCAGAGACCGTGGAATTCACAATGAGTATTTTTGAGTTCATTGACTTAATAGCTATTAGAATAGACTCGACCGGTAAATCTGGTGGCTGAATGAAGGTTCTCGGGTGTGGGAAGACAAAGTGAAACCCTGTCAATCAAGTAGGGTGTAATGGCAAGGTAGACGGGAATAGTACACCAAATAATGGGCGGGGGCGGGGCAGTAAGGCAGATCACAAGGCAGATCGCAGGACTTACGTAATTAGTCGCGCTCGCTCGTACGTGGAAAGGGTTGTCACTCAATAAATTAGCTCCCGTCTTTCTAAGACAGGTTCTTGTATGCTATTTTGTTCACCTTAAGTATTCACACGTGGCTTTTCGTCAATATTCAAAACCATAACATTGCTTGTATAATGTTCTGTCGGGCTCAGCAGGTGCCTGATCTCGAGAGTAATCCTGGACAAAATGCTGGGCACAACAGTCTGGACTTCCAGGATCCTTCATGGATTATCGACCACCATCGTCCTAATAATATCATCACGAAGATTTGTAAACCAGCTGACTCTTGGTTCAACGTGGTAGTTGCGCAACGGTCGGAGTGCCATAAAAACTCAGATCATAATTCAGAACGACATTTGAAAGGTTATGGTCACAAATTCGTCACAGACGAACAGCAAATAGGATCCAAAAATCAACAGCCTCAGTTTGTGATCAGCACAACTGATTCCCACCAAGAAAAAAACGACGAGAGTTACAAAGTGAATCTCTCTGAGCTACAACGCCTGCGATTACGACAACTTCAACATAAGTTGGTTCACCACGCGATCGACTTACGATACGACTCCATGGAACCTTCAGGCTGGGCTGAGGACTTGAGACAGTATGGTGGGTCTGACATTGGCTTAATTTAGTTATACATTTAATTTGCTTTCCCCTGATACGGCTCTATCCTAGTTCAAGCCTTGCAAGATTACGACTATATGGCAAAACATATATTGCGGTCACAAGACCCTTTCATTGTAACTGGGGAGCGAACTATAGATCGCCTCATGCTCCAAGTAGCTATGAGAAATAAGGAGAAGGAAGCAGACCCGCTGCGTTGGGAAAAGTCCATCTTTCCATGGGAGGCGTTCGACATAGAACCAAAGCCTATCGGTGGTACAAGAGACGGAAACTTGCGGCAGGACTGGATTAAGGGTTTCCGACAACGATTGGGGGTAGCCGCTGTGGGCGGTCTCTTTCTTATAGTGCCTATGTGGCTAATGGTCCTCCACAGAACACTCTACACTGCTCTGGTTTCCACATCAGTGTTCGTGGCTATATTTGGCCTAATGATGGCCTTCTTGCTTGATGGGTTGAAGGACGTACTTTCGAGCACAGCTGCATACTCGGCTGTTCTGGTTGTTTTTGTGGGCTTGACAGTTCCCAATAGTGCTCCTTAGGCCGAGATGCAATATCAATTTTCTGTGAAGAATAAACAAGTTCTGCAGGCCTTGCTATTTTTTCTGTCTTTCATACCAATACTATATAAGGTAGTATTATCTGGGATCATAGTACTTAGTACGTACAAAACGGGTTATTTACAAATTAAGCTGATTAAGTATAGCTATTCATGTGGTCAGGACTTGAAGGAGAGTCTTGGTGTTTCCGGTGTGGAAGGCAATTACGGCAGCTACTGTATTGTTTTTCAACATCTGTACCAGCAGAAGGTCTATCTATTATATGAATCAGGGCTGACTGAGTGTATGTTTGCGCTACAATAGTGTCAGCTGCTTACACTTTGTCGCATAATACTAGATTAATGGCATCTGAGTACTCACATCCTCCAAAGCAGCATATGCATTGCAGAAACGGTGAAAATCTCCAAGAAGCATGATTTCACGGGCTTCTTCTATCCAGCCAAGATAGAGTTTGGTCTTCCCATATAACCTTAGCATGGATGAATCCCAATGCTAGGTGTTGCTTATTAGCAGGTATCTCTAGCCGCATGAGGCGTCTTCCGATGAACAACTCCCGTGTCGCAACGGATACCAATATGTAGATTAGGAGACTGAAAGTGAAGAATAAACCTGAAGAAAAGACAGAGAGGCGGGACTGACTAGTATATGGATAACACTAGAAATAGACGTCTACGGGATAACGGTACGGCAGAACGTGATTTTATCATACCCTTTAATACACACAATGAAGAGAAAACTTTTCTGATCAATGAATTACAGTAAAACAAACAGCTACAGTTTCCATCTACCTACATCTCCAGGTCCTCTAAGGTAGAAGCAGCCATAGACGAATAAGCCCAGGCAAGGGAAATGCTAGGCCCTGAAGAAAGAATAATAAATCGGCAATAATATGGATCCAAACGTTCCCGGATTTCACAATGAGAATACCTATCTTTAACTGTGTGAGATGCTATCCCCACCAACATTGAGACCAAAGATTATCCGATTATCACATTGATGAGGATTATCACTCAAGCTTGCCGAAAACCAAACCGGCTCCCACGAAGTAACCGGCACCTGATAGGATGAGACGATCCCATCCGCTGTGACAGGATTCTGGCTCAGCCGGGGCGCATGGCATGGGTCTTGCGCCCCAGACCTGTAGAGCGTGTAGGGTCCGTGGAAGCGAAAGGCTACAATGTCGCCCGGTTGAGCTACAATAAGCGATGGTTCGAACAGCGAGCTACTGCGATTGCCGTCATTGCCGTTTATGGGCATAGCCCCCACATCGACGATGAACAGGTGAATGGTGGCTGTAATATCGGTGAAGATAATATCGGCGGTGCTGTTCGGCTGCGGACCGGTTGTCTGCGATGCCGTTAGGCTTGACGAGGATTCGGCATGTTCGGGAAGAGGAGCCGTCGAATTTTTACCAATCTCGGGATTTGCCTCGTCTAACTGGGATGAGTGTTGCTGTGTTTGAGACTCTGGCGGCCGAGAAGTTGTTTGCGATAATATCTGTGACCGCCAGAACGAGACTGTCATCTGATCCACTGTTGATGCTGCAGTGGCTTCCATGGCGGAGGTGGCCGTCGGCTTCGGATTCAGTCCCATATGTATATCAGGCCTGGTTGTTGCCGCAGCACCGGGGTGGTTAGTTAGCCCTACAGGGCTTTGTATTATTACCCATACAGTTTGGGTGACGACTGCTGCCGTGGTCCTGCCGGTATCAACGGTGGCAGTAGATGTGTGTTGCGCGACCGCAGTGCCGTCATGCGATGTGAGGGATGGGGGTAACACGCAGCTAGACCCTGTCAGCATATATAGTCATCCCGACAAGCCTATGCTGTACGCAACCCACCTCAATGCCGGAAGAGCCGCCATGGATAGAAGGGCCGGGAGTAAGGCCACTTGTTGGAACATCATAGATATAGCTCCCACGACAACACTACACGCTCTTACAGAAACTAATACAAGACTTGAAGCAGTTTCTATGCGAACCTTGGTTCTTATCAATATCATAAAAAGGCCTTCTACAGGCGCATAGGGCTTTTCGCTTTCGCCGGATGTTACGCCGACTGCGCTGCATACTTTATCGATGGTAATCGTACCGTATCTCTGCGGTTACTTTGGGCCGAAATTGCATCAATTTTGGCGACTTGCCATTTGAATAGAGGCGTCAGTTTCTTGAAATTGTGCGCATCTTGCTGAATAGAGAACTGACGCAAGGGATCTTATAGCTGGGATACCCAGGTGGTGGATTTTCAGACACTACTAAACCCTGATATTAGGGTCGTTCTCTGCGTCAGATACTATGTGCTCGGTGTTAACTGTACCTGCCCTATTGTACTACTGAAGTTGATCAATTTTCCAAACTTCTATATTCTTCTTCTTGGTGTTAACCAAATAGATAAGCAACATTGATCCTCATCTTCAATAGGAAAACGCGACCCAGCTTTGACAGGGTCAGATTGGCGTGCTATGACTGGGGAATGTATATGAACCGCACAGGAAGCTCCTATGATCAGCAACAAATGCATACATGCATTCCATATGCTATCCTTACATTGTGGGATGCACGATCAAAGGTTATTGCATGTGAATACACGTCGTTCTAATAACGGATATTCTCAGTGAAATGCTACTACTGCATCTCACAACTGTCCATCCTGTATATATTCAAGCAGCGAACCCTTTGATGTCAGTAGAAGTAACTTTGTTCTTTAGTGGCCTGGTTCTGTTGCTGCTATCTTCCCCATCTAGATCAGCAGGTGAATGCTCCCCAGAGATAAGTATCTGTTGCAATCAGATGCATGTATAAGTCTAAGAAGCTGACGGCAACAGTATTCAATCACATACCGTTGACGATGTTAAACATTAATAAGGCCCAATCAGTGGACTGCCATGATCGCGATACTCAGAGGCGATATGCGGGATATCTTTGGCTTGAAATCTCACTCACGCACCGCTTGAACGAAAAGCTGAAAACCCGGTGGTTACTCGAAAACGAGCATCAGCTTCACCAAGCTCTGATATGTTGCCGTGTAACTGGACCAGCCCTAGAAGATGCACCTTACTTCAGCAATAGTTCTGCGGGGATATACGACTTCCACGGAGTCAGAGCACGCATTCAATTTCTACGTCAGCGACTGGAAAAGGAGCAAGAGCTCATTGACGAGACCAGGCAGCATCGGAAGACAGTGGGATACGGAAAAAGCATAAGATTTTGCCATATGTGCATTGATTCGGCTGAAGCTCTATTCAATATATCGTGTGGCCATCGAATCTGTTCTCTATGCATGTCAAGTTTCTCGAGTCGGATTGACAGCACCAGCCAGGCACCGATGTATGAATATGGTTTGTGTTGGAAAACAGCATGTGCCCTGAAAAGCCATTGGAAGCAAACTCATCAAACCCAGCGGAGAACAAAAGCTTAGTCAGCTACCCCTTACTCCGCCTTCTGGTCTCATAGATCAATCAATGTTATCAGCCGCTGAGATAGAATAACCACCACGAGCGTCCGTGACTCTTGACATCTTATTTGCACACTAAGTACATAGGACCTCACTATCTAATCTTACATTCATTTTCGAGAATAAATTTCACGTTTATTTACCTGGATACCGCTGAATAGGTCGGGATTTAATACTCATGAGTACCAGTCAGAGTATAGCTGCTTACAAGTATATGAATCATCTATATTTAGGCTCTTACGAATGCGAACTGAGACAGACCCTACTCCGACATCTCGCTATCTCAGTAATATTGTAAGTATATCAGTATATGTCACGATACAACAATCAGGGGAGAGTTCTCATTCGCAAGTAAACACCCACGCTTTAGCAACGTCCACCGGTCTACATCATATGGACGTCATATCGGAGCAACAACCTCCTACGGCAAAGTGAGGGATTGCTGGCTTACACATATGTATTGTAACTTTTGTCTCTCTTCACGCTCCGCGGACCTTTATCTTGTTTTCGCGGTTGGAGTCACATAAAGTGGTCGTTGAGAACCACTACCAGGTTGTATATGTGAAAGAAAGTCGCATTGCTACACTGCTGGGGCCAAACTAGAGGCTGCTCTGCGGCAGTTAGATGCATCAAAGTACTATCACTATATGTCATTCTTGCCATCAAATTACCAGTATATTTCAGTGAACTTTCCCCAGGCGGCTGTCTTCGCCGTTGCGAATATGGCTTATTCGAAAAGTTACCCAACTGGCCAGATCCACTTCCGCGCCACTGGCACAGCTTTGAGATTTCTACTATGCTGTAACAACCACAATTCTTGTCGTCCAGCAACTCGAAACATCTCGCCACAACGCTTATTGCGATGAAGTTGAGAAATGACCTTGACTAGGCTCAAGGTAACTATACACAGCATAATCTCTACCCCCTACTCCCTTTCAGAGCTATTCTCCAAAATGTTACAACGCCGATCCCCTAATATACAGTATCCTATGGCAGTACTGTACAGACGGCGATTGGGTTTTACAATAACTCAATCTTTCTGTTCTATTATCTCAGCTACAAAATGTAGATCTATAAGGCCAAAGATATATCTGATTTATCACAATGTCCCAAGGATCACGAAAGCATCCAGTTCGGTTGACAAAAAACGAGGCTTCCAACACTTACGCACAGAAATTTGGAATTTCTAATCAATCTGTTTACAATGGTATATATCCATGTTCAATCCGGGAAACAGATGTATATTCCGCGATATCCACAATCATTAAAGCTACCAGACTTTGTGTGCTGATCACTATCAGACCGTCCTACGGCTAGCGTGGGGAACGCGTCAGAGACATTACTTTTAATGCGCGAATGCCACTCTTATAGATCAGCTCTAGGAGCTGAGTGACTCTGGCCAAAACCCATAATAGTCAAAGAACTCCCGCTGCAGGCAGGTGGTTCCAGATCAGCACGCAGGACCGGAATGCTGCATGGATAGATCCAATGGCCTCAAAGCGGGAGCAAGAGCAGGAAAGAAAAAGAGTCAAAAACCTCCAGGAACGGCTTAAGCGACGAAAAAACCGTCTTACCCAGGGTCTTCACGACTACGCTCTCTTGGCCGACGCCAAGGTATATATGCTCATCCAGGACCGCCGAGGCGGCATAACGGAGTACAGAAGCACCCCAGACCGAAAATTTCCGCCGACATATGCACAGATTGTACGTGAAATACATGTCAGTCAGCTCATTTGGACGCTAATTAATCTATCTATAGAGGCGACTCTTCCCATCGGCCAGCCTCTTGACGCCTGAGAGCTTCGGAGTCGCTGTCAGTCAACCAGCGAAGGTTGATCAGTCCAACAAGCCTACTGAGCACGTTTCGGACCCGACAATGGAGATGTTTGCAGACAGCCGAGCGATGATTGGAGAGCCCTCCGCCCCGAGCAATAACCTGGCTTATGTCCTGCCGGATCAAACTCTACAAGTGGGACCCACATCGATGCCACTGCTCACGGAGACCGATGTGCAGTCCTACTTCACTTATGCAGAATACTGAGCACTGTCCCCATAATCCCCTCATGGAAGAAGACAAGCGGGATACATTCGGCATGAGACTTCGAACCCTTTTCTTTGATGTCTTCCCTTCCTAGCTGTATGTATCGCCTATGTTCTGTCTGCAAAATCAGCATTGTCCCACCAGGATCAAAAGAAACAATCTAGCACTTGTATTTGGCATTATGGTACATGTTTAGATTTTAAGTAAACGGGACATAATTCATTTCCTTCGAATCTACCCTTCTACGGGTATATAAAACATAGCCGGATTACTCCTTACCCAAGCCTGGCGGCATCCATGCTGGTATATTACCACACCATGCAATACCTAGTCCAGGCTCAGACATTTTCCCTATTCTACTGACCCTCTCAACAGCTATAACAGCGGAAAACCTTACATGGTCTTCTATGACAGACTCCTTTGGCGTTGGGGTGGCACATTGTCAAGACTTCCGGGTATAATGTGCCAAGACAGGCTAGCTTATCACGCGTCATCTTCTACCACCAAATGCGGCTTAGCGTGCACTTGTATGTAACACGATTGCTGATTCATACTCTCCAACAAGACTGAACTAAAAATAGTTGTTGCCGCTGCACCGAAGTAAGCTCCCTTATTACGGAGAGTTAAACCAATCATATATTACGTACAACATGGTTCTTATTATGGGGATTCCTTATTGATCATTGTCTTGTTATTGCCTTGTACAATATTCCCCGGAGCAGATTCATCATGCAGCGCTTAGTCTCCTACTTGAAACGGACAAATTTGATCAGGACCTAGCTAGAAGAAAAGCCATAACTGCTACGTATACTGAGATCCAAATGACGCAAACTTTGTAACTCACAGGAGGGTCTTGTCAAACCTACTCTAAACGCTCACATACTGTACGGAATTCATGTGTCTCCAGAGTTTGATTAGGTCGGGCTGAAGTGTCTGGGTTCAGGTCTTGACTGCGGACTTTCATGCCCTCGGGGTGCAGTAGGCTAGAAATAGAACTGCGTTCATTTGATCAAGAGTGATCTTAAGATCATCTAACATTACTGTATTACAGACAAGCCTGGACGCGGTGGCAAATTGATATTTCAGTATCAGGAGAGTCAATGGTGTAAGGATGTCTTTTCCCAAATAAGTACTACTTGGTTCCACCGGTCGCGATGTGTTACTACTTTCCAATGCTAGACCTTATTCTGCTCTGAAAAGGCATCCGTAAGCGTTCTTCCAGCCCTTGACGCATGCAACAGATAACAAATGTGGTCACACTCTGGAGAGACAGAAGTGCACTGTGAGAGCTGATCAAATATATCTTATTTGGTGCATCTAAACTAGAATATCGAACATGAGGAGGGAAAGGAAGAAGTGTGGGGGAGCGCGTGCGAACGACAAAGGTAAGCGAGCGAAGTGAAACAAACAAGGCAAGCAAACTACGTCACGCGCCTCAGTCACGTCGCTCGGCATCACATGCACGACATACTGCTCTATCTGAAAGAGGGATACACATCATGCCTCACCGGCTTGCAGACACACCTAGTCAACATACAACTTATCTTCAATACATATTAAATGAGGGACAACTGTAATCCTCTCTTGTCTCCTTTGAGCCAGCGGATATGCACCGACGACTAGGGGCGCTGATAACTACGGTTTTAGTCATTTCTATGCCCCATTCAACATCAGCAAATTCCGCTGGCTATCTAGCGCCTGGTCAGAGGAACCGTAATATAAAAGCTGATAACAGCTGGTTTACATACTGTCCCCATGGAGACTAAGGGACACTGTGTAAACCAGGACCACACACGCCAGGATATTCTAGTACCTTGTCCTACGTATATTATATTGTTCTGTCAACGTCAAATTGGTATTTGACCGCCCAGCGCCCACTAGCGTTCGGCGGCCATGAGTGGAAAGGAAAAATCGCCTAAGAAGAACTCTCTTCGTGGCGCGAAAGGCAAGAGCAATAAGAACAAATTCTCACCATTACAAGACATGGAAGGCTCTCCATCGAGTCGGAACGCGGACGGGGATGTACAGATGCATCAATTAGAAGGGGCTGCAGCAGAACCTCAAAGGCGTAGGGAAAAGCAACGTCGGGGCTACAGTCTAAAGCAGCGCGCAGCCACGACCCAAATCCGGAACTGCGGTGACAAGGATTATTACGGCGTGCTGGGACTTGAGAGGACCTGTGACGCACGGGATGTCCGACAAGCCTATCGAACATTGGCCATGCTGATACACCCAGACCATAATAAGTATGATGACGCAGAAATCGCATTCAAAAGTAAGTGTTCAAGTAGTCAGCAACATCGTGATCATCATCGTGGCTGCCACAAGGTCTTATTACATTATCACTGACGAGTCTGCCCGACAAGAGATTGGCCAAGCCTACCAAGTGCTCAGCGATTCCCAAGAGCGGGCCGCCTTTGATAAACAGCATGACCGTTATGAGGACAAAGAAAGCATCGATCCACATGACGTCTTCGGGGAGGAGTTCGCGGACAATGCTTCGGGCGACGAGTCTAGCGAGGCTCACTCAACTGATAAAGAAGATGGACCAGAGTCCCCTGACCACGCCGTTTTGGAAGTTTACGCTGAAGCTACTACCTACGTCAATGAATATCTCGCAGCGAAAGACACGTCCGTCGTCCACGAGGTGCGTGAAAAAATCAACGACCTCAATCGGAGAATTAAAGAAGAGAACCAGAAACACAGCCGGCCTGAAAATGACTTTCTGATCAAGATAGACCTGCTGACGGGCGTCCGCGACGAATATAACAAGGCAACTGATATGGTCCAGGATGGAACTGCCAGCGGAAAACAGTCGGAAACGCTGCGTAGGATTGAGAGCCAGTTCGAAAATGCGCGAAAGGGGTACGGCTATCCGGAAACATGGAAGCTCCCATCAACCGTTGGCAACGGCGACAGTAACAACAGCCAGGGGCCTGGCAAAACCAACGGTGAGCGCCGAATACTTGGCTGTCTACCACACGTGGACAGCCAGCGAACCATTTTCTTTGTGGAAAGCCAGCCTAATGGAATCGCCATGAAGCGGTCGCAGGATATTGGATATGATGCAACTAGGTCGTACCTAGAGCTCCCTGAGTCACAAAAAAAGGATGTCCATTATTCGCAAAGCCGCTATGGGAAAAGTCAGCGGGGTAATTATGATCAGATCCTGGGATGGGATTGTCGAGTTCCGTCCAATATGTCTCCGTCTGACTGGGAATACCGACGAGCTCTACCTCCTTCGTATGGCCTGGTCCGTTTTCACAACGGTTCTGTGGACATCCTGAGCCGAACCGCCCTGCGCAACGTGCTTGGGAGGGAGGCCGCTGATCGAGAAATCAATACTTTCTATGAACAGCGCAATATGACTCCGCCGTGGGCTCAAATGCCCTCTCGTGGACGACTCCCTGGCCGCAGTTATGCTAAGATTCAGGGACCGTCAGTGGCCGGCAGTGCAATCAACGGACAGCAAGGTATTGAGCCAACAGTGAGAGTTAAGCGTAGCAACAAGAGCAGACATACAGGTAAATTTCAGGGAGATGAGAATCAACAAGCCAGTTCTTCAGTAGGGGAACGCGGTGGAGAAGGCCAGGGCACTATAGATTCTATCCAAGCCGTTATGGAGGCGAACCGACTCCAGATGCAGGCCATTACTGATGCGCTTGCTCAGCTAACATCACGGCTTGCTATCATGGACCAGACTAAGGCTTCCCTTCCTGGCCAGTAATAAAGTGAACCTGTTGTGAAGCAAGGCCATATTGAAAGGACTTACCGAATATACCGGGAATGGCCTCCAATGGAGAAAACCCGCTATGTTCAGAACTATCGAGGTACCTGAGGTGGAATCACGTTTGGCATATGTATGCAGCATTGAGAATTGTTGGATTTGGTCTTGCGTCAAGCTGGACACTTACGGCCTCTGCTCTGGTAGGTGCTTGCAAACTTGCCTTTCCCAGGTTTACTTATTACGTTCGGCGGTGACATGGACTGAATGCGTGTGCTTCAAGCATCATAATATACTGGCTTAACTAGAAAGGTCTTCATACACAGTTTGTCATACATAGTGACTGATATAGAACCACTGATTTGATGCATTTTACATATACTTTCAATCAAACATGGAAACGTACTTTCATATATAAACTCTGGCTTCTGTAACTGAATTGGCCGTCAGGAACATACACGCCGCTGCACATATTTCAGTATCCCATGTGCCGTTGCAGCAAGTAGCATCAGCAAGATCTTGACATACACGCGGACTGTGTACTCATAGTACGGGTTCTCGGCTTGCCACAGCATCAGACGTCCAGGCACCGTGTCTTTGAGGACTCGAAACGGGACGGTGGCCGAGTCATTCGTTCCATTGCCAAAAATAATGGGACACAGATCAACCATACCAACCCTCCTTTTGCCACCAACACGCAGACCCTCTCCCCCAGCCAGAGGGTTTCATCGGTCATTGTTCCAATTTATTATAGCATAAGATAGAACATCACCTAAGAAGCCACCGTGGTATAGTAGAAACGCACAGCCGAAGACTGATTGCTTCATCTCTTCAATAGATACTTCAAAATGACATGAACCAGCTTCCATGAGCACAATTGAGCCATGGCATACTCGTATATGTAGTGTATCCTGGAGTACCCATAATATTAGTAACATCATATCTCATCAATGATTAGAAAGCTAACCCGGTAACCAACGGAACCAATTGCGACGAAAGGGCAGCGCTCCATTATTCCCTCTGTGATAGATATATTATATTCTCCCCTAATACCTGTGACGGAGCAATAAGTAGAAGTAATATCAATTACACTTAAATGATTGGATACAGAAGATCCTACAGGCTGTTACTCCTCCATTACTGCTTTATATATTTCTATGCCCTGTTGGGCATATGATGGCAGATTTATCTGCCTGTTCTGACATTTCATGCTGTCTGGGGACGCATTACCATACCATTATTCTTTCTTTGAGCTGTACTGGGTGGATCTATTTCGTTGCTGCATACAGACATCGGACCCTCATGCCAGGGAAAGAATGAAGCATTTGGAATAATCGATCTGCAATCTGTGCACTCTACTGTGACAGCTAACAGGCTCATTTAGAAAGAGAAAAATAAAGGACCAATGCCAGTTTAAAAAAAGTATAATCCTGGCCAAGTCCTCTGCGGAGCTTTGTACAGTCGAGAGTTGGGTATAACTTCTACCTATCTGTATCAAGATAGGTAATAATAGTGCTTACACTCCGGCTAGATCTCAATTTTCCTTTTGATACTTCAATATTATCTTGTCTATATCACTTCGCATGTTTTTTTCATACTTACTTATTTTGTTGGACCACCCGCAGCCACCTTTCTGTTCCATGGATCATTCGGTAAGGGTATCTGCCAGATAGTAAGGCACGGAACCCAGCTAATAATTGGTATCGGTCAAATTATCATTCCTTACACTAACAAGTGCCTATGACGTCGGTAGAGAAGCTTCACTGTGTCTGATACGTGCCTCACTGTTCAGTATTATTTTAAGGTAGATTATGAGAGGTAAACAGCGCCATAGCCCGCCTATGCCCATAGGTACCAGCCAAGGCTTCAGCCTGTGAGCGGGTTTCGACCTTGGTGAGCAGCGCATGTGATAAGAGCAAAAGATGTCATGTCACAGCGTACATGATGCTGTGTGGCAATTTGGATCTCCCTATAAATCAGATTAGCGCTAGCTTTCGCCTCGGAAGGCTAATAGTAGTTTTGCGAAATCCCCAACCTCATAATTCTCCACTAGGTTACGCTTTGTCCTACTCTTATCATCTGGACGGTACAGTTATAAGCTACTGGGCGTGGTGGTAAGCTCTACAGATGGTTGCCTGGGCGAACTCCTTTAAAACTGCAGAACGAGGCGGCTAGAGCATAGGCGCGCCCCCATCATCTTGACCTAGCTCATTAGAGGCATTGCTAGACAGCTCGTCTGTCCTAGGCCCTTTCAGCTCACTTTCAGCTGAGACCGAGGCAGATGGAATGAATGGACAGGTAAATAATTAGTTGACCTCATTTCCAGCACGGAGTTACTGTAACTGTATATAGGTGTCAGACGACTTCTGCGACCGTCAATTACAAGACTGTACTCTTTTCATTTGTTGACCTACCTCTAATAGATTTAGTATTTTTCAAAGTCCCTAGTGTCTGATATTATCAGTGCGTATGGTCCAACTATTATTGTGGGTCTTGTTTCTCGAGGTAGATGATTAGATCAACCTTCATACTACATCTGAAATACGTCTTATGCTTCAGATCAGAGTTAGATGTAGGACCTCGTTTCAGAAAGAATATACTCAAAGTAACCCGTTCCAGGTACACTAGTTGAATTAGTAATAGTCGACCGGATCGCTAAATACCTGGTCATATAAGATTATGTATCCTTAAATAATTCCAGCATCCTACCATATTATTCTTTTATAGTATCCAAGGTCCTACATATAGCTCTTTGGTAGGTTGAATTGTTTACTAAATCGGGTCCGTGAAAATTCATACTGTAGCACCCAACTGTGCCCGTTTTGGTTCCACGGTTTGACAACTTTAACGAAAGTTGGAACCCCACATATCGCCAAATCGCGGGTTGGGTTTCGAACCCCAATACTCCACGATGATAGAAAAAGGATTGCAGTTTCTTGTTTCAGATAAGTATTTACAGTCTTAGTAGCTCTAATAATTCTCATTGCACTTTTCAACTCTTAAATCCCCTTTTCATCAACCACGCTGATCCATTCATGCTCCACCCTCCCATACATCATATCACTCAACCATCCCTTGAACTTGCCAGTATATTCTGCCGGTGTGCCTTCGGGCCCCGTGGGGATGTGAATATCTATCCCCCGGTGGTGAATCAACGAAATCGGGGTAATGAACCACTACGCAAATGATCAGTTTCTCCCGTTTCATAAGGCGAGCTACAATGGGGAGCCAGGACTTACCGCTGTCCCAGCCGCGAACGACTCCAGTAATCTACCCTCATCCGCGGCTTCTTGGATTTCACCGATGGTGAACTTGCGCTCGGTAACTTCAAGCTCATCTTTCAAGCGCTCTCTGGCCAGGTCCAGACAGCTTCGTCGGGTGACTCCATTCAGAATGAGCTGGTCATCCAAAGGAGCAGTGACCAGCTCCTTCTTGCCGTCTCCTTTACGTTTCCAGACCACGAAGAAGTTGCTTCCGCCGGCCTCGGTGCAGTCTCCCTGGAGCCCATACAGCCAGAGCACCTGATGGTAGCCCTGCCGATAGGCTTCCTGCGTTGTCAAAACCGACGGCCCGTAGTTCGCGCCGACCTTGGCATATCCGAACCCGCCCACCCAGGAGCGCACCATATCGGCCGGGTTCGTCAGCAAGCGCTTGCCGCCCGCTGGCGTATCCATGCGCGCCATGTACCCCACGATGATATACAACAGCGCCTCCGTGGGCCGGGTCACGCCCAGCTGGGAGTCTGTGCCGATGATGGTCGGGCGCACATACAGGAAGTCACCTGTGCGACACTTGGGCAGCCACTTCGGCCCGTCCACCTCCAGCAGCGCGTAGATGAGCTTCTCCAGCTCGTCCGGGTCAAATTGCGGAAGGGAGATCCGCTCGGCGGACATCAGCAGGCGGCGCACGTTGCGGTCGGTACGGAACATCCGCAGCTTGCCGTCATGGCCTCGGTAGGCTTTGAGGCCCTCGAAGCATTCGTAGGCGTAGTGGAGGCAGGAGGCACTGGGGAGCAGGCTGAAGGGGCCGTAGGGCTTCAGCTCGGGGACGGACCAGCCACTCTCGACATTCCAGGACGCAACAATCATATGGTCTGTGCAGAGGGTCTTTGTGCTGCTCGCCAAGGTGCTGCGATCGGGCACACCACGCGGGGTGGTGGTGTAGGTATATCTCAGTTGCGACGCGTCGAGCGGTCGTACAGCATCTACTAAAGCACTCATCCTGGTTGATATAGCCAAGGGACGAGAGAGGTTTGATATGGCTGCCGATTACCCGTGCCTGTTCAATTTGCTGGCATACTTATAGTTTATGTCAAATTGCGGCCAAACTGTATATTGTGTTACGTGTAGGGTCTTTTCCAAAGCCATGCAGGCACGCCCTGTACGCATCTGAGTAGATGACACGCCTTGTGGGGGAAACAGGCACGCCCTGCGGTGGAGCTACCCGTTTCGTGCAGAACCACGGTCCTCCGTATAGTACCCCCTCGACAAAGGGATGTATTGTAAAATTGGTATCTTTCAGATATGTTACGCTACATTTATCTGCTAAATTGAGAGACTCGTACCTAGGAAAGAAGCTGCGGTTTCTTCAGCATAATGATGAGCAGAACGGTAGTGTCCTTGGAGCGGGACTGGATTTTGCAGAGGCGTTGCAGAGATTTTGAAGTCGCGCGCCACGAGGGCGGCAGAACAGAGCACCAGGCAACGGGAAACACAGGCCTTGACGAGGCTCCAAGTTCGTCAGGAAAGTAATAGTCTACGGCCAATGGATGTACATAGGGAGTAGATAGTGGTTCCCTGCATATTATTCAAAGAGTTGGAATCCTGGACTGAGGCACAAGTGTGATAATATTTTCACTATCGATAGGGGTAAGTACAGCTATTGATAGCCGCAGCAGTCAATCTCCTTGCTGCATAGCGGACCGACTGCCACAGGTAGAGCCTCAATATAATTCTTTTTTGGGTACCCATGGGTTACCCGGAAACCCTCCTAGAACCCATAACGTCATATTTTACTGAAATACATACCAAATATTGCATCTTTAATAGGTATATTTATGTAATCTGTGTATATTTTACCATTATTTATTTCTCTTGGCGGGATTTGGATTGCAGGTTGCTAAGTAAGCAAAAGAGCCCAAACGGAGCAAACAGACTATTATGACTCATATGCATAAAGCAAACAGAGCCAACAGAACAAACATGCTGGATTTGGCCTTCCGTCGTCTGCATGTGATCATCTTAACACTTCTACTGTGCTACACCATCTCTATAATTCTACTAATCAACAACCCCAATCCGCGCATCTGAGAAGCATCACATGATAATCACTACCCACACCACTCTTTGTGCTCCTTTTGTTGCAACTACTACTGCACAGGTGGGGCTAGCTTAATAGACCCAGGAGACGCTCGAAGCGGGACATCGGGCGGTGATGACTGACCCCCGCGATGCGCTTCCTGCAGACAGCGCAGACACAGATCATTATTCATGTCTCCTCGGAAACAGTGAGCTCCCTTCACTGGGCGGCTCACTTGGTTCCTCTGCATACGCGAATAATGCATTCATGGCTAATCTTGATGCTGAACATGACGCCAACACTGATCACAATGCGTCTGTGCCTCTTTCTCCGTTCGACAGCGTCTCTCAAATACAGTCGCTGTATGGCGCTTCTGAAGCTTACACAACATTCGATGATGACTATTCTTGGATGAATCATCATCTACCACAAGTGGAGCCAACAGCACGATCTCTCCAGATTACACAAGCCAATCTCGGGACCACGGCAGATCAAATCACACAAGCCTATTCTGAGGACTTGCTAAGGTCCAACCCCTTCGCGCCAATTCCAACTATCGAGCCCACAAACCCAAATTCAAACCCACCTTTTCCGTGGAGTCCAGTTCGAGGCCATGGAGGACTTCCGCGACGGAAAAGTAAGTATCTGGTTAAAGAAATCAGCCAGCGAACAATTGCGGTCCCTGTCCCCAGTCCTTCAGGCCCTGCGGACCCTTTGGAACGCTGGAAGGAGTCACCCCCGGAGGGTGAGGCTGCCAGTCTCTCAGCTATCCAGAATGCGCTCGCAAACCCATCTATCTACGCTGCCGGAACACCCGGGTCTGTGAAACCCGGCTTGAGAACGTCCCGGAGTCGTCCCAGATCGCGGGCCCCTTCTACAACCAGTGGGGAAAGTGCTGCAAGCGCCTCCTCTCGGCATTCGAACCGATCCGGGAGATCTGATGTCTTAAATGCCGTTCGGCCTGCTTCATCGGATCATGTTTCAGCGGGCATTCGAAAGAAGCCGGCCGGGAGCGGGGCAAGAAAGAAGCGGAATGCGGCCACCAACCCTCGCATCTTCTGCTGCACCTTCTGCTGTGACACGTTCAAGAGCAAGTTTGACTGGATGCGGCATGAGAAGTCGCTGCATCTCAACCTGGAGTCGTGGACGTGCGCTCCCTTTGGCGGGTCGGTGGTCTTGCCCTCCACCGGTCGCGTCCATTGTGCGTATTGCAATCAGCTGGATCCGTCGCTGGAACATTTGGAGCAGCACAACTACGGCCAATGCCAGCAGCACACGCGGACCTTTCGTAGGAAGGATCATCTTATTCAGCATCTGCGCCTATTTCACCGGCTAGAGACGGTGCCTCTGATTGATGATTGGAAGCGGGTCCTCACGGACCTTCCCTCCCGCTGTGGCTTTTGTGACGGCCGGATGGCCACTTGGGACGAGCGAGCCGATCATCTCACCGTTCACTTTCGTCAAGGTTGCACGATGGCCGATTGGAAAGGCGATCATGAGTTTTCCCCCGAGATCGCCTCCCAAGTTACCAACAGTGTCCCGCCATATATGCTGGACTTTGAATCGCGAACCTTTGTCCCCTTTTCTGCTACAAATGGAGAGGTCAATGACCATCTCTCGCAAATGCTGACCCGCGCCACGTTTGAAGGTGCAGAGAGTGAGGGGCCACAGGCACTTCCGGAGTCTCCGGAACAGTATCTGCAGCCGGTCCAAAAGAATCAATTGGTCTCCTACACCCAGGTGCTCACCCGGCACCTGAGCCACTATGCCCAGCTGATGGCAAGCAGCGGGATTATCCCAACGGATGAGATGTTTCAGATTGAAGCCCGCCGGCTATTGTTTGACTCGGAGGACCAATGGAATCAGACACTGGCCGATAATCCGGATTGGTTGGCTACGTTCCGTAAACAGCAAACCCGCCATGGTGAAGCGGCTAAGAAAGGGACTCGCGCCGAGCTCGGAGGAACCTGCCGTTGACACGTAGCACAAAGTTGTCTCCACTGATTTATACATTGCTGAACTAACTAAGCTTCAACGACAGAATATGAGCCTTACACCCCTCATCAATGTCTTCAGTGGTAGGAGGCCAAGGCTAGCTTGAATTGCACGTTTACATTCTCAGACCACTTTTCTGCCTTATCACTCTGCCATATTTGATGAATGCAAATGGAATCCCTGCCAGGGCGAGGGCCACAAACCCCAGTAGCGAGCTTGCCCAGTGGATCCCGAGCTTGGCATACATTGGGGTAGTCGCGAAGGGCAAGACAACGGCCATGAGGGCTCGGGTGGCACTCGCTGCCGACTGCGCGGACGCCGATGCCTCCTTGTAGGCATCGGTCAGATAGTTCAGCATAGCGATGAAGACAAGCAGATAGCCGAATCCGAAGAAGATGCCCGCCATCATAGGCAACACGGGATGGAGAGCTTTCGAAGCGGTCCAGCCCAGCCAAAAAAGAGCCACGACAATGCTACCATACAGAAGGGACATATAGATTAGCAGTCTGGCTAAATGCCTTGCCAGAGGGGTGCATCTATACGTACGACATTGCACCGACACACGCCAAGGGGAGTCTGCGATATTCCTCTACTGATGCCCAGGACTGGTTGGCGGCTAACGCCTTACTATGATGTAAGGCATAGACTAGTGCCAGGCAAAGGCCAAGGAAAGCCCCGAAGATCACTGTTGATACTTATCAGTATGAGAAGCAGCTGCGAGAGACTGACCGTAAGGATGAGAATACGCACTGGGAATGTAAGCCAGACCGTTGATACTGTTTGAAAGCTCATACAAATCTAGATTAGTCAGCGCCATTATTCGGGAGGTGCAGGACAATAACTTCATCTTACCTTCAAAGACGACAGGATAGGCCTGGAAGAAGAGGAAGAGGATTCCATAGAGGACGGCCAGATAAAGTGATGTGAATGTCACGATGGGTTCCAAAAAGAGCATCGAGTATGGCCGAATGAATACCCTGCGTGCAGAGAACTGCGCTTCTGTTGTTGTTGCTGCTACACTTGGAGGCTTGTCTACATCGCCGTCGCCCAAATCCAGATCATGCCCGGCCCGCTTCTCCTTCTGCTTCTTCTTCGCATCCTCCTCGAGGACCGGCCAATATGTCTCCGGCAGCAAGACGACAAACGGAACCCCGGTGCCGGTCACGATCAAGGCAACCCAAAACACCCAGCGCCACGAGAGCAGCACCATGAACCCCGAGACCAATGGGCCGGCCATTGGGCCCGCAATCGCCGTGAACATGAAGACGGCCATGACCCGACCACGCTGGTCGGGGTCGTCGTAGATGTCGCTGTACAACCCGCCGAGGACCGCGTTTGGCACCGACCCATTCAGTCCGCAGAAGAGCCGGAAAACCAGCAACGCCTCGAAGGTAGGCGCGAGCGCGCAGGCCATGGTGAAGAGGGCGTAGGCGAGATAGGTCCCGATGAGGACTTTGCGGCGCCCGACGCACTCGCTCAGCGGGCCGAAGCACAGGGGCCCGACCACGAAGCCGACCAGATACAGGGAATTCAGAAGGACGAGACGAGGATCATTGTCGGACACATGGAAATCCTTCGCGATCGGGGTGGTGGCGCCGGAAGGCAGGGAGGCGCCGATGGAGCCGTTGAAGGCGAAGAAGATACCTGCTATGACGATATGGGATTTCCTGAGCTGCAGAAACAACACGACGTACGATAGGGTACGCATCTGTTATCAACTTTATGCTTCCCCAGATGTCAGGGAATTGGAAAGGTGATCATCTGTTGAATTTCACATACCTGAGAGAACTGCGTCGCTTTATTCGGCAAGGCCGCACTCCAGGGCGGAAAAACTAGCCCTGGATTTCGACACTCTTTTGGGGCTATCTCAACCTGTTTTGAGACGTCCATCCCTTCTAGTATCTGGATAAGCTGGCAGTTGCAACCTGAATGGCTCGGCTCTTCGTTGGTTAAGTTGATGTATATTTGGTCCGTTCTGAAAAATCGCCTGTGGCCAAGTCGTTGGGCTCATTTTCCTCTCCCATATAGTATGGATTTTAAAGGTCTCCAACGATCATCTAGTATCCGTAAAGTCTTGCTGCGTTGTAGGTTGAGGGTGTCTGACGGATCTAGTCTGTGTAGACCGGCAAACGGCACGCCCTGCGTAGCCAGCGTGCCACGCTGCATATGGATTGAACGCCGGAGACCCACCCACAGGGCGTGCTTGGCACGCCCTGCTTGTGACTGAAAGTATTGCACGTATCTTACCGCGGAAGACACGGTTGTACAGTACCTCTCGGTATACCGGAATATATGCAAGTATCGAACGTGTAATAGAACAAGTAGCCGCTGATAAGGTCCCGGAAGCTTATGGGATCGTTATCGATCTACCAAGCAGCTTAGTACTATTCTATGTTCATACTGGCTACGGAGGCTGGGAAAGATAAAACAATCACGGGTTGAAGTCGTGAGGCCATTGATAGTGCTACTATGGTGTTCCCTACTCTGTCATGGCCATCATGTTAGCTACTACTACTGAACCCCAAGGATCAGTCTCCTATGTGGATATGGGCTACCTTGTCAATCAATTAATGTACCATGCACTTTCGAACGTCGTTCCTTACCTACCGCATTTACTAGATAAGGGTTGTCATTTGCTCAAGCGTAGTTGTTATCAGTGTGTTCTGCCTGGCAAGTCCGCCTCATTAGTAGTTTAACTAGCAGAGTCCGTAACGCAGATGTTGTATAGCTATCTGTTAAATGATATCTTAATATGATCAGCTAACTGTCCAAGCCCATGGCCGGTACACAAACTTACTGAGGGCCGCATAGCTTCAGTCTAGCTTGATTTGGAAGTAGAAACCGGATGTGGTTAGCATTTGCAATGGAGTGACGCAACACTTTTGTCGTACCACTGTAGGTACCGACATTAACTGGTTCGTAAAGTCTGGTATCACAAATTACAGTACGGTACCCTACCTACAATCTCGCACCCTATGGCCCGCCACCCGTAGATAACCAATGCCTTTCTCTGACGAAAACCTTGATCCTTTTTGCTCTTTATCTCTCGACAGTCTCAACTTTCTGCTTACCCAGCGCCTTATACCTGCTAAACCTCCTTAGGCGGAATGCGTCGGCACATCCAGCCAGAGACATCCGAGATCACGCCCAGCGGGACGGAGCTAGAGCTTGCAACCGGTGGTGATCAGTCATTCCAAGACCCGGGCAATGCAGTCCGCGTGGCTTTCCCCGAAGGTGGCCTTCAAGCATGGGCGTGTCTCCTTGGATCGTGCCTACTGATGTTCCCATCCTTCGGCTTTCAGACTGCCAGTGAGTCTGTGTGTCCGTTTTGTCTACTTCGAGGGGACGTCAAAATAACTCACCTACCGTCACTTAGTTGGTTCGGTGCAAGACTACATCAGTGTCAATCAACTGGCCGAGTATAGCGTTCGCGATGTGGGATGGATCACCGCCATTCTCGTATTTTTGACTCTCTTCCTGGGGGTTCAAGTCGGTCCTTTGTTTGATCGTTATGGGCCGCGTACTCTTTTGGTTTGCGGCTCTGCAGCCAGCTTCACCTCCTATATTCTGCTGGCGGAATGCACCAAGTACTGGCACTTCATCCTGTGTCTGTCAGTTCTTGGAGGAGTATCCGCCGCAGTAATCACGACTGTCTCGATTGCCGTCCTCAGTCACTGGTTTCATCGCCGGCGAGCGTTGGCCTCCGGCCTCTGTATGGCAGGCTCATCTGCCGGCGGAGCCGCCATCCCTCTGATCTTAAAGACGATGTTCGCACGCTACGGGTGGAAGACCTCCATCCGGACCGTCGCCTTCCTTGCGCTGGGCTTTTACACTCTCGGTGTGTTGCTCGTCCGCAGCCGCCTGTCCACCACCAAGTCCGGCGGTGCCCGGAGCACCATCGACTTCCGCGCCTTCCGGTCCCTGCGGCTCTGTTTCCTGACAGTGGCCGTCTTCTCCTTCGAGTTTATCATCTTCGGCTGCGCGGCTCTGCTCCCGACGTACGTGCGTTTCGCAGGCATGTCCACCGCCGTCCAGTTTTACTCCCTGACCGTGCTGAACAGCATGAGCTTGCTGGGGCGGGTCTTACCCGGCTTCGCCGCCGACCGCATGGGCCGCTTTAACGTTTTATTGTGCATGGTCGTTGTCACGCTGATCATCATGGCCGCGGTGTGGCTGCCCATTGGATCCCGCGATGAGGCTACGCTTTACACTGTTGTGGCAATCTTCGGGTTCGGCTCCGGGGGTTGGCTTTCCTTGGCCCCTGTGTGCGCTGGCCAGCTCTGCCGCACGGAGGACTATGGCCGGTTCTACGGGACGATCTACTTCGTGGCTGCGTTTGCAGTTCTGCTGACGGTGCCTGTCGGGGGTGACCTCCTTCAATCGACCACTCCCCGAATCCTGATTGGGTTCTATTCGGCGGTGTTGTTGGTGGGACTCGTGGCGCTGATCCTATCGCGATGGGCTCTGTTGGAGTGGAAGTGGAAATGGAAGGTCAAAGTCTAGGACTAGCCTCTACCGAGAAGTGTTCTTCTAGATAATCACTTGCTTTTTTTTCTTTTTCTTTTTCTTTTTTTTTTTTCTTTCTTTTTTTTTT